>CM060115.1:9658490-10105990 GCA_030522415.1 Channallabes apus | reverse complement strand
TATTGTGGAGACAAACTACTGTATGTAGTGCCTTAAAAACCCATAGTGCACATTGCATTTTGGACAAGTTGCAAATGATGGAATGAAGACTGAAAAACTCCTACAGTACCTCAATAAAATTTGCAATAGTCCATGCAGGTTGTGATAAAAGCATGAATGACCATCTCCAGGCCTTTAAACAAGATATTTCGTTTGAGTTTGGCAATGTGTTGGAGCTGGTAAAAGCTATTCCTCACAATGGAGTACCAAATCTAAGAGTTGGATAGATATGGTTGTTAAATGTTGTTTGCAAGCCAAGTCTTGGCCTCAATTAGGCAATCAAAGAGAAGATTTAGGGGGAAATATCCACAGGCATGGCATATAGAATCATCTGCATACCAGTGATATGACACTCCATGGTTTTGAAAGTCAGTGGGAGCAAATGTAAAGGAAACAAAACTAGTCCCACAATGTAATCTTGTGGTTTCCCATAGGCAACAGGAGCTAAAAAAAATTTTGTTTACCCATTTGTACAAAAATGGTACAACCTTATAGATAGGAAGAAAACTAAAATTCTTATTACATTTACTGTAAATTCAACTGCTCCCGGATCATGAGAATGACACTGCAAAAATGTTGAACTCACCAAATAAGCATATTTTTTGTCATAAAAACAACAGAAAACAACAATGAAAACAGATGATCTTTTGTATTTGCACTATTTCTTGCATTTATGACATTTTTTCTTTTAATTCTTTGCTCAGACATGTTTGTACAGTTGGTTAACACAAAATAAATACAATCCAGCATATTGACTAGGTTGTGCTGAAAAAGATATCTCTCTCTATATTGCACAATCCTGAGCCCTATATATTCAAAATGAACAAAATCTTAAGACCTGTGAAACATTCCAAGCATTAGCATTTCGCGCTGGTGGATCATAACCAGGTTGTAAGAAATGCTTTAAAATGTCAAAAGACGAAAAAGGAGCAAGAGACAAAAAACAGAGATTGGCAATGTATTAAAAACTGCATTTATACTCAAACAGGTCATTCAACAGTCGATCAAAAGACCATAGCCCCAAATACCCACAAGATCAAAAGACCATAGCCCCAAATACCCACAAGAGAACTAAGAGGGGGGACTCAGTAGTGAGTAGTGCCACCATACTTGGTGATATCTTCAAACACTCATTTCGACATGCTTGATGCAACTGTAGGAGGCTAGTGGGAACATTTCTCCATGTAGTAAAGATGGCTGTATGAAGGGCATCCACAGTCTGGAACAGACGATGCAATCTCATATCTCCTCCACACATCTCTCACCCACCTGGACACTAAGAGGGGAAATTATGTGAAAATGCTCTTCATCGACTACAGCTCTGCATTTAATACCATAATTCCCTCCACACTCACCACCAAGCTGGAGCACCTGGGACTCAGCTCACCCATGTGTCAGTGGATCTCCAACTTCCTAACTGGCAGACCACAGGCAGTAAAGATGGGCGGTCATGTCTCAGCCTCCCTCACACTCAGCACTGGAGCGCCCCAGGGTTGTGTTCTGAGCCCCATGCTGTACTCTTTATACACCTACGACTGCGTGGCCACTACCAACTCCACCGCCGTCATCAAGTTTGCTGACGACACTGTCGTGGTGGGCCTGATCACGAACAACGATGAGTCGGCCTACCTGGAGGAGATTGGGAATCTGGAGAACTGGTGCCAGAGGAACAATCTCCTCCTGAACGTCAGTAAGACAAAGGAGCTGATAGTGGACTTTTGTTCAAAGCAGGAGAGGAACTAACAGACCCCCGTCATCAACAAGAGCCCAGTGGAGAGAGTGGACAGCTTCAGATACCTCGGTGTTCACATCACGCAGGACCTGTCATGGTCCTGTCACATCAACACCGTGGTGAAAAAGGCCCGGCAGCGTCTGTACCACCTCAGACGTTTGAGAGACTTCAGACTGCCCTCCAAGGTGCTCAGGAATTTCTACTCCTGCACCATAGAGAGCATCCTGTCGGGAAACATCTCGAACTGGTTTGGAAACAGCACCATGCAGGACAGACGAGCTCTACAGAGGGTGGTGCGTTCAGCTGAGCGCATCATCCGCACCAAGCTCCCTGACCTGCACTCAATCTACACCAAGCGGTGCTGGACCAAGGCCAGGAAGATCGTGAAGGACCTCAGCCATCCCAATAATGGACTGTTCTCTCTGTTGCGGTCAGGAAAGCGCTTCCGCTCCCTGAAGGCCAACACAGAGAGACTGAGGAGGAGCTTCTTCCCGCAGGCAATAAGGTCTCTCAACCATACCACATTCACACCACAAACACAGAACTAATACAACCTGTTAACGTCAACGGACACTATGGACACTTTCATGCACATCTACCCTGACATTGGAACTCATATTTATGTTTACATTCTGGACCCCTGCACAAAGTCACTTTAATAAGGCACCTTAACACATGTTTCCATGCAAATTACTTGCACACCATACATCCTCAACCAAATTTCAATTTTAAAAGAAAATCTCTATTGTACAGTATATCTCTATTTTTATTTCCATTTTATGTACAGTATACTTTTATTTTTTATTTCTATTTTTATTCTAGTTAAGTTAAAATTTTCCTATTTCTTTATTCATATTTATTCCTTACTTTAAGATTTAATTCTCTTTTTAAGGTCACTGGCGGTCGTGTAAGCATTTCACTGCATATCGTACTGTGTATGACTGTGTATGTGACGAATAAAATTTGAATTTGAATTTTGAATTTGAATATATAATTTCTGCTTAGTTGTAAAGACAGCTGGAAGTAAACTACTTCTTTGAGTAAGTGTACAGTATAATCCCAATTCATGTTGTCCCGCCATCATTCAAAGTTTAGAAAAGTTTGAGGCAGTGACTACGATACTCTGAAGCTAATTTGTGGATTTGTAGTTTTTTATAACACCCGCACACAAAAATGGTCAAATCTGACGCCTAATATATTCACTGTGAAAATAAGATGCTGAAAGTTAAATGCTTATGGAAACTTCGGTTTCAAAATTGAAATTAAAATAAGTTAGTTTGGTTATTGGACTTGAAAGACAGAAATGAGACATTAATGATTGACACTGCAAACATGCATGTAATTTTCAATTTAGTTAATAATTTTTCTTTAACAAAAGTTTTAATTTTTATTTATAGAACAAATTCTAAGAAGGGAACGTGTTTGTACAAGTACTGCATTTTTCCTATTATACCTTATATAAAATGCCAGCACATTGTTTTTCTTTGTTTGTATCTGACTACTGTACAACTTTGTATCTCATTCACTTGCAAATTATACCTATAGCTTATTTACTGTATAATAAAAAATAAAATACACATCCCACAGCACAAAAATCTTCAAATTTTCACTGTATATAAGAATAACCTATTTTAAACTTCTTTGTAGTATTTAAAACTACTGTATAATGTAGTATTTGAATTAAAAATTATTTACTCTCTCATAAAATTACTGCTATATCAAGAAGGCTACGTAACAAAAATACTTTACTGTATCTAAATCAGTGGTGTAACATATTATAAGGAGCCATTAAGTGCATTTTTTTTAAATGACTGCACAAGCAAGTAATAGGCCAATAAAATAAATTAATAATAATTTAAAAAATGATTTACAGTATGTTCATAATCAATGAGAATTAATAATTTTTTAATGCTAGCACAGCTTTGAAGTAAAATCTTCGACACTTCTAGAAAATATGAATATCCTTAAAAATATCTAGAGTATGCTTTCACTTTATATTTAGCAAAATACAAGCTACAATGATTTCCTACAATGGAAAATCACTGATAGTGTTTTCTGCTTTATAATAAAGCAAAATCTTTAACAAAAACAAAATGTTTATTTTATCTTCTCAGTTTCACTCCTAGTTGGTGTGTGTCACTGCTGGTGGGTGTCTGTGGATTCAGTCTATGCCATCAGGGGTAGCTGTGTGTTGGTGCCGTGCAGCACTGTGGCTTACAGTAAAGTCGCCTGGTACAAGTATGCGAGATGGGGATACCCAACTGTGTACTCTAGTGACCGCAGTGAGATATTAAACGAGTTTAGAGGAAGGACATCAGTCCCAGGATCTCGTTCTAAAGGAGACTGCAGTTTAAAGATTAACAACGTTCGGGACAGTGACAGTGAGGAGGACCTGTACGTATGGGTCTGGGATAAAGATGGGTACAACAAAGGATTTTATGAAGATCATCAAATCATTTCGATAGATGTCTGTAAGTATAGACATATTATACTGTTTTTGGGTTACTGCATGACAATGTGTGAATAGTTTAGAGTGCACCATATGCAGTAGCTGGCTTCACATGTGCCTTTCATAGCTGTCGTACGATAGAGTAGACAAGGTTGGCGGATAGGATTTGCTATCATTGTGTTAGGTGTTAATTTGTCATATGATAAATCTTACAAACACATATCCTTTTCTCACAGGGGATCCTGAAGAGCCTGCAATATCTGTTGAAAGCAAACAAGTAGAGGGCAAGCCTTTCACTGCAACATGTAAATTCCGCCATTCCTGCCGCTCGTCTCCACCACAGATTTACTGGCACGGTGCGAGTCCCATTTCTAATACAGTGTCCTACTTGAAGGACTGGTATTATGAGGGATTATGGGAATCTCAGGCCACTGCTACATTCAATGTAACACAGAACACAAATCTCAGGTGCAGGAGCTCTCTCAAGGGAACATCTTTCTGGAGTACTTCAGTTTTTATCAATGTCTTGTGTAAGTAAAGTTTATAAGAATGATTTCATATTGGATATCAAGTCAAAAGATGAGATCAGAAAATCTTCAGCATTTGCCTCAAAGAAATACTTTGTCATTAGTTCAACATAGCATTTCATTATTTCATGTGACTTGTCATTTCAATATATTGTCTCATGTCTATTTAACAGAACATGATATATCAATCTGACTCGTTCAGTGAAAATTAGCTTGGACAAAGAGTAAGTAAGCTAGCCATTGTTTTAAAGGAATAATTTAATATTTAATAATTTATAATCAAATTAAATTCATATAAATTACGACTCTTACTTATTATCATTAATCTATTCTTGCAGTACTAGGCAGACATGGATATAGTAGCCAAATATTGCACTCAAGTAAGAATAGCTGTACTTCAAAATAATATTACTCAAGTAAAAGTAAAAAGTATTTTACTGAGTAACTGTTTCATTGCAATGTCCGATTTATTTTATTTAGAAATTATGTAAGCAGCCAGACAAAATGATAAAATAATCTACAAATTCTGACATTTCCAAATAATAATATAAATGGAATAAATGAAATAAAATAAAAATCTTTATAAAACAGCAAATCAAGGAACAAGAAACAAAAATTTTCTAATCTGACTTTTTTTTTTTTTTTTTACAACATAATGCTTTTAAAACAATTGCCTACTGTAGGTAATATATGTTTGAACATGTTAACCTATTTCCAGTGTAAGATGTACTCTATGTTCAGTTGTTGTCCAAATGGCACAGCAGATGGAATATAACGTTAGAGGTCTATATCACTACAGTAGGTCTAGGTCACTTTCTCATAAACTGTGTCCAGCAGAACAAATGTAGGAAACCTATATTTTTAGCCTCTACAGTAGCTCATTTGCTAATTATACAGTATATGTTAACAGTGCCACATAAAATAAAACAGCTACACTGACCACTACATGTGGTAATTGTTATTGCAGCTGATTCGAAAAGTAACAAGTCGAATGTAAAAGTAAAAAGTATGGTGCAGCAAAATTACTCATGAAAGTAAATAAAATTCCCATGTTAAATGTAACTATTTAATTTTCCTGCTTTTGTACTATAAAATCAATTTATGATGCAAACCGTCTCGGGTTACTGTGCTGTAACCCTATTCCCTGAAAAGGCGGGAACGAGATGTTGCGTGAAAACGCTATGGGAACCATTTGTCCTGTTGCCAGTTGTGAAGCATGTGTGCAAACACGCCAAATTTTTTGGCTATATATAACCTCGGTCAGGTGACGTCATCTGATTAGACACAGCCGCAGGTTATAAATCCTAGTCAGCCGGCGACAAACCTCAGATTAATTTAATATTAAATAAAATGGTCACGTGGTAGTACGGCATTAGGACGGAGCATCTCGTTCCCGCCTTTTCAGGGAACAGGGTTACAGCACAGTAAACCGAGACGTTCCCTTTCAAAGGCTTTCTCTCGATGCTGCGTGAAAACGCTATGAGAACGAGAATACCAACGCCGCCGCACTACAAGTGTCTCGAACCTAAGGTTGTGTAGCGTGTGCGCACAAAGCCGAGAAGGTCTCAGAACTATGCCTGGGCAGCTAACTCTGGGCTTTCCCTGAGCCCGGAGTAGCATGAACATCCAGATTATAATGTAACAAATGTGTGCGGGGAGGACCAACCCTCCGTGTCACACAATTGCTGCAGGGGAATACCTCTTGCTGGTGCAAAAGGAGGCGATCTCCCTGGTTGAATGAGCCCTGCTTCTTAGAGGTGAAGTGAACCCACGCGCCTCATAAGAGAGGGCAATATGCATCTCTCACCCAGTGTAGTGGCGGCTGCTCCAGCGGCCCCAAGACATGTAAAGGCTGCTCTGACCTAGACCACTGGCTGATGCAGTGGACGTAAATCTGAAGAGCACGTACTGGACACAGTAAGTGAAGTCTCTCCTGCTCCGAAGCTGTAAAGGCGGAGGACGGAATGCTTGAAAACAATAGGGTGATGTTGTTTATGGACTTAGGTCGATAGCTCAGTGAGGATGCAGTTACGTGCGTCCTGAGAGTACTTGGGCACAGGCCCAGGGACTCCAGCACTGAAACAATTCAGCAGTGGACTGGGTCTACCTGCTTCGCACACACTTGCTGCAGGGGAATACCTCTTGCTAGTGCAATAGATGAGGCGATTCCCCAGGTTGAATGAACCCTGATTTCTAGAGGCGAAGTGAGCCAACGTGCCTCATAGGAGAGGGCAATGGCATCCCTCACCCAGTATAGTGGTGCTCTGACTTACACCACTGGCTCATGCGGTGGACGTAAATCTGAAGAGCACGTACTGGACAGTAAGTGAAGTTTCTCCTGCTCCGAAGCTGTAAAAGGCAGAGGACAGAAGGCTTCAGAACAGTAGGGTGCCTGTTACAAATGGAACTTTCGGAAGATAGTTCAGTGAGGACGCGGTTAAGTATATCTTGAAAGTACTAGGGCACAAGCCCGAGGACAAGCTTTTCCTTCCGAAACTCCAGCACTGAAACATTTCGGCAGTGGACTGGGTCTACCTGCTTAGCACACACTTGCTGCAGGGGAATACCTCTTGCTAGTGCAATAAATGAGGCGATCCCCCTGGTTGAGTGGGCCCTGCTTCCCAGAGACCAAGTGAGCCCGCTCCCCTCATAGGAGAGGGCAATAGCATCTCTCACCCAGTGTCACCCTTTAAAAACATTCCATTTGAGGGCATAAGCTCTTGAAGAGGGATACTAGATCCAGAGTCAGGGAGTAGCAAACGGGACATTTGCTGACCTTGTGAAGCAAAGCGGTCCACCTCTGCTGTATGAAATCTCTCCCAGATTGACTGACTACTCCGGGGTGGGGTTTCCATTCCCCGTGTGTCAGAGATTGACTGGACGGTTACAACTGCTCTCACATTCATATGCCCTGGAACGTAAATCGCGCTGAGGGACAGGAACCTGGTGCGCAAGCTATTCAGCGGCGCGAGCACAGTCCGCCCTGGCGATTAATATATGAGACTTGCCATAGTGTTGTCCACCCGCAATAGGACATGGCACTCTCAACTGCTCGAGGAAGTGCTTTAGGGCGAGAAATAGAGCCATCATTTCGAGGCAATTGATGTGCCGTGCGAGAAGAAGGCCTCTCCAGCACCCTTGGGCTGGAACGGTCACCTAAGACCGCGCCCCCGCCTGTGAGGGAAGCGTCTGTCGTTAGCATCTGCGGCGACAAGACGAACTTAGCGTGGGACCCAGAGTCAGAAACCGGCGTCTGAACCACATAGGAAGGGTACGAAGCACCTGGCGCGCAACCCTTGTTGGGGATCGGCCCTAGAGTGAAATCCCCTGTCTTAACCACAACTGAAATGCTCTCATGTGCCGAAGGCCCAAAGGTCACCGTGGATACGGCTGCCATGAGAGCTAAGATCTCTGAAAGTGATGGTCACTTTCTTGGTCTAGCTTGATTTCCTTGAGGGTGTTGATAATGGATTCGACACGAGCGGGAGACAGCTGTGCCCGCTTACGATCGAATCTCATGTGAGACCCAAATCCTCAGAACAGGAAAGAGCATGATTTCGTGGCGTTGGGTTAGGGTTAGGGTTACGCATCATACCCCAAAAGGGGTGGCAGGCACAAAGGGGTGGCAGGTGTTTCACGCCTTGCAAGAGTCAGACCCTATCGAGACTGGGTGGCCGACAGTCCCGATTTTTGAGCACGGCGGGGAAGGAATTTCCCGAAGGCTTGTTCATAGAACTTCGCCTCATGAACCTAGTGGCGACCGAGTTAGCGATATCGCCAAACAGGCCGGAAGGCGAGATAGGGGCATCCAGGAGGGACATCTTGTTTAAAACTCCGATATCGGTGAGTTAAACACTTCTTATTTTGCTGGTTTAAACACAGACACGCTCACAACAAGATCAAAGTGAAGACAAAGAATCTGAGGTTTGTCGCCGGCTCACTAGGATTTATAACCTGCGGCTGCATCTAATCAGATGACGTCACCTGACCGAGGTTATATATAGGCAAACAATTTGGCGTGTTTGCATACATGCTTCACAACCGGCAACAGGACAAAATGGTTCCCATAGCGTTTTCACGCAGCATCGAGAGAAAGCCTTTGAAAGGGAACTAAGTTTAAAGTCTACAAAAATATATGTCTATTACTTTAAGATCTTTAAGTAAATTGTATTATGGACAGAATGTTTATACAATAAAGTGTAGAATATAAAAATTATGCTGCATTCATAATCACACTTGATGTTTAACACGTTTCATCAGATGCACCAAAGAATGTGAAAATAAATTATGAGAGAAGCAGCACTGTAGACGAGGGTAACAACATCTCACTTCAGTGTACCAGCAACAGCAACCCTGCAGTCACAGCTTATGAGTGGGTCGTCACCCAAAACACCACCACCACCCGCTACAGAGAAAATCCTCTTGTCCTTCAAAATGTCAGGAGAGACACGTCTGTTTCCTGCAGCGCCACTAACTCTGTTGGAACAGGTCAATCACAGCAGCTTTCTCTCAGTGTCAATTGTAAGTACTGTAGCAGCTATTAATCGATGTGTGATTTATGTGATTAGACTTCCTGGGCAGGGTAGGTTAAAGAAAGTATGAAAAAGGATCAAATGTAGTGTTTGATTTGTTAATAGCGAACTTACGTAGTATTCTATAGTGTCTCTAACTTTTATAGTGCTTATATTCAGTCACTTTGTCATCCAGCATCTATTAGGCATTGCATAAAACAAGATATTATTCCTCTTTTATTATTTAATTCTGATTCTGAAGGTGTTGATTTCTTTTTCTGGGAATATAATATTGGTTTGCTCTTTCTATCAGCATTTCTTAAGTAACACCTCTCATATGTGTATGCATGGTTCAAGTCAAACCGGGACTAAGTGTTCCCTTTATTTTTTAAAGCTGTATATATGTATAATGCATGATTCATTTAAAAAGAGAAAGTAGCATGAAGTTGTGAATATGGTAAAATTTTCTGTAAGGAGACACTTTTATAATTTATGCTTTATGAAATAAGTCTCCAGTGTCAGCCATCTGTAACCATCTTTTATCTTTGTCACCACATAGACGTCTTCACTTGATGTTTACTCAGGAGCATGTTAAGATGCAAGTTTTGTTGTAGTAAAAATCTTCTCTCTAAACTGATCTTAGCCTCTATCATAAAACATCTACAGTACCAATCGGGGAGAGGAAAGATTATCACATTAATGTGGGTCTGGTTAGTTTGGGAAAAAATGGATT
The DNA here is from genome assembly GCA_030522415.1 of Channallabes apus. NCBI lineage: Eukaryota > Metazoa > Chordata > Actinopteri > Siluriformes > Clariidae > Channallabes > Channallabes apus. The sequence continues at coordinate 10,095,999 of CM060115.1, read as the reverse complement.
TAAGTCCTTAAGCTACAGTACGTTTGCCATTGCTTGCTTTCATTTTTATTCTTTTTTTTTTATCTGCTTTAAAATAGTGCAAAATAAAGAAATAAACATTAATAATTAAATAAATTTTTATGGTGTAATATAAAAAAACATTCAGTACTCATGAATACTGCAAGACACTATGCAAAATGTGATGAATTACACCCTAAAATCTAACAAATAAATTTTATTTTTGCCTACTGTATACAGTCCTGTGAAAAAGTTTTTTTCAGTTTTTTCTCTTTTTTTTTTGCATATTTGTCAGACTTAAATCATTCAGATTATCAAACTAATTTCAATATTACACAAAGATAACCTGAGTAAATACAAATAGCAGTTTTTAAATGATTATTTCATTTATTAAGGGAAAAAGCTGTCCAAGCCTGCCTTGCATTATGTGAAAAAGTAATTTGCCCATTAATCTAATAACTGGTTGTGTCACTCTTGGCAGCAACAAGTACGATAAAGCATTTCTTAAACTACCAATGAGTCTTTCACATCACTGTGGAGGAATTTTGTCCCACTCTTCTTTTCAGAATTGTTTTAATTCAGCCATGTTAGAGGGTTTTTGTAACATGAACAACCTTTTTAAGGATCTCAATCAGATTTAAGTCCAGACTTTGATTATGCCACTCCAAAACCTTAATTTTGTATTTTTTGAGCCACTCAGAAGTGGACTTGCTGGTGTGTTTTGAATTATTGTCCTGTCACATAACCCAAGTTTGAGCTTGAAGTCACAAACTGATGGTCGAACATGCTGTACCTTTAGGATATTCTGGTAGAGCGCAGAATTCCTGGCTCCATTAATTATGGCAAGTCGTCCAAGTCCTAAACCTGCACTACCACCACAATGTTTGCCTGGTGGTATGATGTCCTTTTTATGAGGTCAGTATAGCGCCAGACAGATTTGGACAGCTTTTTATCCCTCAGTAAATGAACAAAAGGAAGAGGCAAATACTTTTCATAGCACTGTACACCAAGTAAACAAAAGGAACTCCAAAACAATTATATTCAATTTATAATAATAATATAGTTTAATTACCAATCAGAGAGTCAGGGTTGCCAAATATACTGGATGCCACTTTTAATCCTTAAGATGTAGGTAGCATGAACAGTGCTGCTTGTGTTGCTGTGGAAAGAGATACACCCTTATTTGCCAGTGGCAGAAATATTCCTTTACTTTTTAGTCACAGTATACACATTTAACATGTTAATGACATGTACATATGGCAAAATATTTCAGTTGTCATAAATTATAAATCCTTAATTTTAAGAATGTACAGTATGAGCTGGTCATGGCTTGTTGTTGTTTGCCTAAAACCATTTCTGATCAGCGCTCTCCTTGTTCGGCCTGTGAGTTTAGGTGGACGGCCTTGTCTTGGTAGGTTTACAGTTGTGCCATACTCCTTCCATTTCTGAATGATCGCTTGAACAGTGCTTCGTGGGATGTTCAAGGCTTTGGAAATCTATTGTAGCCTAAGCCTGTTTTAAATTTCTCAATAACTTTATCCCTGACATGTCTGGTGTGTTATTTGGACTTCATGGTGTTGTTGCTCCCAATATTCTTTTCGACAACCTCTGAGGCCGTCACAGAGCAGCTGTATTTGTACTGACATTAGATTACACACAGGTGCACTCTATTTAGTCATTAGCACTCATCAGGCAATGTCTATGGGCAACTGACTGCACTCAGACCAAAGGGGGCTGAATAATTACGCACACCCCACTTTGCAGTTATTCATTTATAAAAAATGTTTGGAATCATGTATGATTTTCGTTCCACTTCTCACGTGTACACCACTTTGTATTGGTCTTTCACATGGAATTCCAATAAAATTGATTCATGTTTGTGGCTGTAATGTGACAAAATGTGGAAAAGTTCAAGGGGGCCGAATACTTTTGCAAGCCACTGTGTGTATACACACACAGTACAGGCCAAAAGTTTGGACACACCTTCTCATTCAGTGTATTTCCTTTATTTTCATGACCATTTACATTGGTAGATTCTCACTGAAGGCATCAAAACTATGAATAAACACATGTGGAGTTATGTACTTAACAAAAAAAGGTGAAATAACTGAAAACATGTTTTGTATTCTAGTTTCTTCAAAATAGCCACCCTTTGCCCTGATTACTGCTTTGCACACTCTTGGCATTCTCTCGATGAGCTTCAAGAGATAGTCACCTGAAATGGTTTTCCAACAGTCTTGAATGAGTTCCCAGAGGTGTTTAGCACTTGTTGGCCCCTTTGCCTTTACTCTGTGGTCCAGCTCACCCTGAACCATCTCGATTGGGTTCAAGTCCGGTGACTGTGGAGGCCAGGTCATCTGCCGCAGCACTCCATCACTCTCCTTCTTGATCAAATAGCCCTTATACAGCTTGGAGATGTGTTTGGGGTCATTGTCCTGTTGAAAAAGAAATGATCATCCAACTAAACGCAAACCGGATGGGATGGCATGTCGCTGCAGGATGCTGTGGGTAGCCATGCTGGTTCAGTGTGCCTTCAATTTTGAATAAATCCCCAACAGTGTCACCAGCAAAACACCTCCACACCATCACATCTCCCTGCTTCATAGTGGGAACCAGGCATGTGGAATCCATCCGTTCACCTTTTCTGCGTCTCACAAAGACTTGGCGGTTGGAACCAAAGTTTTCAAATTTGTACTCATCAGACCAACGCACAGATTTCCACTGGTCTAATGCCCATTCCTTGTGTTTCTTGGCCCAAACAAATCGTTTCTGCTTGTTGCCTCTCCTTAGCAGTGGTTTTCTGGCAGCTATTTGACCATGAAGGGTCTCCTCTTAACAGTTGTTCTAGAGATGGGTCTGCTGCTAGAACTCTGTGTGGCATTTATCTGGTCTCTGATCTGAGCTGCTGATAACGTGCGATTTTTTAATTTTAATTTGCTGTTTCCTAAATTAAAAATGCAGAATTTCAAAAAAGTACATAAGACATCAAGGTTTAGGATCATTTGCATAAAACAATTTCCCTGTTTCATAGGATATCAAAATGAAGCTGTACTTCTAAACATATTTTATATTCAACATATTCCATCAGATGCCCCAACAGATGTGAAAGTAGATTACACAGGAAGCAGCTCCGTGGTCGAGGGTGGCCAGATCTCACTTAAATGTACCAGCATGAGCAGGCCTGCACCCACGCATTACAAGTGGTTCGTTTTCCCAAACAGCACGACCTTCAGTCCCAATGGAAGTACTGTTGTCCTTCAAGATGTGAGGAGAAACACGTTTGTTTCCTGCATCGCCAATAACTCTGTGGGACAGGGGGAATCAAAGCAGCTGTTTCTCAATGTCCATTGTGAGTAGTCTTGATAGTCTTAACTTTCTTCTGGAAAATCCTGAGTAGTTTATTTTAGTGATCTGTGTTAGAGTGGAAATCTAAGATAAAAACCTAAATTATACATCTGAGCAAGTGAGGGTTGAAGGTCTTGCTCAAGGGCCCAACAATGTCAGCTTGGTAGGACTGGGATTTGATCATCTGATGAGTTAGCAAACATTTTACCCTACCTAAACGAAGAAAGTGTTTTGTTGAATATAAAAATGATGCTGCATTCATAATCACACTTGATGTTTAACATGTTTCATCAGATGCACCCAAGAATGTAAGAATAGAATACACAAGAAGCAGAACTGTAGCCGAGGGTAACAACATTTCACTTCAATGTACCAGCAACAGCAACCCTGCAGTCACAGCCTATGAGTGGGTCATCACCCAAAACACCACCACCACCCGCCACAGAGAAAATCCTCTTGTCCTTCAAAATTTCAGGAGAGACACGTCTCTTTTCTGCAGTGCCACTAACTCTGTTGGAATGGGCCGATCAGAGCAACTATCTCTTAGTGTCAATTGTAAGTAGCAGCTACCCGTCAACGTCTTTCTTGATGTGACTAGATTTTGTTTAAACCCCCTGAGCAGGGTATATTACAGAAAGTATGAAAAGAGGTAATGAAAAAAAAAAGGATTGTTTGATTTGTTAATAGTCAGGTTATGTAGTATGATATATGTATAGTTCTTATATTCAGTCACTTTGTCATCCAGCAGGAATTAAACATTCCATGAAACAGATATTATTCTACTTAAATCTAAGTCTGTTTTTGTTCAATTATGATTTTTTTCTTAGAGTATATTATTAATTTCCTCTTTTAATCAGCATCTTTTATCTTAGTCACCACATGGACGTCTTCACTTCATGTTTTCTCAGTAGCATGATAAGATATAATCAGGGAGAATGAAGATCATCACATTAATGTAGGTCTGGTTATATAGTTTGGGAAACAGTGTACTGTATTTAAGTACTTTAGTTACATTTGCCATTGCTTGCTTTACATTTTCATTCTTTTTTATTACCTTTAAAGAAGGCGCAAAATAAAGAAATTAATTTTAATAATTAAGTTGATATTCATATTGTAATACACAAAAACATTCAGTTCTTATGAAATGAAATACTGTATACTATGCAAAATGTGATGACGTACACCCTATAATTGAACAAGTCAATTTAATGTGAGCATATACAGTGCCATGAAAAATATTTGCCTCTTCCTGATTTTTTTTTTTTGTGATTCAGATCAAAGAATGAAATAAATTTTAATATTATACAAAGACAACTAGAGTAAATAAAAAGTGTAGTTTTTAATTGATGATTTCATTTATTGAAAGGGGGAAATTGTCATTAACAAAATGTATGCTTAATCAATTAACTTGGAGCCAAAAAACAAAACACATGCATTTAAACATGTGATTGTCAAAACTATAATTTGATCCTTTAAATAATTTATTTTAACAGTATTGTAGTTTTGTAAGACTATGCACTACTCTCTCTCTCTCTCTCTCTCTCTCTCTCACTCACACACTCACACACACACACACACACACCAGTGGTGTAAAGTATTTGAGTAAATGGACTTCGTTACTGTACTTAAGTATTTTTTGGCTACGTTGTACTTGTACTGAGTATCAAAAATATAAGCAACTTTTACTCTCTACTCGACTACAGTTTTGATTGAATTTATGTACTCTTTACTCCAGTACATTTGAACGGACACTTACCATTACTCAATACATTGTGATTGTGCGCGACAAGTCGGCATCTTTATGCCATGGCTAATCGCTTGGGCGAAAGAGGCGATATCGCCATCTGCAGGATGCCGAAGGTACTGGATGCTATTTACCTATATGTACTAAATACTGTACATATAGTGAAAATATGAATTAGCAGCTTGCCAAATGCCAGGTGTTTCACATTAATTAAGTTTGACTGAGACTGACTTTTGTTCTGCCATTTTGAAATATTGAAGTGTTCAATTTCATTTCTATATTAGGAAATAAAACCTCATAAATGGTTTCTTGTTTTTCACATTTCTTGGTGTTCTTTGAGCCTACATTCAGTACAAGTAAAATACTTAAGTTCTTTTAAAATCGTATACTTTAAGACGTTTACTCAAGTTTTATTGGAATTGGTGACTTGTAACTTGTAATGGAGTCATTTTTACAGTAAAGTATCTGTACTTTTACTCAAGTATGGTTTTCAGGTACTCTTTACATCTCTGACACACACACACACACACACACACACACACACACACACACACACACACACACACACACACACACAAATCAACAAAGTACTATTATGGCATTTAACATCGATTTATAACCCTTTTGTACCCAAGCATGTAGGTGAAGCCACAAAGTCTAATGAAAAAACAAAGCCTCTGCTTTAAATGATCAAATTTCACACATTGGGTAAAGAACACGTCCATTATAATCATTAAAGCATTACGAAAACTCAGAGTTAAACTGAATTCTTCTTTTTCATTGCGTCTTTGCTGAGAGGATTTGTTCGCATATATCATACCTTCAGTTTTCTTCTTCTTTTTTTTTTTTTTTAAATAAGTCAAGAGCTGTGATTGAACTGTTCTCTTGGCCATTGCGAAACTGCGAACAGCGCGAAAAATGAGGCCTACCTACAGTAGCCTGAGCTTGAAAGCAGCATGTTGCAATATTGAATTCTGATTGGCTGATCTAACTTATTACAGTAGTTTGAAAATTATCATACTGTACAGAGGAAGGGTTAATTATTTCATTTTCATGACAAATATTACATAATACACAGCATTATTAATCTAAATTGAATGGTAAGGGGGGGGGGGGGTTATAGGTGGTTATGGGAATGTGGTGGTTTTACAGAAGGGGTGTTTTTTTTTGTAATTTTTTTTCAACACAGGGATGCCATCCCCCCCTTCTCAAATCGAGCCCTGCTAATACCGACCAGTTTTCCTAATGCATTTTATGTTTGAATGCTAAAAATCTCTCCTTTACTGCAAGAAGAAAAAAAGGGAGAGAATTCTTCAACATTAATATTTTTTTTGACAATCAAACAGACAGGGTTATCAAATATACTTGGTGAAACTTTTAATCCTTAAGATGCACATAAGATGGGAGAAGGCAAGTAAGTGCATGAACAGCGCTGCTTTAGTTGCTGGGAAAACCTTTTCTGTCATTGCTAGAAATGTTCCTTTGCTTTTTCGGCACAAAATACAGACATATTGTGGTACTGATATGCACAAATAACATAAAGTAATACGTAATTTAAAAAAATTATAAGACGTCATGGCTTGGGGTCATTTACCTGAAACAATTCCACAGTTTTATAAAGTGTCAAAATGAAGCTGTACTTATGAACTTATTTTATATTTAATACATTCTATCAGATGGCCCAACAGATGTGAAAGTAGATTACACAGGAAGCAGCTCTGTGATCGAGGGTGGCCAGATCTCACTTAAATGTACCAGCACGAGCAGGCCTGCACCCACGCACTACATGTGGTTCGTTTTCCCAAACAGCACCACCTTCAGTCCCAATGGAAGTACTGTTGTCCTTCTAGATGTGAGGAGAAACACGTCTGTTTCTTGCATCGTCAATAACTCTGTGGGACAGGGGGAATCAAAGCAGCTGTTTCTCAATGTCCATTGTGAGTAGTCTTCATGTGTTTTGCTGTTAACTTTCTTTTGGGAAATTCCTGAGCTTTGTATTGTAGTGATCTGTGTAAAAGTGGAAATCTAATATAAAACCTAGATTATACATCTGAGCAAGTGAGAGTTGAGGGCCTTGCTCAAGGGCCCAACAATGTCAGCTTGGTAGGACTGAGATTTGAACTTGTGATCATCTGATGAGTTAGCAGACATTTTACCCTAACTACACTTTACAACTGTGATGAGCAGAAAAGCATCTCAGAGAGCACAACATGTTCAATGTTGAAGTTAATAAGGGTACAATAGGTTCCTGTTCTTGCGTGCCATAAAATACAAATGTTAAATGAAACTATTTAATTTTCCAGTTTTTTTTCAATTTCCTTTTTTATATCAAATCAATTTATGATGCAAACCTATGTTACAGTAAGTCTATGAAAATATATGTTTATGACTTTAAGACCTTTGATTTACTTGTATTAAGAAAGGAAGAAAGTGTTTTGTTGAATATAAAAATGATGCTGCATTCATAATCACACTTGATGTTTAACACGTTTCATCAGATGCACCCAAGAATTTAAGAATAGAATACACAAGAAGCAGCACTGTAGACGAGGGTAACAACATCTCACTTCAATGTACCAGCAACAGCAACCCTGCAGTTACAGCCTATGAGTGGGTCGTCACCCAAAACACCACCACCACCCGCTACAGAGAAAATCGTCTTGTCCTTCAAAATGTCAGGAGAGACACGTCTGTTTCCTGCAGCGCCACTAACTCTATTGGAACAGGCCGATCAGAGCAGCTATCTCTTAGTGTCAATTGTAAGTAGCAGCTACTGTATCCATCAATGTCTTTCTTGATGTGATTAGATTTAGTTTAAACCCCCTGAGCAAGGTATGTTACAGAAAATATGAAAAGCGGTAATGAAAAAAAAAAAAAAAAAGGATTGTTTGATTTGTTAATAGTCAGGTTATGTAGTATGATGCGTATAGTTCTTATATTCAGTCACTGTCATCCAGCAGGATGACAACAATTCTAAAACAATTCCACCGTTTTATAAGATGTCAAAATGAAGCTGTACTTATAAACATATTTTATATTTAACACATTCTATCAGACGCCCCAACAGATGTGACAGTAGATTACACAGAAAGCAGCTCCGTGGTCGAGGGTGGCCAGATCTCACTTACATGTAACAGCACGAGCAGGCCTGCACCCACGCACTACAGGTGGTTCATTTTCCCAAACAGCACCAACTTCAGTCCCAATGGAAGTACTCTTGTCCTTCTAGATGTGAGGAGAAACTCCTCTGTTTCCTGCATCGCCAATAACTCTATGGGACAGGGTGAATCAAAGCAGCTGTTGCTCAATGTCCATTGTGAGTAGTCTTGATGTGTTTTGCTGTTAACTTTCTTTTGGAAAATTCCTGAGCAGTGTATTATAGTGATCTGTGTTAAAGTGGAAATCTAAGATATGACACACCTAGATTATACATCTGTAATGGGTTCGACCCATGTTGCACAGGCAGCACCGTAAAGCACATACACGAGACAAGGTCTTAGGGAAAAAAATAAAAACATTTTTTAGGAAAATGGGGAAGGGATGGGTTAAAGGAAGGAGGACGGAAAGAAAGGGAAGGGATGAATTTGCACGAGCCGGTCTGGTGGGCAGCAGGCAGAGTGACAGCGGCTGTCCTTGGTGCAGAGTTCAAAGGCATACTCGCCTCTCTGGTCCCTGGGCCTTGTTCCATTGCCCCTCTTTTCATGCCGGTCTTCTGCGTTTTCACGCACGTCGCTCACACACCGATTAGTAAAGTCCCGTCTCCCAACAGACCCCGAGCTACAGTCGCCGCCCTATAAAAAATGGGGAGAAGCCCGGGGATCATTAGCGGCAATAGCTCACTAACCGTGCCTAATTCTGTGGCCCCACTCCTTTGCACACCTGTAGACAGCGGAGGCCACCTATCTAGTGAGCTTTGGAGTGAGTGAGGAGCAATATTGATTTGGGCGCACAACCATCACTGGCACACACCATAACAACATCTGAGCAAGTGAGGGATGAGGGTCTTGCTCAAGGGCCCAACACTGTCAACTTGGTAGGACTGGGATTTAAACCTGTGGTCTTCTTTTGAGTTAGCAAATATTTTACCCTAACTACCCTTTAGAAAAGAGAGCACAACATGTTCAATGTTGAAGTTAATAAGGGTACAATAGGTTCCTGTTCTTGCCTGCTACAAAATACCAAAATGTTTAACAAAATGTTAAATGGAACTATTTAATCTTCCTGTTTTTTTTTTTTTTTTACATCAAATCAATTTATGATTCAAACCGTCTCGGCTTACTTTGCTGTAACCCTGTTCCCTGAAAAGGCGGGAACGACATGCTGCGTGAAAACACTATGGGAACCATTTTGTCATGTTGCCGGTTGTGAAGCATGTGTGTGCAAACACGTCAAATTCTTGGCTATATATAACCTCGGTCAGGTGACGTCATCTGATTAGACGCAGCTGCAGGTTATAAATACTAGTAAGCCGGCGACAAACCTCAGATTAATTTGTCTGAACGGACGTCCCGTCACGTGGTATTGCGGCATTAGGACCCAGCATCTCGTTCCCGCCTTTTCAGGGAACAGGGTTACAGCAAAGTAACCCGAGACGTTCCCTTTCAAAGGCTTTCTCTCGATGCTGCGTGAAAACGCTATGGGAATGAGAATACCAACGCTGCCACACTACAAGTGTCTGGACCCCCAGGTTGTGTAGCGTGTGCGCACAAGGCCAGGAAGTCTCAGATCTATGTCTGGGAAGCTGACTCGAGGACTCGTCAGCCTGGAGTGGAATGGACATCGAGACTATAAAATCTTACAAATGTGTGCGGAGAGGACCAACCCGCCGCGTCACACACTTGTTACAGGGGAGTACCTCTTGCAAGAGCAATAGATGAGGCGACCCCTCTGGTCGAATGAGCCCTGACTCCTAGAGGCGAAGTGAGGAGAGGGCAATAGCATCTCTCACCCAGTGTTACAAAGTTTGTGTGGTGGCGCCCCCCCCCCCCCAGTTGCAGTCTCCATAACATATAAACAGTTGCTCTGACTTACGCCACTGGCTTGTGCGGTGGACATAGGTCTGAAGAGCACGTACTGCATTTCTCCTGCTCCGAATCTGCAAAAGGCAGAGGACAGAAAGCTTCCAGGACAACAGGGTGCATGGTTGAGAAAGGAACTTTTGGTAGATAGTTTGGGTTAGGATGCAAAATGGCCTTGACTAGCCCAGGGGCAAAGTCCAGGCAAGATGGGGAGACTGATAAGGCACGCAGGTCTCCGATCCTCTTGAGAGAGGTAATGGCCATAAGAAGAACGATCTTGAGAGTCAGAAGCTTGTTGGGTGCTGACTCTAGTGGTTCAAAAGGAGTGTCGATTAGACCTTCGAGCACGATAGATAAATCCCACGAAGGGACCGTGGCTCTAGTGGGTGGGCTCAACCGTTTAGCTCCACGAATGAAACAGGAAACTAAGGGTTCTTAGGGTAGTAGGGCACAAGCCCGAGGACAATTTCTCCTGCAGGAATTCCAGCACTGAAACTATTTGGCTGTGGACTGGGTCCACCTGCTTTGTCATGTACCAACATTCGAATACCTTCCATTTGAAGGCATAAATTCTTCTAGTGGAGGTAGCTCTAGCACTTAGGATGGTGTCAATTACACCGGCTGAAAGGCCAGCTTGACTTAATTAGGCCCGTTCAGGGGCCAAACGTGAAGGTTCCAGAGCTCGGGCCGGGGATGAAATATTGTCCCCTGTGCCTGAGATAGAAGATCCCTCCTCACTGGAATCATCCAAGGTGAGCCGTGGAGGAGAGATATTAGATCTGAGAACCATACTCGGGCCGGCCAATCAATAAGAGGCGCAAACCGTGTCGATGGACCCTCGCCAGGACTCGAAAATTAGAGGCGAAAATTGGGCCAGGTATGGGCCATCGCGTCCAGACCCAAGGGAACAGGATGAGTCAGAGAGTAGTAGAGGGGACATTGTGCAGTCTCCTGGGAGGAAAAGAATCTTCTTCTTCTTTCTGCTGTAAAGAATCTCTCCCAGATTTGAGTGACTACTTCGGGGTGAAGTTTCCATTCCCTGTGATTCACAGCTTGTCTGGACAGTAAGTCTGCTTCCACATTCCTGTATCCTGGAATGTGAATCGCCCTGAGGGACAGGATCTTGTCCTGAGCCCAGAGCAGAACCTGATGCGCTAGCTATTTCAAGCGGCGCGAATGCAGGCCTCCCTGGCGATTTATGTAGGAGACAACCAATCAATCATAAAGAGAGGCGACATATACTTGCTGATTAAACACTGCATTTTTTTTAAGTGAAAGCGCGCGATGTGAGCAGCTTTAATTATTCATAATTAAATAATTATTAAATGGTGGACATAAACAGCAAAAAGAATAATATTATTCTTTTGATTATTATTATCATGTTCTTTTGCTGTTTGAGCATCTGTGGATTCCAAAATTTACATTTTTACCATTTTTTAATCACTGGAATGGAAGAGATAGAAAGTTTCCTTATCATAACGTGCCTTGTATTGTTTTTATTAACTGAAATAAATTACATTAACGGGGTTCTGTATTTTTCAATTCAATTCAGTTTTATTTGTATAGCGCTTTTAAAAATTGACATTGTCTCAAAACAGCTTTACACAATCAAAAGAATTATTTAAGTTTGTATGGAATGGAATATTGTTTTCTGCGAACTTGAGCGCATCAGAAAATGAACCGATACTCCGTGGATACTTGCCTCACAGACGTGAAAAATATATACGTAAAAAAAAAAAGCAAAATATCTATATATCTATTTATATAAGCTAATAAAAAACTAATTATTAGATTATGTAATTTGTATGAAAAGTGAATTGCAGGCGCGTCCACTGATGCGGAGACGACGAAATGGAAGAGATAGAAAGTTTCCTCATCATAACATGCCTTGTATTTTTTTAATCAGTCTATACACAACCGTGATTTTTATGCTATGTTAGAGATGGGAAATAAAAATGGAATCTTTTTTGTGTTTTATTTTTCTTTTTTTTTATTATAAAATATTAACTTAATAAATAATTAAGTTGATAAATAAATAAAAATTAAATTAAATTAAATATAAATAAAAAAATAAACTCAATATTTTATAAAAAAAAAATACCAAAGACAATTGTTGTGTATAGAGTGATTACAACCAATACAGTTTATGTTATGATAAGGAAAGTCTATTTCTTCTATTCCAGTAAAACAGTAATAATGTAAATTTTAGAATCTAGAATCCAGAAGATGAAATTTGCAAAAATTTAAAAAGAGGCCTGAACTGCAGGTCTTCAAAATCCAGGTCTTAAAGTGGGGAGGGGTGCATTCCAGTTTTACAGTACCTGAATGTATAGGTGAGAACAGCTGAGTCACACCTGGGGAGGGTGAATAATTTGCATTCGAATGTTGCCTGCCTTTGTAAAGCACACACAGTAACACTAAAAGAACAACATCCCAGGACAAATAGGAATAAGAACCCCTGATTAAATGGCATAAATATTATTAAATATTACAACAAAACTCCTCCGCGCGGGAAAACATTATGCATGCATGTGTGCGCTGATTAGACTTTGTAGGGAATTAAAGAGGAGACAAACAACAATAGCCCACGTTTAGAAAAGCAGTTTTATTTAGACTATATAAAATAATCCTGCATCTATTTTTATGCATTTATGCTATTAGACTACGTAGGAGGTCAACGACGAGGATCACGATATGTGCGCGTGCGCCTGTGATGGGCGTGTGCCCAAATCCATCGCTCCTCGCTCACTCTCTCTGTGTAGGTTCCCTAGAAAGGCGGCAGGTATGTAAAGGGACGGAGCCACCTATTCGGGCCGGCTGGCGATAATTAACGTTTGGATCTCGGGCTTGCTCCGCATTATAAAAGCAAGGCGCAGAGTTTAGTTCGGGAAGTAGGTGATGTGGTGGAGCAGGACAGAGTGGCATTCTAGTGGGGCGATGTGACGCGCCCCAGGGACTTTCAACAGGACACTGGAATTCCGCCCTTTGATCCTTTGTAACGTTTTATCCTGAAGGGCTATTTTACTAGTTATTTCTATATTTAAAGTTTGATGTATTTTTAATTTATTTTTTAAAATAACAATAAACAGATAGAAACAGAGATATTGATAACTTGATATTCTGTCCAAACAACATTTAACTAATGTTTTTTTTTTGACTCATTATTATACAATAAATATCAATATCTCTGGTTCAGATTTTTAATTTTTGTTGTATAAAGTTCTCAGATGTGAAAATTACAATCACTGTAGTACTTCTTAAATGCAACATATTTTGACTTTTTTATGACTTAAGTCAATTTAAAACTGCATAGAGTGAAAAATGTCACTTTGCGCCACCTGGCGGTCATTTCACGAATGACTTTAAAATGTAACTGATTTATTTTGGCTGCGGCGGTGAGCGAGATGGTAATGAGCAGTCTGGTTGTCCACCTACTGTAGCTGCTGAGACTGGGCAAAGATTAGACAGTCGTCTATGTAATTCAAGATGCGGATGCCCTGGAGTCTCAAGGGAGCCAGGACTGCATCCATGCATTTCGTGTATGTGCGGGGTGATAGGGCTAGACCGAATGGGAGAACCCGAAATTGGTAGGCTTTTCCCCCGAAAGCGAACTTCAGGAACTTCCTGTGCTGTGGCAGGATTTCTATATGAAAGTATGCGTCCTTTAAATCTACTGTCACAAACCAATCCTATGGTTGGATTTGTGAGACAATAGTTTTTATAGTCAACATTTTGAATTTGTATTTTTTGAGATAGCGGTTCAAACCGCGAAGATCCAAAACGGGACGCAGTCCCCCGTCTTTCTTGGGAACCAGGAAGTACCGACTGTAGTAGCCTGACTCCATATCTGGAGGAGGAACTTGTTCTATGGCTCCTTTGTGCAGTAGTGTCTGGATTCGTAACTCAGAAAATGTGCCCTTTCCGGTATCACGGAAGTGGAGACCACGCCGTTGAAACGTGGAGGGCGATAAGTAAACTGAATCCTGTATCCTTTCACTACAGTCTTTAAGACCCATGGAGATATACCTGGCAGTAGCTTCCACGCTGCCAGCTTCTCCGAAAGGGGTATGAGAACTTCTACTGGGTGTTAGTGGTTCGGTGTCCTGGAAAATGGCAGGATCCGACCGAACGACTAACGTGACGTTGGAGACCGGTGTTGTCCGAAACACCAAAGGCGGCGGAAACTGAAAACCGATCTTCTGGGGGTGCCTGGGGGGGGGGGGGGGGGCATGTTCTTGTATCACCCGCGGTCCTGGGGTCTACTCTCAGGAACTCTTCTTTCTAAAGAAGACGGTGCGGCGATCTGCTCTCTTGGGGGCGGCCTGAGGGGGGCGCCGGGCCGTACCCCTGTCCTTGCGGGGGGGTGCGCGGTTACTGACGCTCTCCTTCTGTGCCTCTCGCCTCTTAGTGAGGATGATGTCCTAGGAGCGAGATAGCTCGCGAGCGTCTCCTCAATCTGGGGCATCACCACATAACCTCGTGTCTTTCCATCAACGATATTCGAATAAAGCGAAGTCGATGGTACAAAGACACGGGAAGAGAAGGGTTTATTCCATGAACGAGATAATTCGTTATGGAGATCATCAAAAAAGGGGAGAGAGCGGCGTTGTGGTGCCATCTCCTGGCCACCTGACAGAAATCTGTCATCTAATTTTGACCGTTTTGGGTGAGCTTGCTCATGTGGCCAGTCAATGTGTAATCGTTCAACTGCACGTGTTATAACTTCAAGTAACTCCTCATACTCCTTATCATCTTTAGAGGATTGTTCTGAGGTAGCTACTGTATATCCATATCCACAGAAGCAAGAGAGTGAGTCTCTCCCAAACACTCGAGAAAAACCGAAGTGCGCTCGCGATGTGGCGGTAGAGAGTTCGTGATCTGGGGAGGGGCGAGAGAAAGGAGGGACCCCGTCTCTCGTGCCTCGGCCAAATCAACCTGTGAGCCCCAAGAGTGCAGAGCGGCTCGTGGTTCCCTAAAGAACGCGAGGCGCGCTCGTAGCACCTTCATTTGGAGATTATCACACTGCTCACACTCTCCTTCAAGTCCAAGGAGAGCGTGGCTTTCACCCAAACATTCAAAACAGAGGATATGAGTATCGCCTTCGGAAAGATGGTTACCGTACCGGCATGAGACTCTAAACTCGGCCATTTTATCTGGTGAGTTTTATTGTTTTCTCTCTGTTTAGAATGACTTTAAATGCTTGCTGCACACACGCGATCACAATGTCAGTATGAAGACAAATGATCTGAGGTTTGTTGCCGGCTCACTAGTATTTATAACCTGCAGCTGCGTCTAATCAGATGACGTCACCTGACCGAGGTTATATATAGCCAAAAATTTGGCTTGTTTGCCACATTTTTCACATGCTTCACAACCAGGAACATGACAAAATGGTTCCCATAGCGTTTTCACGCAGCATCGAGTGAAGCCTTTGAAAGGGAACTATGTTAAGTCTATGATATGTTTGAGTTTAGGATCTTTGATTTAATTGTATTTAGAAAGAAAGAAAATGTTTTGTTGAATATAAAAATGATGCTGCATTTATAATCACACTTGATGTTTAACACGTTTCATCAGATGCACCCAAGAATGTAAGAATAGAATATACAAGAAGCAGCACTGTAGCCGAGGGCAACAAGATCTCACTTCAATGTACCAGCAACAGCAACCCTGCAGTCACAGCCTATGAGTGGGTCATCACCCAAAACACCACCACCACCCGCTACAGAGAAAATCCTCTTGTCCTTCAAAATGTCAGGAGAGACACGTCTGTCTCTTGCAGTGCCACTAACTCTGTTGGAACGGGCCGATCACAGCAGTCATCTCTCAGTGTAAATTGTAAGTAGCAGCTATCCATCAATGTCTTTGTTGAGGTGACTAGATTTTTTTTAGACTCCCTGAGCAGGGTATATTACAGAAAGTATGAAAAAAATTTGTTAATAGTCAGGTTCTGTAGTATGATATACGTATAATTCTTATATTCAGTCACTTTGTCATCCAGCAGGCCTTAAACATTCCATAAAACAGATATTATTCTACTTAAATCTTTTTTTTTTTTCAATTCTGAATTTTTCTTATAGTACAGTGAAACCTCAGATTGCGAGTAACGCGGATTGCGAGTGTTCCGGAAGACGAGCAAAGATTTTTTATAAATTTAAACTTGGTCAACAAGTACTGAGTATCATGTATCACGCGTGCGCTTCTTCTTTTGACGCCGAGCGTCATGTGTTCAGGAAAGTGCCAATGGTTTTTCTCTTTCTTGCGCAGCGGAATTGTAGGTAATCTCCTGTTTAGGTAGTCTCCCCTGTTGGGTCTTAGTGCACGTCTCTTACTGGTATACTCAACATCCGTGCACATGTGTACTGTTTACTATAACAATGTGACCACGTGTGTGCGTAAAACATATTTTATTTTGTGTCTGTATGCCTGTGTGTACAGCGTGCGGGTAAAGCGAAAGCAAGACTCAAAAGAGAGGTTAGAAATCCATTTTCTCCCTCTGCTCAAGGCTTAGCCTGGTCTTTCCCTGCTCTGTGTCTGTGTGCACCCGCGCATCATTGACACCGTGCTCCCTACTTTCGCCCTCACAGAAACACACACACACACACAGCGCCAGCATGCACAAACACTTATCCGTCTCGATTTATTTTTAAGGTAAACTGCATGTTAATTTGTTTTATTTTTACTTCATATTTTCTGTTAATTAATTTTATGTATTAATTTTTTGGGGCTGTGGAATGAATAATTTGAGTTTCCATTATTTCTTATGGGGATTATGCGTGTTTTGGAATACGAGCTCACTTCGGAATGAATTATGCCCGTAATCCGAGGTTCTACTGTATATTATTAATTTACTCTTTCAATCACCATTTTTAAGTATCAGTTAACTTACGTACGAAGATTTGTATGCAGAACGTTCTATGTAAAATGAGAAAGAAGCATGTAGTTGTCAATATGGTGAAGTTTTCTGTAAGGAGATACTTATAATTCATGCTTTATGAAAAAAGTCTCCAGTGTCAGCCATCTGTAATCATCTTTTATCTTTGTCATCACATGGACGTCTTCACTTCATGTTTTCTCAGTAGTATGATAAGATGCAAGCTTCTAAAAATAAATAAAAAAATCTTCCTAAATTGATCTTTCAAGAACTTTCATTCATTCATTCATTCATTTTCTATACCGCTTAATCCTGTGTTCAGGGTCGCGGGGGACCTGGAGCCTATCCCAGGAGACTTCGGGCACTAGGCGGGGTACACCCTGGACAGGGTGCCAATCCATCGCAGGGCACACACACATACACACACACAATCACACACTACAGGCAATTTAGGAACGCCAATTAGCCTAACCTTATTAGTGCGCATGCGCGAGCGTGCAGCAGCTTGTGCGAAGCAATTTCCCTTTGGGATTAATAAAGTTCTTTGAATCTTGAATGTCTTTGGACTGTGGGAGGAAACCGGAGTACCCGGAAGAAACCCACCAAGCACGGGGAGAACATGCAAACTCCATGCACACAGAGACGGGAATCGAGACTGGCCAGGGAATCGAACCCAGACCCTGGAGGTGCAAGGCGACAGTGCTAACCACTACACCACCGCACCGCCGAAAGAACTTTCAATATTACACAAAGATATAAAATAAATAAATAAAAAGAGCAGTTTTTAATTGTTGATTTCATTTATTGAGGGAGAAAAGTTCTTCTCAATTTGGAGCCATAAAAACAAAACACATGGATTTAAACATGTAATTGTCAAAACTATCAATTGATCCTTTAAATAATAAAATTAAACAGTATTGTAGTATTGTATGACTTCTGCACCAGTTTCTTTCTTTCTCTCTCTCTCTCACATATTTACATTTAGGCATTTGGCAGACGCTCTTATCCAGAGCGACTTACAAAAAGTGCTTTAAAGTTTACATCACTGGATACATACTTACACTTGGTTAACTAGGTTAATAACTAAGTGCCATTAGTCCAACACAACTGGGAAGAGGGATTTTTATAATTTTTTTGGTGTGGGGGGAGGTTAGTCCAAGTACTGGAGAAACAGATGCGTCTTGAGTCGTCGTTTAAAGATAGTCAAAGTCTCTGCTGTACGGACATCTAGAGGAAGTTCGTTCCACCACCTAGGTGCCAGAACAGAAAAGAGCCTGGATGAATGCTGCCCTCGATCCCTGAGAGATGGTGGGATGAGGCGAGCAGTGCCGGAGGATCGGAGGGAACGTGGTGCAGTGTGTGGTGTGATTAGAGCAGAGAGGTAAGTGGGTGCTGGGCCATTTTTAGCTTTGTAGGCAAGCATCAGCGTTTTGAATTTGATGCGGGCAGCTACAGGAAGCCAGTGCAGGGAGCGGAGGAGTGGGGTGGTGTGGGAGAACTTGGGGAGGTTAAAAACGAGACGTGCTGCTGCATTCTGGATCAGTTGCAGAGGACGAATCGTGGACAAAGGCAGACCTGCCAGGAGTGAGTTGCAGTTGTCCAGTCTTGAATTAACAAGGGACTGAACAAGCACCTGAGTAGCCTGTGAAGAAAGAAATGGGCGAATTCTTCTGATATTGTAAAGAAGAAATCTACAAGAGCGAGTAAGGTTAGCGATGTGTGGGGAAAATGACAGATGATTGTCCACAGTTACCCCAAGATTGCGGGCAGTGGCTGAAGGAGTGATTTGGTTGTTATCCAGGGATATCACAATGAGTGATATGATGAGTCACAAGGGATGAACAACAGTTCAGTTTTACTCAGATTGAGGTTTAGCTGATGTACAGCCATCCAGGATGAGATGTCTGCCAGACATGCTGAGATCCGGGTGGAAACCTGAGTGTCAGAGGGAGGAAAGGAGAGAGTAAGTTGGGTGTCATCTGCATAACAATGGTATGAAAATCCATGCGATGATATGACTTTACCAAGAGACCGGGAATAGAGGGAGAACAGAAGAGGACCAAGTACTGAGCCCTGTGGGACACCAGTAGAGAGTCTACGTGGGGCATATGTAGATCCCCTCCATGTTACCTCATATGACCTATCTTCTAGGTAAAAAAGCAAACCATTGCCTCAAATTCCAAGGCTTGTAAGAATAGATAATAGAATCTTGTGGTTCACTGTGTCAAATGCAGCTGACAGGTCCAGGAGGATGAGAACTGATGACAGTTTAGCAGATCTAGCAGCATGGAGCTTCTCAGTGACTGACAGAAGGGCAGTCTCTGTGGAATGTGCCACTTTGAATCCAGATTGGTTGGGATCATTAAGGTTTGTTCTGTGAGTGAGAGATAAAGAGACAATTGGTTATAAACAGATCTTTCAAGAATTTTGGAAATAAAAGAGAGAAGTGATACCGGGCGATAGTTGTTAACTTCTGATGGGTCCAGGCAGGGTTTCTTGAGGATGGGAATAACCCTTGCCTTCTTAAAAGCAGCAGGAACATGACCAGATGATATGGAATGGTTGATGATGGTTGTGGTGAAGGGAAGGAGGTCTTGTGAGATTGCCTGTAGCATTATGGAGGGGATTGGGTCTAATGAACAGGTGGTGGGGTTAGATGACGAGATGATCTGCTGAATCTCATCAGACGACAAGTTGGAGAATTCTGCTAAAGGAGGGAAGGGAAGGTCCTGAGGTTCTGCTGTAGGAGTTTGGTTGGGAGCGAAGGACTGGCGGATTGCTGCAATTTTCCCATTGTAGAATGTGGCAAAATCGTCAGCAGTCACAGAGGAAGGGGCAGGAGGAGTTGGTGGGATGAGTAGTGAGGAGAAGATGTTGTGGAGTTTGCGAGGATCATGTGCAGAGGCTTCCAGCTTTTCTCTGAAGAAGGTAGTTTTGGCAGAAGTCACAGCACATGAGAATTTGGAGAGAAGAGCCTGGTAAGAGATGAGATCTGAATCAAGTTGCGATTTCTTCCATCTTCTCTCTGCAGTTCTTAATTCTCTCCTGTTGTTGCATAGTACATCTGGTTTAGATGACAGGGGGCAAAGGAGATCTATGGATGAGGAGAGAGAGGAGAGGAAAGTTTCGGTTGCGGTCTCTAGTGGTAGAGAGGAGAAGGAGGTTGGATCTGAGAGGGATGATAGGGTGCATGAAGACACAGAGGAGGGGGGGACAGAGTGAAGGTTTCTGCGAGAAACACACACACACACACACACACAAATCAACAAAGTACTATTATGGCATTTAAAGTTGAGTTTTAACCCTTTTGTACCCAAGCATGTAGGCGAAGACACAAAGTCTAATAAAAAAACAAAACCTCTTCTTTAAACTGAGAATTAAATTACACAACTTGGGTAAAGAACATGTCCAGTATAATCATTAAAGCAATTCGAAAACTCCTGTGTTAAACTGAATCCTTCATTTTCATTGCATCTCCGCTGAGAGGATTTGTTCACATGTATCATACCTTCAGTTCTTTTCTTTAAAAAAATGAGTCAGAAGCTTTGATTGCACTGTTCTCTTGGCCATTTGCGAAAAATGCGAACAGCGTGAAAAATTAGGCAAACTAGCCTGAGCTTGAAAGCAACACGTTACAATATTGAATTCTGATTGGCTAATCTGGCTTGAAGATCATCATACATAGGGAGTTTTAATTATTTCATTTTCATGACAAATACTACATAAAACACAGCATTATTAATCTAAAGGAGATGGTAAAAAGGGATTATAGGTGGTTATCTGGGATGATATGGTGGTTTTACAAAGGGGGTGGATTTTGTCTCTTTTTTTTTCAACAGGGGGGGATGCATCACCTCTCAAATTGAGCCCTGCTAATACTAACCAGTTTTCCTTATGCATTTTGTGTTTGAATGCTAAAAGTCTCTCCATTACTGCAAGAAGAAAGAAAAAAAAAGGAGAGAACCTGTGACGGGTTTGACCCTTTTCGCACGGGCGGCACCAAAAAGCACAGACACGAGGCGACGGCTTATGGGAAAACGGGTAAATTATTTAGGAAAATGGGAAAGGAAAGGAAAAAAAGGGAAGGGAAGAATGTGCACGTGCAGGTCTGGTGGGCAGTGCCCCGCTGGCATACGGGCACAGGCTGGTCAACGGTGGACCGCTCGCGCTGAATCTCCTCTTGGCGGATGGCCGGACCGACCCCTACCAGCACTATTTGTGGGCACGGCCTCAGACAGGAGTCCTCTCTGTCTGGTGGCTGGGCGGCTTTTCCTGGCTGGGAGGAAATTTATGCAAGAACCTTGAAGAGCCGCGGGAGCTCCAGCAGTGAGCTCGCAGCTGTCCTTGTGGCAGTGTTCAAAGGTGTACTCACCTCTTTGAAGTCCCTAGGGCGCCATTATCCCCAATTGGACCATTAGGTTGCCATTCTTCCGCATTGTTTTGCATGCATCGCACTCACACCGCGTAGTAAAATCCAGTCTTCTAACAAAAAAACAGACCGACAGCCAGACCCTAAGCTACACTCCCCGCTGTGCTTTATAGTGCGGGGAGAAGCCTGGGATCATTACCGGTGATAACTCACCAGCCGTGCCCAATTCCGCGGCCCCGCTCCTTTGCACGGAGCAGAGGAGGCTAGTATCTAAAGCGGTTAGTGAATAGTCACAATGGTTTGAGATTATGATCATAGTGCATCAGCCTGCACCACCAGTCAGACCCTGTTTGATAAAAAAATAGGCTATGTGTTTGGTTAGAGTTAATATACTGAGTACCATTTCGACAGAAGGAACTAATGCAAACTCGTGCAACTATGGAGAGAGCAGATTCATTACCAGGTAGGGGTCTCAATGATGTCTGTCCTACAGCGGAAGGGAAATGTTGGCACACATAATAAGACACGTTGGTATTTTGCTTGACGGTCCAATTAGCGAATGTGCTGTTCTACAAAACTCTACAAGATGGAGAGAATACACAGAAATATAACAGGTCGAGTGCAAACTTGTGTGTGTGAAAAATGTAGTAATTTGCAATGTCGGACTCATAAATAACTACTAGTGGTGATCTATTGCCTTTCTTGATGCTACAGTGCTCAGAATGCCGGCACGCCCAATCTGCACTCGTCCCACCTCACGAGGCGCTAAGACACCACCAGGAATGGTACACTAATAGCAGAAGTAAAGTCGTCCCATGGCAAACCAAGATGATCCCTCTGTGTCACGTCACTCCCTCTGTGTCACGTCATGGGTTGGTCATCACTGCAGCACATCTTTAGTCTAGGAAACAAAAAATCACAGAGAAAGAAAGATAATAATATACAAAGATTTATTCATCCTTTGATTTCTCTGATACATTAAGACATCTCTGTAGCCTAGTAACATGGATCCACTGTGGGAAAAGTTCAGTTAGGACAGCAGTACAAGTAATTGTGATTATTTCTGCTGGTCCGTCATATTTACAATCTCCCAGTTTTCTGGGGGTAAAAGCTTTTACCGAAACAATATCTCCCACATTAAAAGGATGTGTGGATTTTGTTGAGGGTATTGGAGTCACATCAGCAATTTGTTCATAATGTTTAGTTATACACTCAGCAAAAAAAGAAACGCCCCTTTTTCAGGACTGTGTATTTCAACAATAATGTTGTAAAAATCCAAATAACTTTACAGATCTTCATTGTAAAGGGTTTAAACAATGTTTTCCATGCATGTTCAATTAACCATAATCAATTAATTAACATGCACCTGTGGAATGGTCGTTAAGACCTTAACAGCTTACAGAAAGTAGGCATTTAAGGTCACAGTTCTAAAAACGCAGGACACTAAAGAGACTTGTCTACCCACTGTGAAAAACACCCAAAGAAAGATGCCCAGGGTCCCTGCTCATCTGCGTGAACGTGCATTAGGCATGCTGCAGGGAGGCATGAGGACTGCTGATGTGGTTAGGGCAATAAATTGACATGTCCACACTGTGAGACGCCTAAGACAGAGCTACAGGGAGACAGGAAGGACAGCTGATCATCCTCGCAGTGGAAGACCACGTGTAACAACACCTGCACAGTATGGGTATATCCGAATATCACACCTGCGTGACAGGTACAGGATGCCCACAACAACTGCCCGAGTCACACCAGGAACACACAATCCCTCCATCTCACAGCAAGAACTGACAAATCTGGTCCAGTCCATGAGGAGGAGATGCACTGCAGTACTTCAAGCAGCTGGTGGCCACACCAGATACTGACTGGTACTTTTGATTTTGAGCCTCCCTTCATTCAGGGACACATTGTGAAACATTTTTAGTTTGTGTCTTATGGTGTTGACTCTTTTAGTGTTCACACAAATATTTACACATTAAGTTTACTGAAAGTAAAAACATTTGAAAGTCAGAGGACATTTTTTTTTTATAAGAGTATATTATCTACTATATTAGAGCAGCAGAATATTCAGTAATATGTCCATCAAGTTCAGTTGTTTCCTATCGCGAGTTTGCCTTTCCTCCATGGCACGGGAAAGGGTCTGCAAAATATAATTTCATGTGGTGACATGTGCACATCTTTTCTTAATGTCATTTCAGCTAGAACAGCAGGTAACAGATCAACCCATTTTTTACTCACCATGGTTTGCATTGTTTTAGTAAATTTTTCTTTCAGTGTCCTATTTGTTCTTTCTACTATAACTGATGACTGTGGATGATAAGGAATGTGAAAATGCCAGGACATTGAAATATATTTACACAAATTCTGTGTTACCTGTGGTGTAAAAGGTGTTCCTTTATCTGAGTCAGTAGCATGAGGCACGCCATAATGAAGTATTATTTCTTTCGCTAAGACTCGGGTCACCACCTTTGCATTCTCTCAAGTACACGGGAAAGCTTCCACCCACCTAGAAAACTTGTCTACCAAAACCAGAAGATATTTGAATGGAATTCAGTAGGTAATGGAAGACTTTCGTGTTTACCTAAACCCTTTGTCACGTTGTTCTGAGCACACACCAATCATCTAGATATTAATGAATCAGATCTCATCTCTTACCAGACTCTTCTCTCCAAATTCTCATGTACTGTGACTTCTGCCAAAACTACATTCTTCAGAGAAAAGCTGGAAGCCTCTGCACATGATACTGGCAAACTCCACAACATCTTCTCCTCACTACTCAACCCACTAACTCCTCCTGCCCCGTCCTCTCTGACTGCTGACGATTTTGCCACATTCTACGATGGGAAAATTGCAGCAATCCGCCAGTCCTTCGCTCCCAACAAAACTCCTACAGCAGAACCTCAGGACCTTCCCTTCCCTCCTTTAGCAGAATTCTCCAACTTGTTATCTGATGAGATTCAGCAGATCATCTCGTCATCTAACCCCACCACCTGTTCATTAGACCCAATTCCCTCCACAATGCTCCAGGCAATCTCACGAGATTTAGGCATTTGGCAGACGCTCTTATCCAGAGCGACTTACTTTTTTTTTTTATCTCATTACACATCTGAGCAGTTGAGGGTTAAGGGCCTTGCTCAAGGGCCCAACAGTGGCAACTTGGTGGTTGTGGGGTTTGAACCTGGGATCTTCCGAACCGTAGTCCAATGCCTTAACCACTGAGCTACCCCTGGCCCTAGGAGAGACCTCCTTCCCTTCACCACAACCATCATCAACCATTCCATATCATCTGGTCATGTTCCTGCTGCTTTTAAGAAGGCAAGGGTTATTCCCATCCTCAAGAAACCCTGCCTGGACCCATCGTTTTTAACCTCCCCAAGTTCTCCCACACCACCCCACTCCTCCGCTCCCTGCACTGGCTTCCTGTAGCTGCCCGCATCAAATTCAAAACGCTGATGCTTGCCTACAAAGCTAAAAATGGCCCTGCACCCACTTACCTCTCTGCTCTAATCACACCAAGCACTGCACCACGTTCCCTCCGATCCTGCAGCACTGCTCGCCTCATCCCACCATCTCTCAGGGATCGAGGGCCACATTCATCCAGGCTCTTTTCTGTTCTGGCACCTAGGTGGTGGAACGAACTTGTAAGGATTTCTTGTTTTTGCTAGACCCCGTCTAGTCAGTGCTCAGCCTGTATTTTGCTTTCCGCCTGGATCCAGGGAACCCCTCAATAATACACAAGTCCGTGATCAGTGAGACGTTCCAAGTTTATTGTGGGAGAGAGCAGTATATATAGCACACACACACAAAGAACCAAAGAAGAGGGTGCAGAAGTGTTTACATTTGAGCAGGAATGTTTAGAAAAGATAAGGAAAAGAAGAACATAAAAATTAGGAGTAGCTCTGCATTTACGAGCGTTTAACAGTTTTACGACCTTTAACATAAACTACTATAGGATGTGTTTATTGAAAGTGCAGCTTGTGTCGAGGTAAGAGAAAGAAGTAACATTCTGTTCTCACGCACACAGAATATCATAAAACATACTAAAAATCAAATATTCCCTACAGAACTCCTCTAGATGTCCGTACAGCAGAGACTTTGACTATCTTTAAACGACGACTCAAGACGCATCTGTTTCTCCAGTACTTGGACTAACCCCCCCCCCCCCCCCCCCAAAAAAATAAAATAAACCTCTCTTCCCAGTTCTGTTCGACTAATGGCACTTAGTTTTTAACCTAGTTAACCCTGTGTAAGTATGTATCCAGTGATGTTAACTTTAAAGCACTTTTTGTAAGTCGCTCTGGATAAGAGCGTCTGCCAAATGCCTAAATGTAAATGTAAATCAATTGTTCCAAGCATGTTAGCTATGCAAAAGAGTTTTTTTTCCATATATTTCTTAACCTCCCTTTGTGCGTGATGTGTAACACTATGGAACTCACGCACGAGGAACGGAAGACAATGAGACGACAGGCACAAACGACCATCAGTCAGCAACGTAGGCACCCTGAGCTTGCCAAAAAGAGGAATCATCCGATGTGCCAGAAGCTTGTAAGGACACTAAATCTAAATCTGGAATCAAAGAGCTAGCAAGAAAAAAATTTATTGATCAGATCAGAATCAGAGTCAGGAAAGAAAATCTGTTTTTGGACCGCTTCTTTAGCAATACAATCATCTAGCGAATTACCTCGCACTTCCATAGTGTCACCAGAGGAATGAGCCTTAGTTTTAACAATAGCGAGGGAACTAGGTAGATGGCATACATCTATTAAATCCTGAACAAGAGAAGAATGAGAAATAGGCTTACCCTCAGCAGAATGAAAACCCCTGGATTGCCAGATGTGGCCGAAGTTGTGAGTGATACCAAAAGCATAATGAGAATCAGTATATGTAGTGACATATTTTCCAGTTCAGCTGCCTGAGCAGATGAGAAAGGGAGAGAGTAAGCTTCAATAGTTATCTCTGGCAGAGCACAAACAGCATAGTCACAGAGAAATTTCCCGTCATTTGGTTTTGAACAGGAACCATCAACAAACAGTGTCACCTGTTGTTAATGCGGTAAAAGACAGATCAGGACATATACTAGTGGAGTGAACAATCTCTGAACAGCAGTCATGATCTGTATCTACTAGCGTTTCGTCCTTTGCATTAATCAAATGTGCCAGAGCATATCTGAGGGTGTCAAAAGAAGAGGTGGATTTTATCTCTAAGATACTTGTAGAACAAAGGATAATCTCATACCCAGACCATCTCTGAGCCATCATATATATGTTGTGTTTGAAGGTTCTGTAGCACTTGTTTAACCTGATGTGGAGAATACAAAATTAAAGGATGAGAGAGAACAATCTTCTCAGCATCTTGTACCATCACCGCATAGGCGGCCACAGCCCTGAGACAAGCAGGCAAACCTTGTGCCACAACATCTATAGTTTTAAGAATAGATGCTGTGGCACAGATAAGAAAGCACATGGTCTCATCCCCCCCAGCATATCAACAAAATGCAAATGTTTATTGGGAGAAGGGAGCATGGTAATAATGTCCTTCAGCATGGTTACGGATGGTGGAAGGATTTTTGGACCCTTTGGTCCCATGGAGAAAACAAACGCAGTGTTTTCTTGCCGAGGTTTGGGGCGAGACCTCTCATCCGGACCTTCATCGTCCGTGTTATCATCAACCCCACCATCAGTATCCTTCAACAAAGACAACAAAAGAGCTCAACAAAAATAACAACAAATAGCAAGCAACAGAATACAGTTTCCACACTATGCTTCAGTACAAGGAACTTTTCAGAAGCGAGTGCGCACTAAACAGCTGTAAAAGCCACAAGACAATCCTTCCCCGTATATGGTCCAGATACCAAAAACCAGGGAGCGTGCTTGCTCTATCCTTATAGAGAAAAATTAAAAAGTAGCACTCACCTGATTAGAGGTATTGCGGACTAGCCCCCAAATTGTAAGGATTTCTTGAATTTTGATAGACCCCCTTTTGTCTACTCAGTGCTCAGCCTGTATTCTGCTTGTCCCGCCTGAAACACACTCAATGAAACACACAAGTCAGTGCCCAGTGAGATGTTCAAAGATTATTGTGGGAGACAGGAGTATATACAGTACAGGGTGACACAGAATAATGGGCACTTTTTAATTCATTCGTACAGGAGGACGCCATCTAAAGGAAGTTTTTTTTTTTTTTTTTTTTTTAATGATAAATTCCATCAATGTTTCGGAAATGGCAAGTTTTAGGTTCCAATTACTATGAATACAATTTATTTATTTTATCACTTCTAGTTTTATTGGATTGTAAAAAAGTTTCCATTTTTTGTGTCACCATGTATATGCACACACACACAAAGAACCAAAAAGGTGGGTGCAGGAGCGTTAACATCTGTTCTGGAATGTTTATAAAAGATAAGGTGAAGAAGAACAGAAACTTGGGAGTAGTTCTGCATTTACGAGCCTTCAACAGTTTTACAACCCTTAACATAAACTATTATGGAATGTGTTTATTGATAGTGCAGTGTGTCGAGGTAAAAGAAAGAAAACACTCTGTTCTCATGCACACAGAATATCATGAAACACACTAAAAATTAAATATTGCCTACAACAAATGAGGTAACTTATTAATACATAATAAAAATATATATATAAAACGTGGTCATTTGCCTAAAACAATTCCACTGTTTTATAATATGTCAAAATGAAGCTGTACTTTTTTTTAATTAAAAATATGCTATCAGATGCCCCAACAGATGTAAAAGTAGATTACACAAGAAGCAGCTCTGTGCTTGAGGGTGGCCAGATCTCACTTACATGTACCAGCATGAGCAGGCCTGCACCCACGCACTACAAGTGGTTCGTTTTCCCAAACAGCACCACCTTCAGTCCCAGTGGAAGTACCGTTGTCCTTCTAGATGTGAGGAGAAACACTTCTGTTTCCTGCATCGTCAATAACTCTATCGGACAGGGCGAATCAAAGCAGCTGTTTCTCAATGTCCATTGTGAGTAGTTTTGATATGTTATGCTGTTAACTTTCTTTTGGAAAATTCCTGAGCAATGTATTTTAGTCATCTGTGTTAAAGTGGAAATCTAAGTTAAACACCTCGATTATACAAGTGAGGGTTGAGGGTCATGCTCAAGGGCCCAACAATGTCAGCTTGGTAGGACTGGGATTTGAACCTGTGATCTTCTGATGAGTTAGCAAACATTTTACCCTAACTACACTTTACAACTGTGATGAGCAGAAAAGCATTTCAGAGAGCACAACATGTTCAATGTTAAAGTTAATAAAGGTACAACAGGTTCTGTGCCATAAAATACCAATTTTAAATGGAACGATTTAATTTTCCTGTTTTTTGTTTACTTTTTTTGTTGTATCAAATCAAATTATGATGCAAACCTATGTTATGAAACATAGGTTTGCATCTAAGTCTATGAAAATATATGTTTATGACTTTAGGATTTAATTGTATTAAGAATGGAACAAAATGTTTTGTTGAATATTAAAATGATGCTGCATTCATAATTACACTTGATGTTTAACACGTTTCATCAGATGCACCCAAGAATGTAAGAATAGAATACACAAAAAGCAGCCCTGTAGCCGAGGGTAACAACATCTCACTTCAATGTACCAGCAACAGCAACCCTGCAGTCACAGTCTATGAGTGGGTCGTCACCCAAAACATCACCACCACCCGCTACAGAGAAAATCCTCTCATCCTTCAAAATGTCAGGAGAGACACGTCTGTTTCCTGCAGCGCCACTAACTCTGTTGGAACGGGCCGATTACAGCAGCTATCTCTCAGTGTCAATTGTAAGTAGCAGCTATCCATCAATGTCTTTCTTGATATGATTAGATTTTGTTTAGACCCCCTGAGTATGTTAGGTTACAGAAAGTATGAAAAAAGGTAATTAAATAAAAAAAGGATTGTTTGATTTGTTAATGGTCAGGTTATGTAGTATGATATACATATAGTTCCTATATTCAGTAACTTTGTCATCCAGTAGGAATTAAACATTCCATAAAACCTCATCTTTAACTTATTGAGCCTCTTATGATAATTTGAATCCTCTTCTTTAAATTATCAAATTTCACACATTGGGTGAAAAAGACGTCCATTATAATCATTAAACCATTATGAAAACTCCCGGGTTAAACTGAAGCCTTGATTTTCATTGTCAGTGGAGATTATAGGTGGTTTTCGGGGGATATGGAGGTTTTACAGAGGGGGTGGTTTTTGTCCATTTGCCATCCCCCCACATCCCCTCTCAAATCGAGCCCTGCTCATACTGACCAGTTCCCTTTCAAAAGCTACACTTGATGCTACGTGAAAACGCTATGGGAAGATCTTTCTGTGTTGCCGGTTGTGAAGCATGTGTGTATCACACACTCCAATTTCCACATATAACCTCGGTCAGGTGACATCATCGGATGAAGCGCACCTGCAGGTTATAAATAGGAGGGAACCGGAAACATTCCTCAGATCTTTTTGTCTTCAGCACGTATTGTGTTTGGGTGTGTGTGTATAAGCAAAAAATAGAAAGTTTTTGTGTACCCCCATGTGATAGACCTCTTTCGGAGGGCGATCTCCAAGATTATTGCTTGCAGTGTTTGGGTGAAAATCACGCTCAAATTGGGCTTCAAGGAGACTGTGAGTACTGTGACCTACTCCCCATAAAAGTGCTTAGCGCGCGCCTCGCTTTCTTTAAAGAGAAACCACGAGCCGCGATGCATTCCTGGGGTTCACGTGCAGATCTGGAAGAAGCGCACGAGACGGAGTTTCCCCTCCTTTCTCTCGCGCTCTCACCGGATTGGGAAGTTTCTCTGTCCGCCTTGCAAGCACGCCCCGGCGCTTCTTGTGATTGCGCAGGAGAGAACTCCTCCCTTGCTTCTGCAGAAATGGAATTAGTTTCCTCAGAACGCTCCTCTATGATGACAGAGAGTTTGAGGAGCTACTTGAAGTTATTACACATGCAGTCGAGCGGCTGCATATTGGCTGGCCACAGGAGCAAGTTTTTTCCAAACGTTCTAAACTGGCTGGGGGGCGGAGCCTCAATGACACTCTCTCCCCTTCTTCAGTGACCTCCACAGCGAGTCAACTCGCTCTTGGAGCAAACCTTATTCATCCTGTGTTTTTGTGCCATCGACTTCGATTTATTCGAATATCGTTGATGCGGAAGCACAGGGTTATACGATGATGCCTCAGATAGAAGACACGCTTGCAGGCTATCTCTCTCCTGGGACATCATCTTCTCTGAAAAAGCCAGCACTTCCCTCCAAGCCATGCAGACTTTCTCTGCCTTGTTGGTAAATGCTTTCCATGGCGGTCTTGCAAGCGTACCAGGCTGATCTGCTAAAAGACTTGAGCACTGGCGGCACTGTGGATGATGGGGTGTTTTTGAGAATTACGCCAGGCCACAGACCTGCGCAACCAAGCAGACGGCCCGTGCTATCGGCCGTTCTATGGCCTCCCTGGTTTCCGCGGAGAGGCACCTCTGGCTCAACCTTACGGGCATCAAGGATAAGGAATGTGTGTTCCTCCTTGATGCCCCATCTCGCCCTCTGGCCTGTTTAGATTATACGAACAGGCATTTGGAAAATTTCTTCCCCGCCATGCTCAAGAATCGGGACTGTCGGCCACCCAGTCTCGACCAGGTCCGACTCTCGCCAGGCGAGAGGAGCAAAAAGAAAGTGTGAGCAGCCGCGCACCTCTTCGTAAAGACTGGGGTACGGCTCGTCGCTCTTCGCAACCGCGTCAACAAAGTCGGACCGGCGCATTGTTTTCTTCACTAAGAACAAGCCCTGAGGCTCATACGCCCAGGACCGTGGGGGTGGCTCCCCCCGGGGAGGGGCGTGTAGAACTCCTTTTAAGAACACAGTGCCCTCCCTGGCACCCTCAGGAGGTCAGTGTTCATGCTCCGCCGCCACTGGTGTTTCGGGCAACACCAGTCTCCAACATGAGATTAGCTTTTCGGTCATTCCCTGCCATAGTCCAGGATGCTGAACTTCTAACCCGTCCTAAAGGACGCATATTTTCACATAGAAATATTGCCACAATACAGAAAGTTCCTGAGGTTCGCTTTTCTGGGTGAAGCTTACCAGTATCAGGTTCTTCCATTTGGCCGAGCTCTCTCACCCCACACATATATAGTACAAAATGCATGGATGCAGACCTGGCTCCCTTGCGACTCCGGGGCATCCGTATTCTGAATTACATAGACGACTGGCTGATCCTGGCCCAGTCCCATGAGCTAGCGCTTCAACATCTGGATGTCGTCCTAGCTCATCTCTGTTCTTTAGGATTGAGACTCATCGTCACGAAAAGCATGCTCTTTCTGGCTCAGAGGACAACATACTTGGGTGTCACATGGGATTCGATCACTCTGTGGGCACAGCTGTCTCCTGCTCGTGTCAAATCAATTTTCAACACCCTAAAGGAGATCAAGCTACACCAGAGAGTGACTGTCATTTTCAGAGATCTTTAGGCCTCATGGCAGCTGCATCCACGGTGATACCTTTGGGTCTTCTGCACATGAGAGCGTTTCAGTTGTGGCTGAGAGCCAGGGGTTTTCACTCTAGGGACAATCCCTGAAGGCAAATAAGGGTTACCCGCCAAGGGCTTTGTACCCTTTCTATTTGGTTCAGACCCCGGTTTCTGACTTTGGGTCCCACTCTAGGTCCGTCTTGCCATCGCAAAATGCTAACAACAGACGCTTACCTTACAGGCTGGGGTGCGGTCTTACATGGCTGTCCAGCCCAAGGGAGCTGGAGATGCCATCTTCTAGCATGGCACATCAATTGCCTCGAAATGATGGCTCTATTTTTGGCCCTGAAACACTTCCTCCAGCAGTTGAGAGGCTACCATGTCCCTAGTGCAGGTGGACAACACTATGGTAGTCTCATACATAAATCGCCAGGGTGGACTGCGCTCGCGCCGCTTGAACAAGCTAGCGCACCAGGTTCTGCTTTGGGCACAGGATAAGTTCCTGTCCCTCAGGGCGATTTACATTCCAGGGCATATGAATGTGGGAGCAGATTTGTTGTCCAGACAAGCTGTGACACACGGGGAATGGAGACTCCACCCCAGCGTAGTCAGTCAAATCTGGGAAAGATTTTATGTAGCAGAGGCGGACCTCTTTGCCTCCCGAGGGACAGCACAATGTCCCCTCTACTACTCTCTGACTCCTTCAACTCCCCTGGGTCTGGACGCGGTGGCCCATATGTGGCCCAAATTACGCCTTTACGCGTTTCCCCCGATAGCTTTGCTCCCGGGAGTCCTGGCGAGGGTTCGTCAACAGGGTTTGCACTTCTTATTGATAGCGCCCCGTTGGCCGGCCAGAGTGTGGTTCTCAGACCTAATATCTCTCCTCAATGACTTCCCCTGGGTGATTCCAGTAAGGAGGGATTTGCTGTCTCAGGCACAGGGGACAATATATCATCCCCAACCCAAGCTCTGGAACCTTCACGTCTGGCCCCTGAGGGGGACCAGTTAAGAGATGCTGGTCTTTCAGCCAGTGTCATTGAAACTATTTTAAGTCCTAGGGCTCCCTCCATTAGAAGAACTTATGCTCTTAAATGGAATGTATTTGAAGATTGGTGCATAGCAAAACATGTAGACCTAGTCCACTGTCGAATTGTTTCAGTGCTGGAATTTCTGCAAGAGAAGTTGTCCTCGAGCTTATGCCCTAGTACTCTCAGAACATACATAGCTGCTATTTCAGCCTGCCATGTTCTGACTGATGGGGTTTTGGTGGGTAAGCACCCTTTAGTTGCCCGTTTTATTCGTGAAGCTAAACGGTTGAGGCTGCCTACTAGAGCTGCTGTCCCTTCCTGGGACTTATCTATTGTGCTCGAAAGTCTGATCGACACCTCTTTCGAACCACTAGAGTCAACGCCTGTCAGGCTTCTGACTCTCAAGATGCATTTCCTCATGGCCGTTACCTCTCTGAAGAGAATTGGAGATCTGCAGGCTATGTGAGTCTCCCCATCCTGCCTAGACTTTGCCCCTCGGCCAGTCAAAGCTATTCAACATCCTCACCTGAACTTTCTTCCAAAAGTTTCATTGTCAACCATGCACCCTGTTTTTCTCGAAGCACTCTGTCCTCCGCCTTTTACAGCTCCGGAGCAGGAAAGACTTCACTTGATGTGTCCAGTACATGCTCTTCAGATTTATGTCCACCGCACTAGCCGTACTAGCCCACTACAGGGACTTTGCTGTAACCCTGAAAAAGTGTGAACAAGATGCTGCGCTTCAATGCCGCACTGCTTGGATGACTTGACCTCCTTTCAGACAAAATTGATCTGAGGAATGTTTCCGGCTCACTCCTATTTATAACCTGCAGGTGCGCTTCATCAGATGACGTCACCTGACCGAGGTTATATATGCCAGAATTTGCCGTGTTTGATACACACATACTTCACAACCGGCAACACAGAAAGATGTTCCCAAAGCATTCCCATAGCATCTCGTTCCCACTTTTTCAGGGAACAGGATTACAGCAAAGTAACCCGAGATGTTTTCCTAATGAATGTATTTTTGAATGCTAAAAACTCAGTCATTTACTGCAAGAAGAAAGAAAAAAGGAGAGAATTCAACATTACCAAAAAACTATTTTGACAATCAAACATACAGGGTTGTCAAATATACTCGATGACATTTTTAAAGTGCAGAAACAGATGCACCTTTTTTGTAATGGGATTGCATTCCCCCTGTTGAGAAAAAAAGACAAAAACCACCCCCTCTGTAAACCTCCATATCCCCCGATAACCACCTATATTCAGTTTAACACAGGAGTTTTCGTAATGGTTTAATGATTGTAATGGACATCTTTTTCACTCATTGTGTGAAATTTGATAATTACATGACAGACATATTTTGTCAATACAGACATATTGTGGTACGGATACTGTATGCACAAATAACGTAAATTATTAATTCATAATTTAAAAAAATTATAAGACGTCATGGCTTGAGGTCATTTGCCTAAAACAATTCCACTGTGTTCTAAGATGTCAAAATGAAGCTGTACTTATAAATATATTTTATATTTAACACATTCTATCAGATGCCCCAACAGATGTGAAAGTAGATTACACAAGAAGCAGCTCTGTGGTCGAGGGTGGCCAGATCTCACTTACATGTACCAGCATGAGCAGGCCTGCACCCACGCACTACAAGTGGTTAGTTTCCCCAAAGAGCATCACCTACAGCTCCAAAGAAAAAATTTTTGTCCTTCAAGATGTGGGGAGAAACATGTCTGTTTCCTGCATCGCCACTAACTCTATTGGACAGGGCGAATCAAAGCAGCTATCACTCAATGTCCTTTGTGAGTAGTCCTGATGTTGTCTTAATAATGATTTATTTTTGAAAATTCTTCATGCAGTGTATTATAGTGATCTGTGTAAAAGTGGAAATCTAGGATAGATTATACCGTACTGTATATCTGAGCAGGTGAGGGTTGAGAGTCTTGCTCAGGGGCCAAGCAGTGGCAGCTTGGTATGTCTCGGATTTTAACCTGTGACCCTTTTAGTAGTAGCCAAACACGAGCCCTTTGAGATAATGAAATGGCTACCTCACATAACTATACTTTACAACTGTGATGATGATTTGCTGCTTTACAACAATGACAATTGTTAAAAGTGCTAGACAAGTAAAAAAAAAATTAATGAGGAGCAGAAAAGCATCTCAGAGGGCACAATATGTTTAATATTGAAGTTAATGAGGGTACAATAGATTTCTGCCCATGCTGGCCAATGCAAAGCGGTCTTACTGTATGTTGTTGTTTTTCATATGCCTCAGGATTCGACATGGTGTGTGTTCTGAGATGCTTTCCTGTTCAGCATAGTTGTAAATGGTGGACATTTAAAGTCTTGTAGCTTTCTTTCTGCCTGCTGAACCACTGCCCGCTCAATGTTTTTTGTCAATCTGCCCACACACACGAACACACACACACACCTCCGCGTGCGCGCAAACGCACACACACACTCTCTCTCTCTCTCTCTCTCTCTCTCTCTTTATTGTATTGTGTTTATTGTAAGGTCAGAGTTCTCACTGTATTGAGTTCATAACAACAGGAGAAAGATAGACAGAGTTCTTGACTTTGCTTGCCATTACAAAAAAAAATCAGTTTGATTTGACAGTCAGGTTGCCAAATACAGGATGTCACTTTTACTCAAGATGTACATAAGCTGGAAAGATGTGCATTTTTTCAAACACACTTCCCAGAGGTTTTTATGAATTAAAGTAAGCCCATGTGGTTTTGATATGTACAGTAGTTACTCAGTCGGTATTCTGGTTTTACCGCCATTCCTCACGGTGGCGACATTTGGGTTTGTGTGTTTGATAGCTTTAACCACTGAGTGGTGCTATATAACTATAGACTGACGCCTCGGGCATCAGTTCATTTTCTCAAGGATTAATGAGCCGCAGCTCTGCACGTAGTAGACGATAAAAAAAGTGAAACATTGTAGTTAAACGAATTCATAATCACAGGACTAAAATTACAGTACAAATGTAGAATTCAAATTAAATTAAATCTTATTATGATCGAATTTAAGCAAAGTAAACGTTAAAAAGTGAGCCTTTAGATTTTATCATATGTAATTAGAAAATCTATCTTTTTTTATCTTTAATTTTGTAGTAGCAAAAACCTTATAAAATAAGATATACAGTGCTATTCTGTATCAGTTTCGGTGAACTTGAGCACGTCAGAAAATGAACCGAAACTCCACATCAATTTATTATTAAAATGGCTAGTCAGTTTCCTTGATGTTTTCCCCGACGCATTAATAATCATTAGTTAATCATTACTTCTGCCGCGCGCGCACAACCTCTCACGTGCGAGTCCACAAAAAAAATGTTAGTATATCATGACTGAAATAAGGCGTTAGTGCTTGTTTGGCCAGTCAGTTTCCTTGCTGTATTTAACACGTATAAAATTGTGTTTGTTGTATTCTTGGGAAAGATAAATCTCTTATAAATCTCTCATATCGGTGCGCACTTTAAACTCGGCAAAGTGAAAGAGCGCACGCGCAGGTTCACGTGAACATTTTCCATTCACTAAAAGGCTTATTCATAACCGCATTTCAGCCATTCACACACCTGCATTGTGCTATGCTGTTGGTACACACTTCATCTATCATAAATCTATCACTAAATCTATCATAAAGAGAGGCGACATATACTGTACAGTTTTTGCTGATTAAACACTGCATTTTTAAAAAGTGAATGCAAGAAGTGAAAGCGCGCGATGTGAGCAGCTTTAATTATTAATAATTAAATAATTATTATTATTGTACAAAAAGCACCATAAGTATTATTTTTGCTTATTAATTTCATGTTTTTTTTGCTGTTTGGGCTCAGCGTTGAATGATTATTTGAAACTGAAGTGCTTTATGATTCATGCCACGAGTCATTTTATCATACAAAGATTATTAAGTGCTCGGGCCACTGATCTTCTGATTCCAAAATTTACATTTTTACCGTTTTTTAATCACTGGAATGGAAGAGATAGAAAGTTTCCTTATCATAACATGCCCTGTATTGTTTTTAATCGCTCAATTTTTTATGCTATTTTACAAATGAAAAATACGAATGGAATTATTTTATTTGTTTTATTTATTTGTTTATTTATTTTTAAATAAAACCTTAAAACATTGGGCCAGGTTACCTGGGAACGCTGATGCATATGCTTTGGGAACAAATAAAAAACACTGAATTACAAAATAGAGTTTAAGAAGAGGCCTGAAGCAAGATCCAAGATCCTCCACTTGCTGAAACCATGCAAAGTGGGGAGGGGTGCATTTTAGTTTCTCCGAGTGTAAAGGTGAGAACAGCCGATTCACACCTGGCGGGATGAATGATTTGCATCTGAATGTGTCTGACATTGCAATGCACACACAGTAACACTGCAAGAACAACAACCTAAAGTAAATAGAAATAAGAGGCCCTGATTATACTGCATAATATTATTTAGTAAAACGAATCAAGTAGGCGGCGCGGTGGTGTAGTGGTTAGCACTGTCGCCTTGCACCTCCAGGGTTTGGGTTCGATTCCCTGGCCAGGCTCGATTCCCGTCTCTGTGTGCATGGAGTTTGCATGTTCTCCCCGTGCTTGGTGGGTTTCCTCCGGGTACTCCGGTTTCCTCCCACAGTCCAAAGATATGCAGGTTAGGCAAATTGGCGTTCCTAAAATTGCCCATAGTGTGTGATTGGGTGTGTGAGTGTGTGTGTGCCCTGCGATGGATTGGCATCCTGTCCAGGGTGTACCCCGCCTAGTGCCCAAAGTCTCCTGGGATAGGCTCCAGGTCCCCCGCGACCCTGAACACAGGATTAAGCGGTATAGAAGATGAATGAATGAATGAATAAATGAATGAATGAAAACGAATCAAACTACAAATAAAATCGATAGATAGTGAACTTAATAGTAAATTTTTTAAAGCCCTTGAGCTGTTGTTAGTGCTTGTTTGGCCAGTCAGTTTCCTTGCTGTATTCAGAGGCTTGCCCGCGAGAGGTTGTGCGCGCGGTCCACTACGCAGCAAAAACATGTTAGTTTATTAAGACTGAAATAAAGCGTCTTACATCAGCGTGCGTTTCGCACAGCGCCTCAAAGACAGTGCTTATTTAACACGTATAAATTTGTGTTTGTTATATTTCTGGGAAAGAGAAATCTCTCATATCGGCGAGGGGTGCATTTTAGTTTCTCAGAGTGTAAAGGTGAGAACAGCTGATTCACACCTGGGGAGGGTGTATTATTTGCATTTGAATGTGTCTGACATTGCAAAGCACACACAGTAACACTGCAAGAACAACAACCTAAAGTAAATAGAAATAAGAGGCCCTGATTATACTGCATAAATATTATTTAGTAAAACAAAATTAGACTATGTCGGAAATTAAAGAGGAGAATTTGATGCCGGATCAAACTTTTTAAAAATATTATTGATTAAATGTGTGCTGAAAAAACAGTTGTCACCAAAAATTTAACCAATGAGGATCAATGTCCATCAATCTGTGCGCGTGCAAAAACGTTAGTATATTATGACTGAGATAAAAGTTATGACTGAACATCGGCGTGCGTTTCGCACAGCGCCGCAAAGACAGCGCTTGACACATATGAGCTGACACGAGCAGCTGTGTTTCAGTCATAATATTCCTCTATCATAAAGAGAGGCGACATATACATGCTGATTAAACATTGCATTATTTAAAAAAAAAGTGAAAGCGCGCACGATGTGAGCAGCTTTAATTATTAATAATTAAATAATTTTTAAATGGTGGACATAAACAGCAAAAAGAACAATATTATTTTACTTTTGATTATTAATATCATGTTCTTCAAAGTGAAAGAGCGCACACGCATGCCACAGGTTCACGCGAACATTTTACATTCACTAAAAGGCTTATTCACAACCACATTTCAGCCATTCACACACATGCACTGTGCTATGTTGTATGTAGTGTGCCGCTGTACACACTTTCACTTTTCATCTCCCCTTTGATCAAAATGCTCCTGATATGAGCCGACACGAGCAGCTTTGTTTCAGTGAGAATATTCCTCATCATAAAGAGAGGCGACATATACTTGCTGATTAAACACTGCATTTTTTAAAAAAGTGAAAGCGCCCGTGATGTGAGCAGCTTTAATTATTAATAATTAAATAATTATTCAATGCTGGAAATAAACAGCTAAAATCTATTTTTATTTTTTTAATCAATTATTCTTTAGATTATTATTATCATGTTCTTTTGCTGTTTGGGTTGAGTGTTAAATGATTATTTGAAACTGAAGCGCTTCATGTAAATTCATGCCACAAGTCATTTTATCATACAAAGATTATTACATTGTGCTCGGACCACTGACTCCAAAATTGACATTTTTACCGTTAAAAATAAAAATGTTTTTACAAGCCCTTGAGCTGTTGTTTGTGCTGTTTTCTTTAATAATAACAATAAATAAACAGATAGAAACAGAGAGTCTGTCTAAACAAAATTAATTGCAGCCGTTTTGCAAAATGTCCCTTTGCGCCACCTGGCGCCCATTTCACAAATTACTTTGAATTGCGACTGATTTATTTTGGCAGTTGCCGTTTGACCGCGACGGAGTGCGTGGCAGTAATAGACATTCCCCTTGAGTAACCACTGTACATATGATAAAATGTTACAGTTGTCCTAGATGATAAATTAGGATGGCAAAATGAAGATGTAATTATGAACATATTTAATATGTAACACATTTTATCAGACACCCCAACGAATGTGAAAGTAGATTACACTGGAAACAGCTCTGTGGTTGAAGGTGGCCAGATCTCACTTACATGTACCAGCACAAGCAGTCCTGCACCGATAAACTACAAGTGGCTCGTTTACCCAGCCAGTGTTACCTTCACCCCCAGTGGAAGTACTGTTGTCCTTCAACATGTGACAAGAGACACAGCTGTTTCCTGCACCGCCACTAACTCTATCGGAAAGGGCGAATCAAATCAGCTATCGCTCAATGTCCTTTGTGAGTATTATTCAAGTGTTTTGCTGTTAATTAGTTTTTTAATCCTGAGCAATGTATTATAGTAATCTGTGTTAAATTGGCAATCCATCTTAACAATAGTGTTTCATTTGTAATAGTCCTTTAAATTTTCTAACATGGGAAAATCTACATTATGTAGACATATACTTTATTATTCCGGAAAATCTAACAAATAAGTCTTGTGACAAATTTCACTTAGATCAACTAGAATTTAAGTGAGAACCAGAGCAAACTAGTATTGTCACTGTTGTAAAACATTAAATGAACAGTAACTACACACAATAAAGGAATCACTCCTCTAAACAGATTAATCTCCCACACTGCTACAGCTTTTTTTTTTTTTTTTAAGTGTTGTGGCAGTACCTTTAAAAACTGCTCATGACAACAGACAAAAGAGAGACAGAGCTCATCACTGTGCTTGAAATTACAAAAAAAAAATCAGTCTGATTTTACAATCAGATAGACAAGGTTGTCAAATATATTGGATGCTACTGTTAATCCTTAAGATGTACATAAGATACAGTAGGTAGGTAAGTGAATGACCAGTGCTGCTTGCATGGAAAGAGATACACAATGTTTTGTCAGTGCCAGAAATGTTCATTTGCTTTCGGGTCATAAAATACACATATATTATGTTACAGTACAGTACATGTGATAAAATGTTTGTGTTGTCCTACTCAGCAAAAAAAGAAATGTCCTCTGACTTTCAACTGTTTTTACTTTCAGTAATCTTAATTTGTAAATATTTGTATGAACACTAAAAGAGTCAACACCATAAGACATAAACTAAAAATGTTTCACAATGTGTCCCTGAATGAAGGGAGGCTCAAAATCAGTCAGTACCAGTCAGTATCTGGTGGCCACCAGCTGCTTGAAGTACTGCAGTGCATCTCCTCCTCATGGACTGGATCAGATTTGTCAGTTCTTGCTGTGAGATGGAGGGATTGTGTGTTCCTGGTGTGACTCGGGCAGTTGTTGTGGCCATCCTGTACCTGTCACGCAGGTGTGATATTCGGATGTACCCATCCTGTGCAGGTGTTGTTACACGTGGTCTTCCACTGCGAGGATGATCAGCTGTCCTTCCTGTCTCCCGGTAGCGCCGTCTTAGGCGTCTCACAGTGCGGACATGGCGATTTATTGCCCTAGCCACATCAGCAGTCCTCATGCCTCCCTGCAGCATGCCTAATGCACGTTCACGCAGATGACCAGGGACCCTGGGCATCTTTCTTTGGGTGTTTTTCACAGTCGGTAGACAAGTCTCTTTAGTGTCCCGCGTTTTTAGAACTGTGACCTTAAATGCCTACTTTCTGTAAGCTGTTAAGGTCTTAACGACCATTCCACAGGTGCATGTTAATTAATTGATTATGGTTAATTGAACATGCAAGGAAAACATTGTTTAAAACCTTTACAATGAAGATCTGTAAAGTTATTTGGATTTTTACAACATTATTGTTGAAATACACAGTCCTGAAAAAGGGACGTTTCTTTTTTTGCTGAGTATATATATATGTATATAAGACAAAAAGGTTTCGGATCATTTGCCTAAAACAATTTCCCTTATATAGGATATCAAAATGAAGCTGAACTTATAAACTTATTTTGTATTTAACACATTCCATTAGATGCCCCAACAGATGTGAAAGTAGATTACACAGGAAGCAGCTCTGTGATCGAGGGTGGCCAGATCTCACTTAAATGTACCAGCACGAGCAGGCCTGCACCCACGCACTACAGGTGGTTTGTTTTCCCAAACAGCACCACCTTCAGTCCCAGTGGAAGTACTGTTGTCCTTCTAGATGTGAGGAGAAACACGTCTGTTTCCTGCATCGCCAATAACTCTATGGGACAGGGTGAATCAAAGCAGCTGTTGCTCAATGTCCATTGTGAGTAGTCCTGATGTGTTTTGCTATTAAGCAGCCCCTGAGCAGGTTATGCTAGTGATTTGTGTAGAATTCACAATGCAGATTAATACATAGAAAAGATGGTGTTGGTTTTACCACGTAACGACCAGCTAATTTTCTATTAACTGTGGCTATAAAAATCGAGAGGTCAAACACAAACAAGTAGATAAAGCAAATGTATATTATACAAAACTAAATAAAGTAAACAAAAAAGGTGCACCACAACCAAAGAAAGATATAAAAAATATTTTCAAACTACATATAATTGTGAGTAGTCTTGATGTGTTTTGCTGTTAACTTTCTTTTAGAAAATTCCTGAGCAGAGTATTATAGTGATCTGTGTTAAAGTGAAATCTAAGATAAACATCTCGATTATAAATCTGAGCAAGTGAGAGGTGAGGGTCTTGCACAAGGGCCCAACAATGTCAGCTTGGTAGGTGACATTTTACAATTTACAATTATGATGAGCAGAAAAGCATCTCAGAGAGCACAACATGTTCAATGTTGAAATTAATAAGGGTACAACAGGTTCCTCTTCTTGCCCGCCATAAATTACCAATGTTAAATGGAACTACAAAATTTTGCAGGTTTTTTTTTTTACTTTTTTAAAATATCAAGTCAATTTATGATGCAAACCTACTGTATGTCTGTGAAAACATTTGTTTGTGACGTTAACTTTTTTAATTTAATTGTATTAAGAAAGGAAGAAAGTGTTTTGCTGAATATAAAAATGATGCTGCATTCATAATCACACTTGATGTTTAACACGTTTCATCAGATGCACCCAAGAATGTAAGAATAGAATACACAACAAGCAGCACTGTAGCCGAGGGTAACAACATTTCACTTCAATGTACCAGCAACAGCAACCCTGCAGTCACAGTCTATGAGTGGGTCGTCACCCAAAACACCAACACCACCCGCTACAGAGAAAATCCTCTTGTCATTCAAAATGTCAGGAGAGACACGTCTGTTTCCTGCAGCGCCACTAACTCTGTTGGAACGGGCAGATCACAGCAGCTATCTCTCAGTGTCAATTGTAAGTAGCAGCTATCCATCAATGTTTTTCTTGATGTGACTAGATTTTGTTTAAACCCCCTGAGCAGGGTAGGTACATAAAGTATGACAAATGTAATAAAAAAAAAAAGCATTGTTTGATTTGTTAATAGTCAGGTTATGTATTATGATATACGTATAGTTCTTATATTCAGTCACTTTGTTATCCAGCAGTCATTAAACATTCCATAAAACATCTCGGTTATTTTGCTGTAACCCTGTTCCCTGAAAAAGCGGAAACCAGATGCTGAGTGAAAACACTATGGGAACGTCTCTTTGTTCCCTGTTTGTGAAGCAGTGTGTTTGAAACACTCCAAAAACTTTGGCTTATATGACCTCGGATAAGGTGCAGGTTATAAATAGGACTGAACCGGAAACATCCTCAGGTCAATTTTTGTCTGGAAGGACGTCCAGTCATGCCCACAGTGCGGCATTGGTATTCTCGTTCCCATAGCGTTTTCATGCAGCATCGTTCCCGCTTTTTCAGGGAACACGGTTACAGCAAATATCCCGAGACGTTCCCTTTCAAAAGCTACACTCGATGCTGCATGAAAACGCCATGGGAACGAGAACACCAACGCCGCCACACTGCAAGTGTCTGCAACTATAAAATCTGACAAATGTGTGCGGAGATGACCAACCTGCCGCATCACACACTTGCTGCAAGGGGACACCTCTTGCCAGAGCAATTAATGAGGCAAACCCCCTGGTCGAATGGACCCTAATTACTAGAGGCGAAGCCTTCCAATCACCTCATAGGCTAAGGGCAATAGCATCACTCACCCAATGTGACAGCATTTGTTTAGTGGCGGCCACCCTTCGGCTGCGGCCCACATAACATATAAAAACCTGCTCTGATTTACATCACTGGCTAGTGCGTTGGATGCACTGTAAATCTGAAAAGCACAAACCTAATATTTTGCTGGAGACTGCTGCTCCCCGAAACACAAGTGGTGGCAGAGATTGAACCATGGCCTCCTGAGGGTGCCAGGAAGGAGTTTATAGTCCTTATTGGATTTTTTGCGTGCCCCTCCCCGGGGCAGACACCCCCATGTTCCTGGGCACGTAAGCCTCAAGACTCCTTTTTAGAGAAGATGATGCTCCTCAGTTCTGGCCTCCTTGAGGCGGACTGCGAAGCACGGCGAGTCACGCCCCAATCTCTACGAGGGGGTGCTGGGCTCACCACACTCTCCTTTTGCGCTTCACGCATGGCGAGAACCGGACCTGGTCAGGACTGGGTGGCCGACAGTCCTGACCCCTGAGCACGGTGGGGGAAAAACCTCACAAAGGCCTGCTCGTAGAGCTTCACCTCTCGAAACCTAGTGGCGGCTGTGTTTATGGCGTCGCCAAAATGGCCGAAGTTGAGATGGGGGCATCAAGGAGGAA
Source organism: Channallabes apus (assembly GCA_030522415.1). Classification (NCBI taxonomy): domain Eukaryota; kingdom Metazoa; phylum Chordata; class Actinopteri; order Siluriformes; family Clariidae; genus Channallabes; species Channallabes apus. The sequence goes on along the minus strand of CM060115.1, from coordinate 10,051,798 downwards.
AGCGCGATCCCTGTCCTTGATGACCGTGAGGTTAAGCCACAGCTGTCTCTCCCTGGCGACCATGGCAGCCATAAGAGATAACTCATCATGGAGGTTGCCAAAGAAGCCGACACCAGCCACCTGACAGAAACCTGTCATCTAACTTTGAATGTTTGAGGATTTTTATTTTATAGTATTTTATTTCATTTTTACGGCAAATCAAGGTGTAAGCGTTTGACTGGGCGTGTTACCACCAGAGGTGGAAAGAGTAAGAAAATTTTGTACTTAAGTAAAAGTACTGTTACTTCAGTGAACTTTTACTGAAGTACAAGTAAAGTTAAACTTATAAAATCTACTCAAGTAAAAGTAAAAAGTAGCTCATTAAAAATTTACTCAGAGTAAAAGTTACTGAGTTACTTTTTATTTAACAGTGGGGGTGGGATGGGGGATGGAACACCCTTGCATAATAAATCTGTTCCCTTTGTTGTGCTGGAAATCAAAGTGGTCGCTTAAATATGACCAGGGGTTCGCTTCATAAGAATTTGTTGGCATTTCACTTTCAGCTTTGTCTGCATCACTGTTTTGTCCATTCTTGTGAATTTAGCGCGTTTGTTCTCCACGCCCATCAATCAATCAGTGCAGTGGTTTCCGGGGTGCAATTTCTTTCCTTCCCCGTTGTATTATTTTTATTATTTTTCATTTTCATTCATTTATTTTTTACTTAGTAGCGAATATGATTTAAAATGTAGTGAAGTACAATACTTCAAACAAAACATACTTAAGTAAAAGTAAAATTACAGATTTTAAAAAGTACTTTAAAAAGTAGAAGTACACAAAAAATCTACTCAATTACAGTAATGCGAATAAATGTAATTCATTACTTTCCACCTCTGGTTACCACCTCTAATAACTACTGATATGCTCGCTCATCACTAGAGGAGCGCTCTGAGGTGATAGTTTCTATCACCATGGAAGCGAGAGAGAAAGTTTCTTCCACCCATTCACAAGACACGCCGGAGCGCTCTTGAGAAGTGGACGGTAAAGACTCATGATCCTGCGAGAGAGCAAGAGAAATGGAAGATTCCGTCTCATGCGCTTCCACCAGATATTATTCTACTTAAATATAAGTTTTTTCAATTCTGATTGTTTTCTTAGAATACATTATTAATTTCTCTTTCAATCAGCATTTTTAAGTATCAGTTAACGTACAAAGATTTGTATGCAGTGTGTTCTGTGTAAAATGAGAAAGAAGCATGTAGTTGTGAATATGGTGACATTTTCATTCTTTTTCATGCTTTATGAAAGAAGTCACCAGTGTCAGCCATCTGTAACCATCTTTTATCTTTGTCACCACATGGACGTCTTCACTTCATGTTTTCTCAGTAGCAAGATGCAAGCTTTTTAAAATGTCAACAATGTTCTTCCTAAATTAATCTTGGCTACCTGCCAGCCTATGTCATAAAATATCTTCCAATCAGGAAGAGTGAAGATTATCACAATAATGTGGGTCTGGTTAGTTTGGGAAACGGTGTATTTAAGTACTTTAGCTACGTTTGCCATTGCTTGCTTTACTGTCTCATTTGTCTTGTATCTGTTTAAAAAAAGGGGGGCAAAATAAAGAAATAAACTTTAATAATTAAGTTGATTTTCATGTTGTAATATGTAAAAACAAAGTACTATTATGGCATTTAAAATCTATTTTTAACCAATTTGTACCCAAGCATATAGGAGAAGCCACAGAGTCTAATGAAAAAACATAGCCTCTTCTTTAAATGATAAATTTTCACAGGTAAAGAACACGTCCATTCAGGTAAAGAACACGTTCATTCGGGTAAAGAACACGTCCATTATAATCGTTAAAGCATTACGAAAACACCTGTGTTAAACTGAATCCTTCATTTTCATTTTGTCTCCGCTGAGAGGATTTGTGAACATGTTTCATACCTTCAGTTCTCTTCTTTTTGAAATAAGTCAAAAGCTGTGATTGAACTGTTCTCCTGGCCATTGCAAAAAATGTAAAAAACTACTGTGAGCTTAAAGCAGCGAATTTGTTGACACCGTGAAATGGGGAATGCCACCCCCCCGCATCCCCTCTCAAATCGAGCCCTGCTAATACTGACCAGTTTTGACCAGTCCTTATGCATTTTGTGTTTGAATGCTAAAAACCTTTCCTTTACTGCAAGTAGAAAGAAAAAAAGGACACATCCACACACACCTCCTCGTGCGCACAGACAAAACTGTCAAGGTTCTTATTCAGTTATCGCATAACACCCCATGCTACTACTGGAATAAGTCCTGCGGAAATGATGATGTCAAGGAAACTCAGATCTACCCTTGATTTGTTACTTCCTGATGTTAAAACAAAAGTTCTAAAGAAGCAGCTGAAACTGAAGGAAAGTCATGACAATTCCTTGTTAGTCAGGAGTTTTGTTCAAGGAGATCCAGTGTACGTGAGGAACTACTCCTTTGGTCCAAAGTGGATTCCCGCTGTTGTTGAAAATGTGTCTGGTCCTTTGTCTTATTCTGTCATTCTGGGAAATGGACAGACCATGAAAAGGCATGTTGATCAAGTGAGAGCTAGAAGGCTAAACATCGACACAGAGCCCAATGAAAACAACAGACAACCAGATGTTTCCATGAGGATGCCTGAAATAAAGTCACTGGAGTTGGACAATGCATTACTGTACCAGAGAGTAAGAGAGTAAGCCAGAGAACATGGACGTGACTGTGCAGGAGTGTTCAGGTTCAGAAACTGTTCAAGAGAGCACACCTTCAACCGAAACACCAGAAAAATCTTGGTTAAGATCAACTCGGGAGAGGCATCCCCCTGTTCATTTGAGAGACTATGTTAGATAGACCAAGCACATTACTTTGAAAGAAAAGTATGGTGATTTTGTTTGCAGTATTTGATATTTAAGAGGAATGCCATTTCTGTTATTGAGTCTCTAAATTTAAGTTTGTTTATAGAGGTTGATAATGATACACAGAGTTATTGTTGTGAAACTACTGATATTTCTCAAAACTATTTCCAAGTTTAAAGGGGAGGGAAGATGTAGTATAGTGGATAGATTGTAGTACCTTGGTTGATCCCTAGAGGGAGTTGGTTATTTCTTATTTTGTAAGAGTTTACCAGTATGTGTGTGACGAAAAAGTACAAAAGCGGATACTATGATGACAGACAATGTGTGTACCACTCTGGAAGTTTAGTAAAGTTTGAAACTGGGTTCTGAGTGTCTATGATTATTCATTACTCCACCTCACGATACCACACGAGTGTTTATTTATATAATTTGGAGTGTTACAGGAGTTATCTGGCAATACACTCGTTTCAGCTCCTAACGCATTTTTTTTTCAGATGGTATGTACATTGATATTAATGTTAATCTATGAAACCGCTAACGTTTACTTACGTTACATGCATTTTAATCATTTTAATGACTGATAATTTCAAAGGCTATTTGAAAAAGTTTGTGCCACTGAGGGAGCTCAATGTTCTCACTACTTCATCGTTCATTAACCTTATAATGTCTGAAAACGATTATAATGGCTAAACGGACATTTTTTGTCTAGGATTTTTTCATTATTGGCACAATTCACTATGGTTGTTTTATGGTTGTGAACTACAAACGGTTACTTAATCAGTTATTAGTACTGTATATATTTGTTTTGTTTTTCAGGTATTAGGGAGAATATCTGGGAAACAGTGCTTACTGCGTCTGCAAACAATCTTGGAGCTTGGCAAAATTATTTTACAACATTTATTTTTTTTATCTTAAATCATTTCTGAGTTAAAGCAAATATTTTCAAATAAGCCACTGCACGTTTTTACTGAGAAATATCAGTATGTTTTGTTTTACAAAGCAGAAGTCTATTTTCCCAGTATATTGTTTTGACTGAGTGTGATATTAGTAAGCTTTGTAACATGAATGTTAAGGGCACAGTTTCATTCTTGCATTTTGGAATGTTACAGTATTTGCATATTTTGTTATAACAATGCAGCAGTTGTTTATTTGTTGAAATAGAGTAGCTGGATTGCACTTAATCAATGTTGATAGTCTTTAACAGGTGTTTAAAGTTTACATTAAAAAAAATATTCAAATTTAGAGGAATGTGTCATGTTATTTGAAATGTGGCTACAGTGAATAACCTACTCAAGTAAACTTTAAGATGTTAATTTTATAATTATGCAAGCATAATTTCCAATTCAAAATGTACCTTTCAGTTAACTTGGAACATTTAATTGACACAACATTATTTTTCAATTTGAGACTGCTTGTTGGCCTAACTAGGCATGTTTATTCAGCATAGAACATTTAGTTGACAGAATGTTTTATTTCAATTTGTGTGTACATTTAGAGGTAATAAGCACAGCAAAAACAAAATAGTTTACACAACTTAAACTGAGCCAACTAAAAATTTTAGGTGCAACAGGTCACTAGAATTTTTTTAGTTGGAGTAGCAAGAATTTTTTTACAGTGCACACACACACACACACACACACACACACACACACACACACACACACACACACACACACACACTGTCACTTCTGCAATTGCTAAATAGGCATGTTTACATTTCTTCCAGTTTGTGTTTATTGTATTGTGTTTATTGTAAGATCAGCGTTCTCAATGTTTTGAGTTCATAACAACAGGAGAAAGATAGTCAGAGTTCTTGACATTGCTTGCTATTACATAAAAGAAAAGAAAAAAAAAAACAATTTGATTTGACATACAAGGTTGCTAAATACAGGATGTCACTTTTACTCAAGATGTAAATAAGCTGGAAAGATATGCACTCTTTCAAACACACTTCCCAAAGTTTTCGTAAGGTTTTTATAAATTAAAGTAAGCCCATGCTTCCCATTAGGCAGGTACAGGTACATACAGTGTGGTTTTGATACGTACATATGATAAAATGTTAACGTTGTCTCAAATGATGAATTAGGATGTCAAAATTAAGTTGTACTTATAAACATATTTTATATTTAACACATTTCATCAGATGCCCCAATGGATGTGAAAGTAGATTACACAGGAAGCAGCTCTGTGGTCGAAGGTGGCCAGATCTCACTTACATGTAACAGCGCAAGCAGTCCTGCACCCATAAACTACAAGTGGCTCGTTTCTCCAAAAAGTGTCACCTTCACCCCCAGTGCAAGTACTGTTGTCCTTCAACATGTGACAAGAGACACAGCTGTTTCCTGCATCGCCACTAACTCTATCGGACAGGGTGAATCAAAGCAGCTATCGCTCAATGTCCTTTGTGAGTATTCTTCAAGTGTTTTGCTGTATTTTTTTGTAATTCTTGAACAATGTATTGTAGTAATCTGTGTTCTTCAACAATGTATTGTAGTAATCTGTGTTAAAGTGGCAATCCATCTTAACAATAGTGTTCCCTTTCAAAGGCTACACTCGATGCTGCGTCAAAACGCTATGGGAACATCTTGTCATGTTGCCGGTTGTGAAGCATGTGTGTATCAAACACGCCAAATTTTGGCTTATATAACCTCGGTCAGGTGACGTCATCTGATTAGATGCATCTGGAGGTTATAAAAGGAGTAAACCGGAAACACGCCTCAGATTCTTTGTCTTCACCTTGTTGTGTTAGCGTGTCTGTTTAAACCAGCAAAATAAGAAGAGTTTTAAACGAGATGTCCCTCCGCGTAATAATCCATATCGGAGGGCGATCTCTACACTTTACTGCTCGCGCGCGCCCCGAATTCCTTGAAAAGCTTCGGGCCGCGGCGCACCTTTGGGGCTTAAAGCTCTTTTCTTCGCGTTCTCATCGGATCGGGAAATTCCGTTCTCAAACTCGCCATGCGCTTCTTCAATGGGTAAGGAATAAACATCCTACCCATACTAAGCACTGGGAAAACATTAAACGTCAGTTTCTGTCGGGTGGCCGGGGGGGCGGAGCTTCATGACGCTCTCCCCCCCCCCTCTTGCTCTCTCCATATGAGTTAACCCTTTCATGGAGTAAGCTGTATTATCCTGTGTATTCTACTTATTTATTCTCTTAAATATATTTGATGTGGAAGCGCTGAGTTATATGATGACGCCCAGATAGAAGAGACGCTTTACAGGCTATCTCTCCCCTGGGGCATCATCCTTCCTGAAAAGCTAATACTTCCTTCAAGCGGTGTAGACTTTCACCTTCCCTGGAAGGAAAAGCTTTTCAGGCAGCAGGTCAGGTTGGTGCTCCTTTGCACACCATGGCGGTTTTGCAGGCGTACCATGCTGACCGGCTGAGAGACTTGAGCACTGGCGGGGCTCTTCAGATACTGTAGGGCGTATTGGAATCGTGCTTTCCTCCTGGATGCCCCTATCTCGCCTTCCGGCCTGTTTGGCGATATCGTTACTCGGTCGCCACTAGGTTCATTAGGCGAAGTTATATATAACAAGCCTTCGGGAAATTCCTTCCCCGCTGTGCTCAAGAGTCGGGATTGTCAGCCACCCAGTCTCGACTGGGTCTGACTCTGGCGAGGCATGAAACACAAGGAGTGTGTTTTTGAGCCTGCCACCCCTCGTAAAAATTGGGGTGCGACGCGCCTCACTATCCGCCTCAAAAAGGTCAGGCTGGCATATTGTCTTCTTCACAAAGAAGCCCTGAGGTTCATGTGCCCAGGACCATTGGCGTGGCCCCCCCAATGGGGAGAGGCACACAGAATTCCTTTCAAGAATTAAGTGCTCTCCCTGACACACCCAGGAGGTCGGTGTTCTTGTTCCGCCACCGCTGGTGTTTCGGGCAACACCAGTCTCCAATAAAGTGTTAGTTCTTCAGTTTTTCCTGCCATGTTTCAGGATGCCGAACATCTAAAATCCCCCCCGTTTAACCAAGCCGCAGAAACTTTGCTCCTTTCTGAGAAACTGGCAGCGTGGAAGCTACTGCCAAGTACAGTGGTGTGAAAAACTATTTGCCCCCTCCCTGATTTCTTATTCTTTTGCATGTTTGTCACACTTAAATGTTTCTGCTCATCAAAAACCGTTAACTATTAGTCAAAGATAACATAATTGAACACAAAATGCAGTTTTTAAATGAAGGTTTATGTTATTAAGGGAGAAAAAAAACTCCAAATCTACATGGCCCTGTGTGAAAAAGTGATTGCCCCCCTTGTTAAAAAATAACTTAACAGGTGTTTATCACACCTGAGTTCAATTTCTGTAGTCACCCCCAGGCCTGATTACTGCCACACCTGTTTCAATCAAGAAATCACTTAAATAGGAGCTACCTGACAAAGAGAAGTAGACCAAAAGCACCTCAAAAGCTAGACATCATGCCAAGATCCAAAGAAATTCAGGAATAAATGAGAACAAAAGTAATTGAGATCTATCAGTCTGGTAAAGGTTATAAAGCCATTTCTAAAGCTTTGGGACTCCAGCGAACCACAGTGAGAGCCATTATCCACAAATGGCAAAAACATGGAACAGTGGTGAACCTTCCCAGGAGTGGCCGGCTGACCAAAATTACCCCAAGAGCGCAGAGACAACTCATCCGAGAGGCCACAAAAGACCCCAGGACAACATCTAAAGAACTGCAAGCCTCACTTGCCTCAATTTAGGTCAGTGTTCACGATTCCACCATAAGAAAGAGACTGGGCAAAAACGGCCTGCATGGCAGATTTCCAAGGCGCAAACCACTTTTAAGCAAAAAGAACATTAAGGCTCGTCTCAATTTTGCTAAAAAAACATCTCAATGATTGCCAAGACTTTTGGGAAAATACCTTGTGGACCGACGAGACAAAAGTTGAACTTTTTGGAAGGTTCGTGTCCCGTTACATCTGGCGTAAAAGTAACACAGCATTTCAGAAAAAGAACATACCAACAGTAAAATATGGTGGTGGTAGTGTGATGGTCTGGGGTTGTTTTGCTGCTTCAGGACCTGGAAGGCTTGCTGTGATAGATGGAACCATGAATTCTACTGTCTACCAAAAAATCCTGAAGGAGAATGTCCGGCCATCTGTTCGTCAACTCAAGCTGAAGCGATCTTGGGTGCTGCAGCAGGACAATGACCCAAAACACACCAGCAAATCCACCTCTGAATGGCTGAAGAAAAACAAAATGAAGACTTTGGAGTGGCCTAGTCAAAGTCCTGACCTGAATCCTATTGAGATGTTGTGGCATGACCTTAAAAAGGCGGTTCATGCTAGAAAACCCTCAAATAAAGCTGAATTACAACAATTCTGCAAAGATGAGTGGGCCAAAATTCCTCCAGAGCGCTGTAAAAGACTCGTTGCAAGTTATCGCAAACGCTTGATTGCAGTTATTGCTGCTAAGGGTGGCCCAACCAGTTATTAGGTTCAGGGGGCAATTACTTTTTCACACAGGGCCATGTAGGTTTGGATTTATTTTCTCCCTAAATAATAAAACCCCACATTTAAAAACTGCATTTTGTGTTTACTTGTGTTATCTTTGACTAATAGTTAAATATGTGTTTGATGATCAGAAACATTTTGTGAGACAAACATGCAAAAGAATAAGAAATCAGGAGGGGGGCAAATAGTTTTTCACACCACTGTATATCTCCTTGGGTACTAATCACTGTAGAAAAACTACAGGATTCAGTTCTCCCATCACCCCCCGCGTTTCAAAATGGCGTGGTCTCCACTTCCATGAAACCGGAAAGTACGCATCTCCTGACAGAAGTTGCTGGGGAATAGGGCCATGGAACATGTTCCCTTACCAGACAGTGAGTCAGGCTACTACAGTTGGTATTCCTTGGTTCCCAGCGGAACGAGGGGGGGGCTGCATCCAAATTTTTAGATTTCGCGGGCTGTACCGCTATCTAAAATAAATAATACAGTTTCAAAATGTTGACTGTCAAAGTGATTGCTCTCAAATCCGACCAAGCGATTGATTTGTGACAATCAATTGAAGGATGCTTACTTTCATATAGAAATATTTCCACGACACAGGGAAAGACCGGAGGCTCGCTTTTGGGGACGAAGCTTACCAGTATCAGGTCCTTCCATTTGGTTTAGCTCCCTCTTCCACACATACTGTATATAAAATGCATGGATAGACGTCTGGCTGGCCCAGTCTCAGTAGCTACAGTAGCGGTTCGACATCAGCATGTCATCCTAGCTCATCTTTGGTTCTAGGATTGAGAACCCAAAAGTAAATGAATCCATTCTACAAGGAAATCAAGCTAGACCAGAAAGTGATCATCACTTTCAGAAATCTTAGCTCTCATGGCAGCTGTATTCACGGTGACACGTTTGGGCCTTCTGCACATGAGATCATTCCTAGTTGTGGCCAAGACAGGGGATATCAAACTAGGGCCAATCACCAATAAAGGTTATGTGCCAAGTGCTCTGTACCCTTCCTATGTGGTTTAAGACCCCGGTTTCGGTTTCCTAATGCGGATGGACTACACTATGGTAGTCTCATATATTACCGCCAGGGTGGACTGTGCTCGCGCCGCTATACAGCTAGCGCACCAGGTTCCTCTCCCTCAGGACGATTTACATTTCAGGGCATATGAATAGGAGCAATTGCACTGTCCAGTCAAGCTCTGACACACAGGGACTGGAAACCCCACCCCAAAGTAGTCAGTCAATCTGGGAGAGATTCAGCTAGCAGAGGTGGACCTCTTTGCCTCGTAAGATCTGCAAATGTCCCCTTTGCTGCTCTCTGACTCTGCCAGCCCTCCCCCAGGGGTCGGGACTCCTTGGCCGTACGTGGCCAAGGACTATTCTAGAGGGCTCCCTCCCCTAGAAGAGCTTATGCCCTCAGAAGGAATGTATGTGAAAAGTCGTGCAAGATGAAGCAGTTAGACCTAGTCCACTGTTGAATTGTTTCAGTGCTGGAGTTTCTGCAAGAAAAGTTGTCCTCGGGCTTGTGCCCTAGTACTTTCAGGATGTATTTAACTGCATCCTCACTAACTATCTTCCGAAAGTTCCATAAAGACCAAACATTCACCCTATTGTTTTTGAAGCCCTCTGTCCTCCGACTTACAGCTTCGGAAGCAGGAGAAACTTCACTTACTGTGTCCAGTACGTGCTCTTCAGATTTACGTCCACCGCATCAGCCAGTGGCATAGGTCAGAGCAGCCTTTACATGTTTTGGGGCTGCGGGCGCTGGGTGAGAGATGCTGTTGCCCTCTCCTATGAGGCGCGTGGGCTCACTTCGCCTCTAGGAATCAGGGCTCACTCAACCAAAGGGATCGCCTCTTTTTGCACTAGCAGGAGGTATTCCCCTGCAACAATTGTGATGCAGAGGGTTGGTCCTCTCAGCACAAATTTGTTACATTCATAGTCTGGATGTTTATGCTACTCTGGGCTCACGTGTCCCAGAGGTAGCTGCCCAAGCATAGTTCTGAGACCTTATCGGCCTTGTGCGCACACGCTACACAACCTTGGGGTCCAGACACTTGCAGTGCGGCGGCGTTGGTATTCTCGTTCCCATAGCGTTTTCACGCAGCATCGAGTGGAGCCTTTGAAAGGGAACATCTCGGGTTACTTTGCTGTAACCCTGTTCCCTGAAAAGACGGGAACGAGATGCTGCGTCCCAATGTCTCACTGCCTACGTGACCGGACGTCCATTCAGACAAATCAATCTGAGGAATGTTTCCGGTTTACTCCTTTTATAACCTCCAGATGCATCTAATCAGATGACGTCACCTGACCGAGGTTATATAAGCCAAAATTTGGCGTGTTTGTCACAACCGGCAACATGACAAGATGTTCCCATAGCGTTTTCATGCAGCATCTCGTTCCTGCCTTTTCAGGGAACAGGGTTACAGCAAAGTAACCCGAAACGGTTCATTTGTAACAGTCCCTTATGTTTTCTAAAATGGAAAAATCTACATTATGGAGACATTTACTTTATTATTCCAGAAAATCAAACAAATTGGTCTGGTGACAAATGAGTCACTTAGAGCAGCTAGAATTTAAGTGTGAACCAGAGCAAACTGGTATGATCAGATAGAGAAGAACCATTGGCTCAGTTGTGATCACATGATGCTTGGCAGACAAAGCGTATTTATACTACAGTACTTGCATATTAAGACCACACTCGTTTAGTAAGTTAAAAATAGCTTAATAATTTTGCTTGTCTTGCAAAGCACTCGCAGACCAAGTTACTCGCAAAGCAAGGTCCGACTGTATATCATACCTAAATTTCAGTTCGTGTTTGAATGGTAAAAAAAACTTTTCTTTACTGTAAGGTCAGAGTTCTCAATTTAAGACGCAGCTCCTGACAACAGATAAAAGCAAGACAGAGCTCTTCACTGTGTTTGAAATTACAAATCAGACAGACAAGATTGCCAAATATTTTGGACGTCACTGTTAATCTTTAAGATGTACATAAGATAGGTAGATAAGTGCATGATCAGTGCTGCTTGCATGGAAAGAGATGCACAACGTTTTGTCAGTGCCAGAAATGTTCCTTTGCTTTCGGGTCATAAAATACACATATAATATGTTAATTGTATGTACAGTACATGTGATAAAATGTTTCTGTTGCTGTAAAAACTACATATAAGACATCAAGGTTTATGATCATTTACCTAAAACAATTTTCCTGTTCTATAGGATATCAAAAACCTAAACTTATAACCATATTTTGTATTTAACACATTTCATCAGATGCCCCAACGAATGTGAAACTAGATTACACAGAAAACAGCTCTGTGGTCGAGGGTGGCCAGATCTCACTTAAATGTACCAGCACGAGCAGGCCTGCACCCACGCACTACAAGTGGTTTGTTTTCCCAAAAAGCACCACCTTCAGTCCCAATGGAAGTACTCTTGTCCTTCACGATGTGAGGAGAAACACGTCTGTTGCCTGCATCACCAATAACTCTATGGGACAGGGTGAATCAAAGCAGCTGTTGCTCAATGTCCATTGTGAGTAGTCCTGATGTGTTTTGCTATTAAGCAGCCCCTGAGCAGGTTATGGTAGTGATTTGTGTAGAATTCACAATGCAGATTAATACAGTACATAGAAAAGATGGTGTTGGTTTTACCACGTAACGACCAGCTAATTTTCTATTAACTGTGGCTATAAAAATCGGGAGGTCAAACACAAACAAGTAGATAAAGCAAACGTATATTATACAAAACTAAATAAAGTAAACAAAAAAGGTGCACCACAACCAAAGAAAGATATAAAAAATATTTTCAAACTACATATAATAAACGGTATGTGTATGTGTGTGAGTGAGTGGAAAATGTCCAAAGTCCGTGTTTATTGTATGTGTGTTATCCGAGTATACCGAGTATGATTCCGTCTCACCGGGGTTAATGAAGGACCGATGACGGAGTGTGAGAAGTCCGGGGAATATGTCCAGTCAAAGATAATCTGGTTAAAAAATCTTCGAAAGAAAATGATCCACAGCAATCTTTCCTTCTCTCGTCCAAACCTATAACGCCAGCACTGGTCCACCATTACTACTCCTCCTCCCCCTGCTCTTTCCCGGCTGTCCCTTTGAAGGCAGGTCAGGAAAAGGGCAAGGCACAGAGCATGTTTGCCCTCGGGGCTTGCCATAGAAGGGCATGGCGCATGTGCACTTCATGTATGTGTGAGCATTTTTGCCCTCGGGGCTTGCCGTAAATAGGCATGCACACTTCGCGAGTGTTAGAGTTCAGTTTTGGTGAATGGTGGAGAATAAACAGTTAAAAAGGATTTCGTGTGCTCTCGTTTTTTATTGCTATTTTATATTACAAAGTGTTTAAGCAAACCCGGCATGAATGCTCGGTCACATTAACAAGAGTGTGGTAACTTTAATTCTAAGATGGCATCAAGTAGTTCGCAAGTTGAACATGTGCGGACATTATGCAAATATGTTACAGAGTGATGTGGATCTGTAACAGAGAAAAATTTGAATTGCTAATGATTCGTTTAGGAGAATGTTAGCCGACTCTTTTTTTTTTTAAGAGACAAAAACTGCAGATAGTTTATGATCACATACAGCTAATGTACATGACACACTGCATGAAAGATCATATTTGAAAAAGCATAATAGGGGCTGTTTAACAACTTAATTGAGTAACTTGAGTAAAACTGGCTACATGTTAGCCACAAAATGCATGTATTCATGAATCACAACATACATTATGAACCATGTTGAACTCCTCTTTACCCCGGCACAGCCTGTTTATGATTTGCTTTGGATCACATTTTAACCAACTCATGATATGATCATTAACTTAAGGATCATTTAAAAGCCAATCCTTTTTCAAAGTTCATGTCTTTTTGGGATCAAGTCTAATGAACATTATTTTTGTTAACATTTAAATTCAGATGGTGTCAATATTTTATGTCATCTTTCTCCACACACTTGGAGAAAAATAATCAATTGCTAACCCAGATAGCAAGGTGACATTGATTCAATGTTGAAATTTCATCAGAATCATCATTTTGGTTGAGGTTGATTTTTCAATGCTAAATAATGTTGAATCAATGTTGATAATTCAATGCTTTTCTGTGTTGAAAAGACAAACATTGAATCAATGTTGATTTTTGGTTGTGGAACCCATCCTCATTCAACAATGTAAGGAAAATTAAATTAACTAAGTGCATTTCTATAAAAATGTGTATGCATGTGTGTATGTGTTTAAAACAGGTTAAAAAATTGACTACAAGAGATTTGCCATGGTGCTTAAAAAAAATAAATAATAATAATTATATATATATATATATATATATATATATATATATATATATATAGTTATTGAGGAAAAAAAATAATTTGACGGTAAGTTTTGTGTATTTACCTTGCTGTCTAGTTTACTCACTTGAGAGCTTAATTCCTGTTTGCCGTTCAAAAGTACTCAATTTTCGGCTCGCATTTAACATCGGAGGGTGTTTTTACACTGTCGCCACGTCATTATAATACACTCTACAGGCATGAGAATTCAATATGTTGTAGTCTGGAAGTTCCTGCCACTCACGGTGAAAGAATTTTGGCGATGCGACCTACGGTATTCTGTTGGGAAGCATTTGTTTGAGACCTTAGTTCCTGTTTCCCGTTGTCTGTGTCTGACCCAGAGCAGTGTGCGTGCCCCACATGGAAAGAACCTATATGAGGATATATGCGCATATATGAAACCTATATGCAGTATATATGCGCATATAACCGCACCTATATGGGGCCAGGGGTAGCTCAGTGGTTAAGGCATTGGACTAAGGTTCAAACCCCACAACCACCAAGTTGCCACTGTTGGGCCCTTGAGCAAGGCCCTTAACCCTCAACTGCTCAGATGTATAATGAGATAAAAATGTAAGTCGCTCTGGATAAGAGCGTCTGCCAAATGCCTAAATGTAAATGTAAATATGAGGATATATGCGCATATATGAAACCTATATGCAGTATATATGCACATATATGATAATATATATGCTGCATATATGCGTATATATGCTGCATATATGCGTATATATGCCACATGTAGGCAACATTGAGGTGCATATATGTGCATATACAGGCCATATAGGTCTCCTGTATTGCTTCTTTATATCCACATATAAGCCCTACTGTATATGTACATACAAGATATGTCTCCTATGGCAGGATCTGGTCATTTTAGCTCATATCTCACTTTGGCAACTGTCATACATGATGCCTAGCTCATATTTTCTATTATCAAGACAATAACTAAGAACTAACAAAAAAAATGCAAAAAACTAATCCTAATTGGCCACATACTGTATATGAGGATATATGCACATATATGAAACCTCAGTCTCCGTGAAAATCTTTTTGAAACACGTCACTAAAATTAACTGAAATGAGAAATATATCTATATAAAGCTTAAAATGTCTACTTTTAAATGATGCAAGTCACATTGAAAACAAATATTCTCAGTTTATGTAATCCGTATGAAACCAAGGAGAGGCACAGAATTTCTGTCACACTTATATGCTAATAATCAGAGGCAGGACACGCCCATGCGCCAATCACACTGAAATCAGTCAGGGTAATTTACATACTAGACCACGCCCCCGGACACCGGCATGAAAAACGCAGAGAGACAGGATTAAAAATACTCCGATTCAGTGAGTTTTCAGCACGTTTTGGAAGATGGCACGCGCTTACACATCCGAGGAAACTCTTCAGAATGTTCTGGAAAGTTTACATTTACCTCAGAAGAAGACTGTGTGACTCCGACGACGAACGGGAGCATTTTGAACAGAGAATAGACCCATGCTACACTGGGTAAGTTATTAAGTCTTATATAACTCTTATTCTGATAATATTAAACTAATATTAGTAAATATTTTCCTCACTACAGCTAGCTCTTGTCAGCTTGTGTGACACATTGGCTTTCAATGCCATTTATATAGTTTAGTTAAATCATGCTAGCATGCTGCCTCATGTAGCACAAACATGATATTTCCCGGTGGCTAAGCTAATGCCTTATGGAGTTTACAGATGTTTATATTGACCTTGTTTTGGATAGCTTTAGATTATGGTTGCTAATGTGTATTTGGCTCCATTTTGGTTAGCTTATAACACTGCTATCGGTAATGTTATTTAGCACAAACAAGCAAGTTGCAGGTGGCTAAAATACTGCCTTATGTAGCTAAGTGATGCTTATGAATATTTCTTTGGTGTAAATGTATATAATCCCTTTTGTTTAGCGTGTATTTACAAATACCTGATAAGATGTAATTGTTTAGAATGTGTTCAATATGTGTGTAATGTCCAGTGGATGGTGTTTTTTAAAACTCAAATTGAATTATGGCTGCAGTGTGTAGTATTATCTATCACCATCATTGATGCTGTCATGTGACCTACAGAAGAGAGGTGTATATTTTTCATGTTGAAGTGTGGATACATTTTTGGTCATCTCTGTACTGTATATATTGTGCATCCATATTAATTGCACATCCATTTACTCTGAACAGTATAGGTTAACATTTTTTTATTTATTTGTTTTTAGGAATGTGTCTGCATCACCCTTGCCCCTTCACCAGCCCCTCACATCAGGACACGCAAGCTCCGTTCAGATGGACCTCTTGTATTTGTGAAGTGGATGGACACACGAGAAGTATCTACCTGTTCTACCATCCATTCTGCTTTACAGTAAATGTGGTGAAGATGAGGGTGAAATTACAAGGTACATGGACTACAAAGACATTTCCATGTCCTGTGACTGCGTACAACCAGCACATGGGGAGTTGATCACTCTGATCAGCTATTACAATACTATACTACACAGCACAAAACAATGAAGCCGTACAGAAATATTTCTCTACACTGCTTGGACATTGCTCCCACCAATGCTTACCCTGCATGTATGTTTTGTACAGTTTTTTTTTTTTTATCTTGCACTGTTTTACTCTGAATGTCCGTCTTTTTTCAGTTTTTATTTTGTACTGTTCCTGTTGCAGTTTTACCCTGCATGTAAACAAATGTCCAGAATGTCCAGATTATCATTAATCTGCATTTATACATAAAATCCTATTAACTATTGGGAAGCTAAACATAAGAATCCGTATGAAACATGAAAAGTTTCTAAAAGTTGCCAATAAATTAATATTGTGATGTGAAATAATTTTTCAGATTGAAGTTATAAAGGGCTCTGGGGTGTTTTGCCAGGCAGAAGCGTGGAGAGCAGCCCGCCTTGCCACCTCTGCTACTGCCATGGTACGGAATCTGCTGCTGGGCACCTTCGACTTGGAGACTTGACCAAATTAAAAAGGTAGCCATTATTGGTGAGTAAATGCATAATGCGTTGAGAAGGGAAAACAAAATATTTAAGACTTTATAAGTTCACAACTTTAACCATAACCTACTTGTATCAATGTTTATTAGCCATCAAAGGAGACTGCATAAGGTAGGGCACCCATTATTGTTACTGTATCTGCTTGGGACCTATAATACTAATTCATCACTTGCTCACTTCTTAATCCTACCTTTCCTCTTCTAAAGCCACATTATATTGCGCTGTAAGGTGTGTAGTCCTCTATTTTGTAGAACATATAGTGTTGCAAATAACCTCGTGGCACTAATTGTTGTTGTCTGAAGTTTTAATAAATAATCATAATGCTGTCAAAAATAATGTCATAAATAGATTTTCTTTATCAATTAACTTCTATTAATTAAATAAAATTTTTAATGTAAATTTTTAAAGTTTAATGGAATGGCTGTGTGAAAGATGCTGAAGCTGACGTGCCAATAGTCTTTTATATTAATGTTGTTCGGAAGCCTGTGTAATGATGTAGTTTCGACATCTATCGACTGAACAGCGTTTTTTCGACTTGTTTTCATGTTATTGTTGTTCAGCAATGGCATGGACGTGATGTTTTGGCAAAAGAAGGGTGGGATGGTGGTTGATGGTGACTGAAAGCGGTGACTGAGTAGATTGGACATCACAGCAGCTCGTGAAAAGGCAGAGCTACTTTATGCAAGCTGTGTGCATTCTACTGTGGATTGACTGTTTTGAAACTTATATGGTAGTTACATAGCCCCTAGACCTCAGTTACCATGAAAAAAGCCATGAAATTTCAGTTTTGACCATATGGGATCTTAAACAAGGACGTCATCTTTTTTTAATTATTGTTTGTTCGGGGAGGAATTATAGACCACAATGTCAGCATGATCTTGGGTTTGTTTCCTTATCACTTCTTGTGTGCGTTTGGCTGTAGCTTGCACACCAGACAGAGTTGTTGGTGATTCTTCCTATTGTAAAGTCATGCAGTGTGTAATCTCCTGTCGCCAATTCATTGTGCAGTGTGAACACAGCAGCAACTAAATGCTACCACAGATAGTACAGTGTGAAAACAATGGTGACTTTGAAAATCATGCAGTGTGAGTTTGAGGAGAAGGTAAAAAGCAATGCAAAACAAATAATGTACAGTTTATGTTGTCATTACTTTGCTCTCAAACTAAATGCAATGTAATAATAGGCGTTATTTAATAATAACATTAACAGTGCAGCATGCGTCTAACTCTGGGTAAAAAGCTTATAATAAAATCACCAAAATAAGTCTTCTCGTTAAGAATAAATATGCAAACAGTACGGTATCTGAGCGTACGGATTGGAAATTTGTGCATACAGTTTGTTAATCCGTGGCCACGATTTGTTAAACTGAGGGAACAGTTTAAGTATTTGTGAGTGCGGGGGACAAATTGCAAAACCGTTGCCACGGATTGATTTTTCTTAAATTTATTTATTTTTTTGGTCCTACAGGTTTTTTTTTTTTTTTTTTTTTTTTTGCACATAAAAGACTACATTGTTACATTAAGTATATTTGTTTTCATAGCATTGAATATGTACATTGTAGGACAACATTTGCAGATTGTGAAATAACACATACAGGTCCTTCTCAAAAAATTAGCATATTGTGATAAAGTTCATTATTTTCTGTAATGTACTGATAAACATTAGACTTTCATATATTTTAGATTCATTACACACAACTGAAGTAGTTCAAGCCTTTTATTGTTTTAATATTGATGATTGTGGCATACAGCTCATGAAAACCCAAAATCCCTATCTCAAAAAATTAGCATATCATGAAAAGGTTCTCTAAATGAGCTATTAACCTAATCATCTGAATCAACTAATTATCTAAACACCTACAAAAGATTCCTGAGGCTTTTAAAAACTCCCAGCCTGGTTCATTACTCAAAACCGTAATCATGGGTAAGACTGCCGACCTGACTGCTGTCCAGAAGGCCATCATTGACACCCTCAAGCAAGAGGGTAAGACACAGACATTTCTGAACGAATAGGCTGTTCCCAGAGTGCTGTATCAAGGCACCTCAGTGGGAAGTCTGTGGGAAGGAAAAAGTGTGGCAGAAAACGCTGCACAACGAGAAGAGGTGACCGGGCCCTGAAGAAGATTGTGGAGAAGAACCGATTCCAGACCTTGGGGGAACGGCGGAAGCAGTGGACTGAGTCTGGAGTAGAAACATCCAGAGCCACCGTGTACAGGCGTGTGCAGGAAATGGGCTACAGGTTGCACATTCTGCATGTCATTTGGAAATCAAGGTGCCAGAGTCTGGAGGAAGACTGGGGAGAGGGAAATGCCAAAATGCCTGAAGTCCAGTGTCAAGTACCCACAGTCAGTGATGGTCTGGGGTGCCATGTCAGCTGCTGGTGTTGGTCCACTGTGTTTTATCAAGGGCAGGCTCAATGCAGCTAGCTATCAGGAGATTTTGGAGCACTTCCTGCTTCCATCTGCTGAAAAGCTTTATGGAGATGAAGATTTCATTTTTCAGCACGACCTGGCACCTGCTCACAGTGCCAAAACCACTGGTAAATGGTTTACTGACCATGGTATTACTGTGCTCAATTGGCCTGCCAACTCTCCTGACCTGAACCCCATAGAGAATCTGTGCGATATTGTGAAGAGAAAGTTGAGACACAAGACACAAGAATCTGCAAAAGGATTCCCGACCAAGTATTGAGTGCAGAACTGAACATAATTATATGAAGGTTGACTATTTTTGTATTAAAAACACTTTTCTTTTATTGGTCGGATGAAATATGCTAATTTTTTGAGATAGGGATTTTGGGTTTTCATGAGCTGTATGCCACAATCATCAATATTAAAACAATAAAAGGCTTGAACTACTTCAGTTGTGTGTAATGAATCTAAAATATATGAAAGTCTAATGTTGATCAGTACATTACAGAAAATAATGAACTCTATCACAATATGCTAATTTTTTGAGAAGGACCTGTATATTAAAAAAAATCTAATGTGTGCATTGTATCTATGGAAGATTGTAGGACATTTCAAAACATATGTTGCATATCTGTACATTTGTAAAAGTCACATTTCCAAAAATTTAGGACCCACCTTCTGTCATTCATAAACAACTACCACTCCAAGTTTTTAGAGCATTGTATAGTTCTAACCTTTTGTTTGTTTTTCATTCTTTAGATGCACTACTACAACAACAGCTGAAAGCTGAAGAAAAGGAGGCCACAGAGTTTCTTTGCTTCAACAGTTCAGAAATGGCTTCGTTATGCCCCAGAACGGCTGGGGGGAATTGCTCGTGGTGGAAAACCATAAGTTCAGACTCATGTCTTATTATCTGTTTTGCTGAGTAAATACATTTCAACTTACGAATAATGTTTCAGTCATCTGTTGTGTTTCTGACTTGGTTGTTTCTATTTGCATTTGACTGAATTTTGCTGAGGCAGGCTGCCATTTTTATATTATGGTTTTCCAGTCTCTTCTCTTGGCAGTTAGATTCTGTTTTATTAATTCAGAATTAACAATCTCTTCTAATAGTTCTCTTCTAAAAAGTCATATTGTCATCCAGTTTATAATAATTTGTATGTAAGTTGTAGTGTGTTTTATTATATGGTTGTTTTATTGTAATTGTGATGTTACTTCCTGTTTAAATGGGTATGGAGCATAAATAAATAAATATGTTTACATGTAAACTGAAGGATGTTGAGTTACTGACTTTTTGTTTATAAAAAAAAAAAAAAAAAGCTTTTCAGCCCTACATGGTCTCTGATTTAAAGAAATAAATCAAAACGGACATGATTTACTGTCATAGAATCTTGCTGTTCATAAAGCAAGACTAAACTATAATTGTTTCAATGTTGATTCAATGTTGATTCAATGTAAAATAAGTGATTGAATTTACGTTGAACAAACATTGATTTTATGCCCATCTTGATCTATTTTTCATCATTGAAATAACATTATTTCAAGGTGCAAACCTGATGAAAAATCAACGTTTAACATTGAAATTTCAACATTGATTCAATGACAAGTTGGTTGATGCTTTAATGTTGATTCAACGATGATTCAATGTTGTTCTGCTATCTGGGAAACAGTCTCAGGCCATTCTCAAATCACTTCATCTTCCCTATATATTTTTAATAGCATTTCACCACCCTACCCTAGTTCAAAATGCAGCCACCTCTACTAGTTTGCTAGCACTGTGTAAGTTTTGCTCCATCCTTGCCTAGTAGTGGTCTGTGATAGTGAGAATGCATTTAATGTTTTGTAGAAGAACCATGGCAGTGTAGTAGTGTAGTATCTGTTAGTATTTGATGTATTATTTTATATTGTTGATTATAAATATTCAACATTTAATTTTGCTAATATATACTGTATATATAAAGGTTCTTCAAAAAAAATTAGCATAGTGATAAAGTTCATTATTTTCTATAATGTACTGATAAACATTAGACTTTCATATGTTTTAGATTCATTACACACAAACTGAAGTAGTTCAAGCCTTTTATTGTTTAAATATTGATTATTGTGGCATACAGCTCATGAAAACCCAAAATCCCTTGATTTGTGACAATCGATTGAAGGACGTTTACTTTCATATAGAAATATTGCCACAACACAGGAGGTTCCTGAGGTTCGCTTTTGGGGGTGAAGCTTACTAGTATTGGGTCCTTCCATTTGGTCTAGCTCTCTCACCCGCACATATATAAAATGCATGGATGTAGTTCTGGCTCTTACGACTCCAGGGCATCTGTATTTGAATTACATAGATGACTGGCTGGCCCAGTCTCATTAGCTAACGCTTCGACATCGCTTCGGATTTGGGTGTCAAATGGGATTCGATCGTAAGCGGGCACAGTTGTCTCCTACTCATGTTGAATCCATTCTCAACACCCTCAAGGAAATCAAGCTAGACCAGAAAGTGACCATCACTTTCAGAGATCTTAACTCTCATGGCAGCTGTATCCACGGTGACACCTTTGGGCCTTCTGCACATGAGAGCATTTTAGTTGTGGCTAAGACAGGGGATTTCACTCGATGGCCAATCCCCAATAAGGGTTACGCGCCAGGTGCTTCGTACCCTACCTATGTGGTTCAGAACCCGGTTTCTGACTCTGGATCCCACTCTAAGTTCGTCTCGTCGTCACAGATGCTAACGACAGATGCTTCCCACACGGGCTGGGGTGCGGTCTTAGATGACCGTCCAGCCCAAGGGAGCTGGAGAGGCCTTCTTCTCGCAGGGCACATCAATTGCCTTGAAATGATGGCTATATTTCTGGCCCTAAAGCATTTTGAGAGGCTACCATGTCCTAGTGTGGGGGGACAAAACTATGGCAGTCTCATATACAGTGGTGTGAAAAACTATTTGCCCCCCTCCTGATTTCTTATTTTTTTGCATGTTTGTCACACTTAAATGTTTCTGATCATCAAACACATTTAACTATTAGTCAAAGATAACACAAGTAAACACAAAATGCAGTTTTTAAATGAGGGGTTTTATTATTTAGGGAGAAAAAAAATCCAAACCTACATGGCCCTGTGTGAAAAAGTAATTGCCCCCTGAACCTAATAACTGGTTGGGCCACCCTTAGCAGCAATAACTGCAATCAAGCGTTTGCGATAACTTGCAACGAGTCTTTTACAGCGCTCTGGAGGAATTTTGGCCCACTCATCTTTGCAGAATTGTTGTAATTCAGCTTTATTTGAGGGTTTTCTAGCATGAACCGCCTTTTTAAGGTCATGCCACAACATCTCAATAGGATTCAGGTCAGGACTTTGACTAGGCCACTCCAAAGTCTTCATTTTGTTTTTCTTCAGCCATTCAGAGATGGATTTGCTGGTGTGTTTTGGGTCATTGTCCTGCTGCAGCACCCAAGATCGCTTCAGCTTGAGTTGACAAACAGATGGCCGGACATTCTCCTTCAGGATTTTTTGGTAGACAGTAGAATTCATGGTTCCATCTATCACAGCAAGCCTTCCAGGTCCTGAAGCAGCAAAACAACCCCAGACCATCACACTACCACCACCATATTTTACTGTTGGTATGATGTTCTTTTTCTGAAATGCTGT
The DNA here is from genome assembly GCA_030522415.1 of Channallabes apus. Taxonomy (NCBI): domain Eukaryota; kingdom Metazoa; phylum Chordata; class Actinopteri; order Siluriformes; family Clariidae; genus Channallabes; species Channallabes apus. The sequence goes on along the minus strand of CM060115.1, from coordinate 10,029,091 downwards.
GTTACTTTTACGCCAGATGTAACGGGACACGCACCTTCAAAAAAGTTCAACTTTTGTCTCGTCGGTCCACAAGGTATTTTCCCAAAAGTCTTGGCAATCATTGAGATGTTTTTTTAGCAAAATTGAGATGAGCCTTAATGTTCTTTTTGCTTAAAAGTCATTTGCGCCTTGGAAATCTGCCATGCAGGCCGTTTTTGCCCAGTCTCTTTCTTATGGTGGAGTCGTGAACACTGACCTTAATTGAGGCAAGTGAGGCCTGCGGTTCTTTAGATGTTGTCCTGGGGTCTTTTGTGGCCTCTCGGATGAGTTGTCTCTGGCCGGCCACTCCTGGGAAGGTTCACCACTGTTCCATGTTTTTGCCATTTGTGGATAATGGCTCTCACTGTGGTTCGCTGGAGTCCCAAAGCTTTAGAAATGACTTTATAACCTTTACCAGACTAATAGATCTCAATTACTTTTGTTCTCATTTGTTCCTGAATTTCTTTGGATCTTGGCATGATGTCTAGCTTTTGAGGTGCTTTTGGTCTACTTCTCTGTGTCAGGTAGCTCCTATTTAAGTGATTTCTTGATTGAAACAGGTGTGGCAGTAATCAGGCCTGGGGGTGACTACAGAAATTGAACTCAGGTCTGATAAACCACAGTTAAGTTATTTTTTAACAAGGGGGGCAATCACTTTTTCACACAGGGCCATGTAGATTTGGAGTTTTTTTTCTCCCTTAATAACGTAAACCTTCATTTAAAAACTGCATTTTGTGTTTACTTGTGTTATCTTTGACTAATAGTTAAATGTGTTTGATGATCAGAAACATTTTGTGTGACAAACATGCAAAAGAATAAGAAATCAGGAAGGGGGCAAATAGTTTTTCACACCACTGTATTAATCGCCAGGGCGGACTGTGCACGGCACGCTAAATAGCTAGCGCACCAGGTTCCTGTCCCTCAGGGCGATTTACATTCCAGGGCATATGAATGTGAGAGCAGTTGTACTGTCCAGTCAATCTCTGACACACAGGGAATGGAAACCCCACCCGGAAGTAGTCAGTCAATCTGGGAGAGATTTCATGTAGCAGAGGTGGACCTCTTTGCCTTGCAAGATCAGCAAATGTCCCCTTTGCTACTCTCTGACTCTGGATATAGTATCCCTGTTCAACTAACTAACTCTAACTTCCGAAAGTTCCATAAAGACCAAACATTCACTCTATTGTTTTTGAAGCCTTCTGTCCTCCGCCTTTACAGCGTTGGAGAAGTAGAGACTTCACTTACTGAGTCCAGTACGTGCTCTTCAGATTTACATCCACCGCACCAGCCAGTGGCGTAAGTCAGAGCAGCTTTACATGTTTTGGGGCCGGGGGGCGGGCGCCACTACACTGGATGAGAGATGCTATTGCCCTCTCCTATGAGGTGCGTGGGCTCACTTCACCTCTAGGAATCATGGCTCATTCAAACAAGGGGATCACCTTATCTATTGCACTATCAAGAGGTATTCCCCTGCAGCAAGTGTGTGACGCACACATTTGTTAGATTTTAGTCTGGATATTCATGCTACTCCGGGCTCACAGGTCCTCGAGTCAGCTGCCCAGACATAGTTCTGAGACCTTCTCGGCCTTGTGCACACACGCTACACAACCTTGGGGGTCCAGACACTTGCAGTGCGGTGACGTTGGTACTCTCGTTCCCATAGCGTTTTCACGTAGCATTGAGATTTGCCTTTGAAAGGGAACGTCTCAGGTTACTTTGCTGTAACCCTGTTCCCTGAAAAGGCGGGAACAAGATGTTGCGTGCCAATGCGGCACTGCCTACGTGACCGGACGTCCATTCAGACAAATCAATCTGAGGAATGTTTCCGGTTCACCCCTATTTATAACCTGCGGGTGCGTTTCATCAGATGGCGTCACCCGACTGAGGTTATATAAGCCAAAATTTGGCGTGTTTGATACACACATGCTTCACAATCGGCAACTTGACAAGATGTTCCCATGGCGTTTTCACACAGCATCTCGTTCCCGCCTTTTCAGGGAACAGGGTTACAGCAAAGTAACTCAAGACGGTACCTTCCTTCACTCCCTAACCTAGTGTTGGGACATACTGTGCTGATGCTTCGAGAAATCCAGGAAATATTTAGTGAAGTGCCTATCGAGGCTTGTATTGTTTACGGCGACTGACATCATGAATGTGTGTGACGTTTGAAGCCTCACTGCAATTGGCGATTCAGGAAATTGTTCTAATCTTGCCATGTATTGACAGATATAAAGCCAAAGCTCTGTTTTTTTTAGATGCTCTGAATGTTATTCCTGATGTATATTTTCTGTAGTATTATAGGTCTTTTGCTGTGTTGTTTTTTGTGTTTACTGTTTCTTGTTTTGACAATATCTGTGCAATATATATATATATATATATATATATATATATATATATATATATATATATATATATATATAAGCCCAAGGAATCTCTGCACACAATTCACGGGTAGTATTGTTTTTAAATAAAAATGAATAAATAGTTGTCTAGATTAATTGAGTGTTTCCAAGATATGAAAGATTGGATGACTGATAATTTTCATTTACTAAATTCAGATAAGACAGAGATATTACTTATTGGCCCAAAAACCAGTACACAACAGCTCTCACAATTCAGCTAGCATTTAGAAGGATGTACTATTACTACCAGCTTGACAGTGAAAGATCTTTCCAATATTACAAAAAACAGCCTTTTTCCACCTTGGAAATTTTTCCACCTTGTCCTGCATCCTCAATAAACAAGATACAGTTAGTCCGAAATGCAGATGCCAGGGTTCTCACTAGATCAAGAAAATATGATCATATAACACCAAATATTATCATCCCTGCACTGGCTACCTGTTCAGTTTAGAATTAATTATAAAATAGCATTACTTACATGCTCTAAATGGTTTAGCTCCCACATATCTAGCTAGTCTTCTGACTCATTACAATCCACCACGCTCCTTTAGATCACAAAACTCAGGACTCTACTGGTAGTTCCCAGAATATAAAAATTTACAAATGGGGGTAGAGCGTTCTCATATTTAGCTTCTAAGCTTTGGAATAACCTTCCATACAGTCTCCAGACTCAAGACGCATCTCTTCATTCCATAACCTCGTACACTAGTATGTCTAAATGCACACTCCTATCTAACCCTAACCCTAGTGCTGCTAATATATTGAATGGCATCTACGCTAATTCTTTTCCACCAGCTCTCCCTTTCTCTATCCATCCCGAGGCATCAGGATATTGTGCCAGCTCCAGTATGCAGAGACCAACCCTGTGAAGATCTTGAGGCATCCAGAGAAGGATCACCTCCAGCTGCATTCTGCTTCATGATGGTTTGGATCTACACTTGCTGCCCAGTGATCCAGCCTCCCCTCTGTCCTCTGCACCTGCTGACTCATCCCTGTGTTGAACTGGACTCCATGATAACTTGCACAACTTCTGTTATACTGAACTTCCAGCAGCCTAACACACATTTACATTCAAATTTTATTAGTCACATACACAATCATACACAGTATAATATGCAGTGAAATGCTTTTATACGACCGCCAGTGACCTTAAAAAAAAAGAAAATAAGAAAATAAAATCTTGTACGTAAAATAAATAATCAATAAAAAGGAAATACTAAAGAAATAATTTTAACTAGTAAAATTTGTAAAATTAACTGTGCATAAGGGCATAATAAAATATTGCAAAAATATAGAAATATGGTATTAAAGTGTCAGTGGTTGTGCAAATATGCATGAAAGGTGACATGTGCAATTGTCCAGATGTATGAGTATTTAGTGCAAGTGTGTACAAGAATGTGTCCATGATTGTCCAGTCAGTGTTGTGAGCTTAAAAGATGTTATTAGTCCTGTGTGGAGGTGTGATTGAGAGACCTTATCGCCTGCGGGAAGAAGCTCCTCCTCAGTCTCTCTGTGTTGGCCTTTAGGGAGCGGAATCTCTTCCCAGACCACAACAAAGAGAACAGTCCATTACTGGGGTGACTGAGGTCCTTCATGATCTTCCTGGCCTTAGTCCAGCACCGCTTGCTGTAGATGGAGTGCAGGTCAGGGAGCTCAGTGCGGATGATGCGTTCGGCTGATCGCACCACCCTCTGTAGAGCTCGTCTGTCCTGCATGGTGCTGTTCCCGAACCAGGTCGTGATGTTTCCCGTCAGGATGCTCTCTATGGTGCAGGAGTAGAAGTTCCTGAGCACCTTGGAGGGCAGTCTAAAGTCTCTCAAGCGTCTGAGGTGGTAGAAACGCTGCCGGGCTTTTTTCACCACGGTGTTGATGTGACAGGACCATGATAGGTCCTGCGTGATGTGAACACCGAGGTATCTGAAGCTGTCCACTCTCTCCACTGGGCTCCTGTTGATGACGGGGGTCTGGTAGTTCCTCTCCTGCTTTGTACTAAAGTCCACTATCAGCTCCTTTGTCTTACTGACGTTCAGGAGGAGATTGTTCCTCTGGCACCAGTTCTCCAGATTTCCAATCTCCTCTAGGTAGTCCGACTCATCATTGTTGGTGATCAGTCCGACCACGACGGTGTCGTCAGCAAACTTGATGATGGAGGTGGAGTTGGTAGTGGCCACGCAGTCGTGGGTGTACAAAGAGTACAGCAGGGGGCTCAGAACACAACCCTGGGGGGCTCCAGTGCTGAGAGTGAGTGTAGCTGAGACATGTCCGCCCATCCTTACTGCCTGTGGTCTGCCAGTCAGAAAATTGGAGATCCACTGACATATAGATGAGCTCAGTCCCAGGTGCTCCAGCTTGGTGGTGAGTGTGGAAGGAATTATTGTGTTAAAAGCAGAGCTGTAGTCGATGAAGAGCATTTTAACATAATTCCCTTTCCTAGTGTCCAGGTGAGTGAGTGATGTGTGGAGGAGATGAGAGATTGCATCGTCTGTGGAGCGGTTCTGACGGTATGCAAACTGTAGTGGGTCCAGTGTGTCGGGTAGTGAAGAAATGATGAAGTCTCTGATAAGGCGTTCAAAGCACTTCATCACTACTGAGGTGAGGGCTACAGGGCGATAGTCATTGAGGGAAGCAGGGTGTGGTTTCTTTGGAACAGGAACAATAATGGACTCTTTGAAGCATGTGGGGATCACCGACTGAGATAAAGAGATGTTGAATATCTCAGTGAACACAGGTGCTAGCTGGTCTGCGCAGGCTCTGAGAATACGACCTGAGATGCCGTCTGGTCCTTCTGAATTATATAACGACACATGATGTCGTTATATAATTCCTGTTACCCAGTATCTCCCAAATGAGGATGGGTTCCCTGTTGAGTCTGGTTGCTTTCAAGGTTTCTTTCTATTGCCATCTCAGGGAGTTTTTCCTTGCCACCGTCACCCTCTGCATGCTCATCAGGGACAATCTCACAAACTCATTATTATCTAAAAAAAAAATTTCACTCATACTGTACACACTTCTATTTTCTTTTCATTTTGTGAAGCTGCTTTGAGACAATGACCATTGTTCAAAAGACTATATAAATAAATTGTATTTCAAGGTGTCAAAGGTGTCAATGTACAGTAATTAGTTACTTTAAAAAGTAACTTCCCCAACACTGAGGAAGAAGTGAAGACATCGGTGTATTCGTAGCTCGCAGCTAAAACATTTGTGCACCCAATTTTTTACTTACTCTCGCACTTTAAAACATAAAAAGAGTTCTTTACACTTTACGTCCACTTTACATTTCAGTATTCAAACTGTGAAATGTTTTGCTATGAATTAATGTCACTTCTCCAACAGCGATAGAGTAGGCATGTTCACATTTCCTCTATTCTCCTTTTTTTTTTTTTTTTTTTTTTTACTTCAGCACATTCTTGTCCAATTACGTCTCCTACTTTTTTCAGATTCTCCTTCTATCTTGTCGGGCTCAGTATGCTCCACTAAGAACAGAAGGTTAACATGTGAATGCCAAGCTGGGGCCAATCCAAAGGCTACCATCTCTTGGACCGTAGATGGCAGCAGTGCACTTTCTCCAGCATATAACACCACAATCCAGGACAAAGGAAAATTGACAGTGTCAGAGTTGACTGGACCTCAGGGACAGAATGTCACCTGCACAGCAACAAACAGTGTGGGCAAAAAAAATTCTCAGATACTTGTCCAGGTTGAAGGTACTGTTCAGACTGATGTAGTCTGACAGCATACATAATAAATTATGTCTTTTTGGATAGATGATTTTTGTACCTGTGTTTTAAGGGACTGCTTCTACACTGGCATCTACACTGGTGGCAGTTGGGGCATCCGGGGTGTGTATCATCATAATAATTTCTATTGCAGTGATCGTGACCTGGAAGAAGAGGTAAAGTTACAGTATGTAGTGATAAAATAATTTTAATTAAGTGGAATTCATTTGAGCATGCAGTATGCATTTTAACATGGAGCTAAAAATCTGAAATTGTTTTATGCCATACGCTACCGGTAAATATAGTTTTCGATCCAAAGTATTTCAGCCCATGACAATAAAATATTAGAATACAAGTTTTGTTCAAAAATTTTATTCTCTCCCAACCTAATACAGTGGAACCTTGGATTGCAAGCATAACTCGTTCCGAAAGCATGCTCGGTTTTCCCATAAGAAACAATTAAAACTTTATCCCACAACCCAAAAAAATAAATACATAAAAAGCTTAAGTAAGAGGTGAGGAGGAAAGACCCCCTCCCCTTTCCCTCCTCTTGTCTTACACAATAAGTTTCTCCTCTCTCATTTAAAAGGGAGAGAACTACTGTGTGGGATGACTTTCACACACACACACACACACACACACACACACACACACACACACACACACACACACACACACACTTTATCGGGAAAACAAACAAGAAATCTCTCTAATGACACTTGAATGCGCGCACACTAACAAGATCACTGCTGTAAAGAAAAAAATAAAACAAATTAACCTGCACTTCACCTTTGAGAAGAATCGTGACAGAGCAGTGATTCCGTTAGAGTGTGTGCGTGTGTGTATGTGAAGGCGAGAGGAGGAGTGGAGGGGCACGGTGTCCAATGACTCGCACACTCATACATAACGGAATCAGTGCAGGCTGAGAGAGAGAGAGAGAAAATGGATCTTCAACCTCTCTAATGAGACTTACCTTTGCTTTACACACCTGCACACGTGTTATAATAAACAGTTCACGCATGCGTGAAGAGACGACTTTCACGCGCACACATACAAACACAAAATAAAAGATGCTTTGCATGCACACATGTGGTCACAGTGTTATAGTAAACAATACACGCGTTTACGGATGTAGATTAGTGTGAACGAGTGTGGAGTAGCGTGAATGAGTGTGTGTGTGTGTGCCCAGCGATGGGTGTAACCTGCCTCGTGCCCTAAGTCTCCTGGGAAATGCTGTAGGCTCCCCGCGACCCTGAAAACAGGATAAAGCAGTAAAGTCAATGAGTGAGTGGGTGTTTTGAGCCTCACCAACACCAGGGTCACTGTTAGGTCCTTGGGCATGTCCCTTAACCCAGTACCCTTACAAAATCACGCTGCTGCCAGCCCCAAAGCCCAGATGAGAAAATAAGCAAATGTATGTAAATAAAAAAACGAATATCATAAGCATCTTGCAAAGATTTTTATCATATTTTTAATTGTTATTGTTAATTTACAAAGCGTGTGAAAGGCAGGTAATTGCAGGTAATCTTGAATTCACAAATCAAATTAGATCAAAATTTAAATGTGTCAATGCCTTCTCTCTTTGCAATTTTTGTTTACAAAAACAATATCCTATTCATACCAATGTGCTTATGTATCTAAACAACAGAGATCATGTTTTTTTCAAGAATAAACACAGATTTTAGAGCAAGAAACTATTGTCTGAAGGAAATTATTAAATGTTTAAGAATTTTCATTTGGTCTTATATGAAATTAACATATGAATTATCAAAGAATATATACACAGTATATCTTTATGTATGACTTATGTGTATTTAGGCATCATGCAGAGCCAAGTGGAGACCTCACCATTGCCCAGCCTATAAAGCATGAGAGAAGGTGCCATGATGACGATATAGATTTAGATGAAAACCTGTATGCAAACATACAGCAGATTCAATGTGCTAATAAAAATCAGGTAAACAATGTTAAAAATGTCAGTACACATGCTTTAAAAAAAATATTAATAAAATATTTTAATAAAATATTTTGGATCTACTCTAACAATTAAATTCATCTTCTCAGCTGAGTTAGGTTTATACGTATAACTTAATACAAACAGTTTTAATACAGTAAATTCAGCAAGACTGAATCTAGAGAACATAAAACTCAGCAACAGCTAAGGCTACGTTTGCATTACAAGGCTCATTCTTCAATTTTAAATTTTTTGGTCAGAGCGGATTTGCATGTCATGGCAGTTTACATTCATAAAATGACTTTTATTTGACTCTAATGTGGACATGTCTGTCCTCTGATATGGCACATATGCACGCATCGATGTGTAATTTCTCTGTGAAATTTGTCATTTTTATGTTACAAATAAAGATCAATTTATTATACAGTATATACTCCCTCATCTGTCTAAGCTAATACTTTTTCCACAAAGTCTATATACATATAAAAATATAAAGGAAAAAAAAAGAAAACAGGTAAAGGTACATTCATTTAAACCTACAAATATGTTTTTGTTTTTTTTTCTTGAGGGACTGGTACTTGTAAAATGTGGTTCTTTGCCCGATTAAGATTAAGAGGAACCATTTATGGTAACTTTACAGACTTCAATTTGGAACATAAAAAAATAACAAAAAATGAAGATGTTTGAACAAAGAAATCACAACATTTAAAAAGTCTTGAAAAGAAATATTTCACTGAGTGCCCTGTAACATAATAAACATACTATATATAGTATACTGTATGTTAAAGATTCCAGTAAATTGTAAAAATAAAAAAAAAAATAATAATAATAATAATAATTAAAAAAATTTGACATTGTCATTGTTTGGGCAATAGAGAGAATTTCCTTTCCTGTCTCTTTTTAAGCTAACAGTTAAGGCTGGATATTTAAATTGTTTATCTTAATTACTTTAAAATGTTAAAATGAAAGTAGGGAAAAACTGTAACTATCAGCAATTTGACTGAATTATTGACTATCATCAATTTTAGTACACTCTTTATGCATTATACAGGTGTTTGGGTCAGGAAAACAAAACATTCAAGGATAATAATTAATAATAAAAATTTGTTTTATTGTAAATAATTTAAGGAGACTTTATCATTATTTAATAAAAAATTTCTCTTTTTTATGTTTTTTTTTTTTTTAGATCAGAGATTCCTGTATCTATGCAAATTATGACGTACCAGTCTAATTCAAGAGGAATCAACATGACAAGATGTTTAACTGAGTGTTTAAGAATGTTAAGAATGTTTTCTTTCCTGCTGCAGTACAGAACAGAGAATTTATTGTGTTTACCTTTACATTGCCAAAGTTCAAATATGAAGAACTGTGGTACCTCAGCATACAAATTCTCTGCCTTGCCATTTTTTACCATAATATATATATTTTTTTATTTGAATACGACAGTAAAGTTTTTAATGAAGTCAGTGCCAAGAGGAATCATAAATACAAAAGGTTAAGGGAGGTTTAATGTCTATTTAATTTTTTGTTGCAAATTAGTAATATTTAGTAATATTTTTTGGGGGTGGCTAGGCTTTTCAAAATTAGTCTTATACAACTTTGACACGAATATACACTGTGTTCCAAATTATTACGCAAATGATATCTTTTCCTGATTTTCATAATTAGTCAATGCAAATGACAGTCAGTATAATTTTCATGTCATCAACTATTAGGGTATAATTAGAATTTTATTGAACAAACCTCCTAATGATAACAATATTTATTTAAAAAATAAAAAAAATGAAAATGCACTGTTCCAAATTATTATGCACAACAGAGTTAAAACATTTTATAGGTTGTAAAGAACTGAAAATGGGCTATTGTTGAATTTGAAGCATTAGGAGGTCATATTTACTGAAATCAAAAACTATTTCAATCAAAAACATCCTAACAGGGCCTGTTACATCTTAACATAGAACCCCTTCTTAGATATCACCTTCACAATTCTTGTATCCATTGAACTTGTGAGTTTTTGGACAGTTTCTGCTTGAATTTCTTTGCAGGATGTCAGAATAGCCTCCCAGAGCTGCTGTTTTGATGTGAACCGCCTCCCACCCTCATACAGTAGATCTTTTGCTTGAGGATGCTCCGAAGGTTCTCAATGGGGTTGAGGTCAGGGGAGGATGGTGGCCACACCATTAGTTTCTCATCTTTTATTCCCATAGCAGCCAAAGACACAGAGGTATTCTTTGCAGCATGAGATGGTGCATCGTCGTGCATGAAGATGATTTTGCTACGGAAGGCACGGTTCTTCTTTTTGTGCCATGGAAGAAAGTGGTCAGTCAATATACTTTGCAGAGGTCATTTTAACACCTTCAGGGACCCTACAGGGGCCTACCAGCTCTCTCCCAATGATTCCGGCCCAAAACACGACTCCGGCACCTCCTTGTTGACGTCGCAGCCTTGTTGGGACATGGTGGCCACCCACCAACCATCCACTACTCCATTCATCTGGACCATCCAGGGTTGCACGACACTCATCAGTAAACAAGACTGTTTAAAAACTTGTCTTCATGTATGCCTGGGCCCAGGGGTGGCCGAATAGTAGGTTTATGCACAACTGCAAGCCTTTAAAGGATCCTACACCTTGAGGTTCGCGGGACTCCAGAGGCACCAGCAGCTTCAAATACCTGTTTGCTGCTTTGTAATGGCATTTCAGCAGCTGCTCTCTTAATCCGATGAATTTGTCTTGCAGGAACCTTCTTCATTCTGCCTTTATCTGCACGAACCTGTCTGTGCGCTGAATCAGACATACTGTAAATGTCTTCACAGTACGATGATCACGCTTAAGTTTTCATGAAATATCTAATGTTTTTATACCTTGTCCAAGGCATTGCAATATTTGACGCTTTTCGGGCAGCAGAGATCCTTTTTCTTTCTCATATTACTTGAAACCTCTGGCCTGCTTAATAATGTGGAACAACCTTCTTCAGTACTTTTCCTTTAATTGGGCTCATCTGCCAAACTAAGTATCACGCGTCTGAGATTCATTTCAGTGAGTCCTGAGACACAACACCATCCATCAGTTTAATTTAAAAACTAAACATTTAATGTTTGACACTTACATCCAATTTGCATAATAATTTGGAACGCGGTGTACAATGTAAAGCATAACAATCCACTTGATTAAATATGTCCCCTTACCCCACACTGTCATCATGTGGCCAAAAACCATATTCACAAATATGGAAATAAATCTCACAGTGAAATATGTGTCTCTGCGCATTTAAATCGAAGGGAATTTTTGTCTCAAAGCTGTTTTCCAATGTATTGTAAACCTTTTTGACTGTGTAATGGTATTGTAATTCTATATGAGTTATGATGCATTTATTTGAGGAATTTGGAGGAATTTACGAGCAACCATGGTGACAGGAAAGAAAGAGATTTTTTTCTATATTCCTAGCTTTAAAGTAAGTATAATTTTTTCATTTAATATTTAAGACTTGATTAATGACGTATTGAAATCAAGTAACACTAATAATATCAAATGCATTACATCCTGCTCATCAGTGTCCCACATGCATACATACATGAATTAAACATTGGTTTAATAATGACTAAATATCAAGCTAAGCATTCTAGAAAGCGCTTGTATACATTTAGTTTTATCATAGAAAAATGTCTTTGGTACATCAAGACATGCATGTTTTCTTTAGTTCAGTTTCTCTGTCTCTCCTCTATAAACATGATTGGAATAAACAGACATACAGATAAATATAATCTGGAGTTCAAAATCAGATTTGACATAAAAATTACTCGAATGAATATCACACCATTTAATTTGTTAAAAACTTGTTAAAAATATCTCTAGATTGTGATTAAATTAGTTCTTTTCCTCCTTTTTTTGGTCCATTGTGGTCCATCTATTTTTTTTTTCTAGTCAGCAAGCTAGGGTCACCGTGGATTATTGTACTTCAAAGCCATAACTCTCACCCATCTGGGTCAATCAGAGCACAAACTCTTTTTTTATTTAGCATACAGATCACTTATGATCTCAGGAAAACAAGTTGTTTAAGAGATTCGAGTGTGGCCAGAGGGAGCATTTGAACAGACCTAGGATTGTTTTTCGCACTGATTCATATCCTAGCACAATAACACTAACACATCATCTGTGCTGTTCTATATAAGAGCCTGTATGGACACTATCACTACTGTACCACCAAACAGATCTATATCTTTCCTAACTACAAACCATGGATGACTACGGAGGTCCGATTTTTGCTTAAGGCCCCCAAAATAGCCTTCATGTATGTTAAGGCACAACAATACAAGGTTTCCAGGCTGGCCTCGCCAAATCAGTCTACAAGAGGAGAATTGAGGGCCACTTTGACAGCTTGGGCCCAAGATGTGCAGGGCAAGGTATATGACACATCACAAAGAACAACAATAACAACAATAATTACAACAATAATTAACTACTGTTGGTCACCAGCAATAGTTCTGCACTAGCAGAAGAGCTTAATCATTTCTTAGGCTGCCATAAGAAAAACATTTACAGCTAAAGAGCTGCAAATATCCGGCTACAAATATCCGGGCATTTACCCTGCACAGTGCTGAGGTCCGACAAACCTTCACAGCACTATACAGAAAACAGCAGGCCCAGATGGTGTTCGGGAACAGGGTCTTAGAGACTGCACTATGAAGCTGGCAGATGTCTTTACAGACATATTCAGCAGATATGTCACAGTACTCTCTCCAAATCTATCTCCAAACATCCACAATAGTGCCACTACCAAAAAACACTTCTGACTTTCATTTGCTACCCTGGTGTTTTAACACATTGTGAATTTTAAAAAAATTATAATACAGTATGCACTTTCTGTATTTCATGCAGTGATGTGCTTATTTTTTTTTTTTCATAAAATCTGATTCAGATGTTTTATTTGGTATAGCAGATTTGTCACAATGTTTCGACCCGAGGACCCAAAAGCAGACAAAACAGATTGGACTTTTGGAGTTTTAGTGATTTTAATGAAAAATGTGAAGGACAGGGAAAGAAGGAGAAGCTTAAGCAGAGAACCAGTCCAGTACTTGGGGTGCTGTCTGAGGTGGGCAGTAGCATGGATTGGCAGTGGCTGTACATAGGGGTTAAGGGATGAGTGATGCAGTGACCAGCAGAGTCACTGTGTGGGGAGATCAAAGCTGCAGCACGCGTGCTGAATCCGACATGCAGGTTAAGGGAGAGAAGCAGCCGTGTGAGGCGATCGGGGTTACAAATCGAAGCACTGGTGATTCAGAAAACATGCATCTGTAATCAGAGTTGCAGGAATTCTGTGAGTTTAGGCAGCGTCAAAATTCGAAACAGAAGCAAAATATCAAAGTCAACGTAGCATGCAGTTTCAATTTGTGAAGCAAAAGACGTAACCGGAGGGGCAAAAATAGTGATGGGCCGTACTGTGCCTATGCTTCGAGAAATCCAGGAACTATTTTGTAAAGCGCGTTTCCAGGCTTGTATTGTTTACGGCGACTGATGTCGTGAATGACGTTTGAAGCCTCGCTGCGATTGGCGGTTCAGGAAGTGGTTCGAATCTTGCCGCCATGTAGACAGATAAAGCTCTATTTATTTTTTTAGGTGCTCTGAATATTATTCATAAGCCCAAGGTATCTCTGGTCACAAAGCACCCTCCTGAGGTTCTCCATGACATAACCACACCCAAGAGGGCCACCACTGGTCCAGGAGCCACCCATCAAAATCTTTTCTTGGACTTCCTGACTCTGGGGCTGTGCTGCATGTCCCTTGAAAAAATGCTCACAGAATTTACAGGCTCTGCAGGGTTATCAGAGCTAACAAGTTTTTCAGGGTGAACAAAAAGCTAATTAATTCCTCAGGGCTAACAGAGCTAAGTAGTTCTTTAGTAAAAGAGAGAGAGAGAGAGAGAGAGAGAGAGAGAGAGAGAGGTAAAAAAGAGATAAACTGAAAAGCGAAAAGATAAAACTAAAAAGACAAATAGAGAAGGATTAATCCTTTCTCAAGGGGACAAGTTATTTTTTGGTTGTGTTTATGTTGGATGTCCTTTGTTACATTAGTGATCTTGTGTTATCTATGAATGAGAAAACCTCCTGAAAGTGTGCACAATCACTATATAGCTCACACACACAGCGTCCCCTCTCATGCCCTGCATCGTGGCTCACTATCACCATGCACCATCCCTCCACATCATAACAGAATGTCCGCACCACACCAAGAGCCTGCGGACGTGGAGAGAATTCAGCAAATAGTAACCGAGCAAGCAGGAGTGATTGGGAAACATTAGCAGGCACTAATCTCGCTATTTTCAGAGATACATCAGATATCGGAGCGTATTAAACAGATCCAAATACAGTTCAGTGCACATAGTACTTCCTGGTCTCCACTCTCTCACGAATCAACTCGTGAGACGACTTCCATTCTCGGAGCTGTGGCGCAATTTCCCCTTTCTGGTGGCTGAGAAGCGCCTACCACCCCCCTCAGCCATATGCTGAAAAATACAATGCCTTTATATTGCAGTGCTCTCTGGTTTTCGAAATGCAAATATCCAAGTTCTCCATAGAATGAGCTAAAATCGATTATCTGATCTCCTTGCTCATGGAAAGAGCACAACCTAGGCAAGATGATAATCTGAATTTAAATTCATTTTAACCAACTATATAAACATTACATCATTTAAAAATGAAGCAAATAAATAGCACAGATTCATAAGATCATGTGTTTTTATCTGTTTTTGGTATTTCTATGATCAAATAATAATAATACAACTACTTTTACTACTAATAAAAATAATATGCACATTGTTAGCTCAGCATTTTTTGCAAAATCACGTCCCAATTCCAGGAGCAGTACAATTTACATGTTTTATAACTTATGATACCTTTGGATCTACATGTCATATCAGAAACCCCAAACGCACAGTGTGATGTATAAATCCTCCTTTCAAACCCTCCATCAAAACCAGCAAGACTTGTGTATAAGCAATTTTTTGGGTCCACTATACCTGTGCTGCAGGGATCCAGCCTGCTTTCGTTTTAAGGGATTGATCTTCCAGTTCCCCACAAAGTTGTCCCTGTTGGGCCCTTGAGCAAGGTATTTAACCCTCAACTGCTCAGATGTATAATGAGAAAAAAATGTAAGTCACTCTGGATAAGGGTGTCTGCCAAATGCCTAAATGAAATGCTTTCCAGATGTTTATTGCATGAAAATAAAAGGATCACATCTCTCTTTAGTTAACATACTTTTCAGTAACATAAATCTAAATCCCTTAATATGCAGCAGTCTAGATATTTTTACCAGGTCACAAATACAATGCAGTGTAAATGGAGAAAGTTTAAGTGCAAACCTTAAGTATCTTTTGTGACGGTGTGTGATGTTTTGTGTGGTGGTTTATTATTTGATATGACGCATCCTTTGATGCTGAGTAAAATCTTGCATGTTCCAAATTCAGCATGGCTGAAATGCCTCCCACACATTCCAACCAAGAATCTAAATGTCAATGCAAAGAATGCCACTATTATTTTACGGCACAATAACTAGCTTAAATTCTGACTGAATAACTATAGCTGAATTAGTAACTGGGTAGTCTTTAGCACCACACAATCATATAAAATAATTTTTCATTTAACCATGCAGTATCACTTCATATAATTTATATTTAATTTATTTTCAAAGTGTTTATTTATTAATATGTTGGTGAGAAAATTATACCCCAGAGCTCCAAAAAAGGCAGTTGGTATGAACAATTGTTAGATGGTTATTGATCGGTGTGTTTGCACGAGTGTGCTTAACAGTGGGACTTATCAGAGTCCCAATGTTTTGAGGTAGTTAAGTTTATCTAAGTGATTTTATATATATATATATATATATATATATATATATATATATATATATGTGTGTGTGTGTGTGTGTGTGTGTGTGTGTGTGTGTGTGTGTGTGTGTGTGTGTGTTTCAGTCCCTTTTTGTTGCATAGACGGATGGCTTGTGGGAAGAAGCTTTGTAGATGCAGCGTGTGGTGTAGACGTCTTCGATAGACGTAATAGAGGGAAGAGAGATCCCTATGTTCCCTTTCAAAGGCTACACCCGATGCTGCGCTATGGGAATGATTCCTTGTGACCGGTTGTGAAGCACGTGTGTGTCAGCGGGTCAGCCTGGTGCTGTCCTGCACACAAGGGCTTTACAGGCATACCAGACTGACCTACTGACAGCTGAGCACTGGCAGCAGCCCGTGGTTCAATCTCCGCCACCACTGATGTTTCGGGGAGCAGCGGTCTCCAGCGAAATATTAGGTGTTCAGTCCCTTCCTCCCATGTTCAGGATGCCGAACATCTAACACACCCACCTAGCCGAAGTGTCAAAATTTGTGCACCTTTTAAGAGAGGCCAGCAGCGGGAAACCTACTGCCAGGTATGTCTCTTTAGATATGAAGCACTGTAAAAGACCAGCACCCTCAGGAGACCGGTGTTCAATTCCTGCCACCACTGGTGTTTCGGGAGACAGTGGTTTCCAACAAAGTGTTAGGTGCTCGGTTCCCTCCTGTCGTGTTTCAGGACACTGAACACCTAACAGCCACCACCATGACCACCACTCCTCTGCCTAGCTAAATGACAAAGCTACCGCCCCTTCGGAGAAGCTGGCAGTGTGTAAGCTACTGCCAAGCATGTCTCCCTGGCTACAGGATTCAATCTTTGTGTTTCAACGGCGTGGGTTTCACACTTCCGTGAAACCACAGTGAGCACCTCAGTTAATTCAAATCACAGGCTTGCTGGAAAAAGGGGCCATAGCACATGTTCCCCTCCCAGACGGAGCCATTCGGCATCAACATGTCGCCCTAGCTTACCTCATTTTCTTAGGGTGGAGTCTTAACGCCACAGAAAGCGTCCTCCTTCCTACACGAGGTATGACATTGAATGTCATGCGAAATCCGACCGCAATATGGGCACAGCTGTCTCCTGTGCGTGCCGGATCCATTATAGCACCCTAAAGGAGTCCAAGCTAGGCCAGGAGGTACCCCTCCTAGACTGGTTTCAGTGGTGGTTAAGTGCCGGGGGGATTTCATCCAAGGGCCAATCCCCAAAGGCAATAAGGGTTACGCGCCGAGAGCTTCGTACCCTTTCTATGTGGTTCAGACCCCGGTCTTTGACTCTGGGTCCCACTCTAGGTCCGTGTTGTCGTCGCAGATTGCTAACGATAGACGTTTTCCCTCACAGGCTGGGGTGCGGCCTTAGATGGCCGTCCAGCCAAAGGGATCTGGAGAGGTCATCTTCTCGCGTGGCACATCAATTGCCTCAAACGATGACTCTATTTCTGGCCCTGAAATACTCCCTCCAGCAGCTGAGAGGCAACAAGGGTTACGCGGCGAAAGCTTCGTACACTCTCTATGCAGCTAGTGCCTCGGCATCGACATGTCGTCCTAGCTCACCTCGTATTCTTTAGGATGGAGTCTCAACACCACGGAAAGTGTTGTCTTTCCTACACAAAGTATACATTGAGTGTCATGTGGGATCCAACCGCAGTGCGGGCACAGCTGTCTCCTGCGCGTGTCGTATCCATTTTAAACATTCTAAAGGAGTTCAAGCTAAGCCAGGAAGTAACTTTCACCGCTACAGTGGTGGCTAAGTGCCTGGGGATTTCATCCATGGGCCAATCCCCAGAGGCAATAAGGTTTATGCGCCGAGAGCTTCATACCCTTTCTATGTGGTTCAGACCCCCGTCCCACTCTAGGTCCGTGCTGTCGTCGCAAGTCGCTAACGGGAGACGTTTTTCCATTATGGGCGGGAGCATGGCCTTAGATGGCCGTCCAGCCCAATGGATCTGGAGAGGTCATCTTCTCACGTAGCATATCAACCGACTCGAATTGTTGGCTTTATTTCTGGCCCTGAAATACTCCCTCCAGCAATCAAGAGGCTAGCACGTCCTAGTACGGATAGACAACATTACGGTAGTCTTGTAAATATCGCCTGGGCAGACTAGATTTCCACTGCTAAGGAACTAGCACACTAGGTTCTGCTTAGAACCTAAGGATTAGGTTCTGTCCCTCAGGATCATTTACATTCCAGGACATAAAACATGTAGACCCAGTCCACTGCCAAACTGTTTCAGTACTGGAAGTTTCTGCCTTTAAGATTAAGATTAAGCTGTCATCCAGGATGAGATGTCTACCAGACATGCTGAGATCCAGATGGACACCCCCCCCCGCCCATGTCACCTCAGATAGTACAACCTATCTTCTAGATAAGAAGCAAACCATTGCCATTCCATGCCGCAGATTCCAAAGCTTGTAAAAATAGATAACAGAAATGCTTAAAAGGGACATACATATTAGATAGTTTGTAAGTATTTTTTTTTTTTTTAGCAGATTGATCACTAAAAAGGTTTGTAAATGAAATAAAACAGATACATATATTGTGGTGACACAGTGGACACAATATTTATGGTGAATGACTGAGATGTATACTGTATATTATACATATTTTGCTTGATTTTGCTAAATAAATAGTATTTCTTGACAAAGATGTTTATCTTTAGTCCAAAATACAATATAAAAAGACAAATAAAGAGAAAAGCGGTTGCTCCAATTAATGAAAATATGCATACCTTCATACCTACAAACTAGCTTACAAATTAGCAAACTTTCATATTCACAAATTATCAATTGTACTTACATACACACATACAAGCATAGTTATACATATTCATACTCATGCATATTAGCCTTCTTCAATATAATACTTATGAACTAGCATTCCTTCAAATTTGCAAAGTAGGCATACCTCCTTATTGACAAACTGTCTTCCAATACACATTCTAGTTTCCATACAAACTTGCCTTCTCACAGAGTCGCAAATTGGTATACTTTTATACTCATAAATGAGCATATTCCAATACTCACAAACTAGCATATCCCATTCCTGCTGAAAAATCCAGCATAGGCCAGCATGATTTATACTGTATGCTGACCTGTGCTGGTTAATACTGGTTAGTGCTGGTCTGATGCTGGTTTAGCTGGTGAACCAGCATAGCTGATGGAACACCAGCATCTCTACACTGATGAAACCTTACCATCAGCTCAGCTGGGTAGTGACGCTCTGGTACTGGTTTAGCTGGTGAACCAGCATAACTGTGCTGATAAGTTTAGCAACAAGGTATACTGTAGCTACTTTTTCTGGGTCACAGGCAAGGTTTTGGTAGTTAAAAATGGTTACCATTTTAGTAGCTAGTACTGAAAATAGTGTGATGTAAATACATGGACCATGTGGTGTTATCTTTAAATGCATTTACATGCAAGAGACAGAAATAATCAATTTACTAAAAACATGCAAATATGTTATTTTACATTTATTAAATATCTTTTGGGTTGTCTAAAAACACAACACACACCTTTTATATAAATGCACTGGCAATAAATGCATATTTTTTAGAAATCAATTGAAATCACTTAAAACTAAAAAGGACACAGAATAGACCAACATACAGTGGCTTGCAAAAGTATTCGGCCCCCTAGAACTTTTCCACATTTTGTCACATTACAGCCACAAACATGAATCAATTTTATTGGAATTCCACGTTAAAGACCAATACAAAGTGGTGTACATGTGAGAAGTAGAACAAAAATCATACATGATTCCAAACATTTTTTTACAAATAAATAACTGAAAAGTGTGGTGTGCGTAATTATTCAGCCCCCTTTGGTCTGAGTGCAGTCAGTTGCCCATAGACATTGCCTGATGAGTGCTAATGACTAAATAGAGTGCACCTGTGTGTAATCTAATGTCAGTACAAATACAGCTGCTCTGTGATGGCCTCAGAGGTTGTCTAAGAGAATATTGGGAGCAACAGCACCATGAAGTCCAAAGAATACACCAGACAGGACAGGGATAAAGTTATTGAGAAAAGGGGCCATAGTGCATGTTCCCGTTCGGCGTCAACACGTCACCCTAGCTCACCTCATTTCTTAGGGTGGAGTCCTAACGCCACAAAAGCGTTCTACTTCCTACTGTACACAAGGTATGAAGCTGAGTGTCATACGGAATCTGAGCGCAATGCGAGCACAGCTGTCTACTGCATGCGCCAAATTCATTATAGCACTCTAATGGAGTATAAACTAGGCCAGGTGGTAACGGCACCGCTCCCAGAGTGGTTTCAGTGGTGGCTAAGTGCCGGGGGATTTCATCCAAGGGCCAATCCCCAGAGGCAATAAGGGTTACGTGCCGGGAGCTTCGTAACCTCTCTATGTATAAATAGATGCCCAAGCCACCTCATCTGGCTCCTCTTGATGCGGAGGAGCAGCGGCTCTACTCTGAGCCCCTCCCGGATGACTGAGCTTCTCACCCTATCTCTAAGGGAGAGCCCAGACACCCTGCGGAGGAAACTCATTTCGGCTGCTTTTATTCACAATCTTGTTCTTTCGGTCACTACTCACAGCTCATGACCATAGGTGAGGGTAGGAACGTAGATCGACCGGTAAATTGAGAGCTTTGCCTTTTGGCTCAACTCCTTCTTCACCACGACGGACCACTGCATCACTGCAGACGCTGCCCCGATCCGCCTGTCGATCTCCCGTTCCATTTTACCCTCACTTGTGAACAAGACCCCGATATATTTAAACTCCTCCACTTGGGGCAGGATCTCACTCCCAACCCTGAGAGGGAAATCCACCCTTTTCCGGCTGAGGACCATGGCCTCAGATTTTGAGGTGCTGATTCTCATCCCAGCCGCTTCACACTTGGCAGTGAGAGCTGTAGGTCACAGGGTGTCGAGGCCAACAGAACAATGTCATCTGCAAAAAGCAGTGACCTAATCCTGAGCCCACTAAACTGTACCCCCTCAACGCCCTGGCTGCGCCTAGAAATCCTGTCCATAAAAATTATGAACAGGATCGGTGACAAAGGGCAGCCCTGTCAGAGTCCCACTCTCACTGGAAACAGGTCGAACTTACTACCAGCAATGCGGACCAAGCTCCGACAACGGTTGTACAGGGACCGGACAGTCCTTAACAGGGAATCCGATATCCCATACTCCCGGAGTATCCACAGGACTCCCCGAGGGACATGGTCGAATGCCTTCTCCAAGTCCACAAAGCACATGTAGACTGTTTGGGCAAACTCCCATGCTCCCTCCAGGACCCTGCTAAGGGTGAAGAGCTGGTCCACTGTTCCGCGACCCGGACGAAAACCACACTGCTCCTCCTGAATCCGAGGTTCGACTATCCGACGGACCCTCCTTTCCAGGACCCCTGAATAGACTTTCCCGGGGAGGCTGAGAAGTGTGATCCCTCTGTAGTTGGAACACACTCTCTGGTCCCCCTTCTTGAAGAGGGCAACCACCACCCCGGTTTGCCAGTCCAGAGGCACTGTCCCCGATGTCCATGCAATGTTGCAGAGACGTGTCAACCATGACAGCCCTACAACATCCAGAGCCGTGAGGAACTCCGGGCGGATCTCATCCACCTCCGGGGCCCCGCCACCACGGAACTTTTTGACTACCTTGGCGACCTCGGCCCCAGAGATGAAAGAGTCCACCTCTATGTCCCCAGACTCTGCTTCCTCATCGGAAGGCATGTTGGTGGAATTAAGGAGGTCTTCGAAGTACTCCCCGCACCGACCGACAACGTCCCGAGTTGAGGTCAGCAGCGCACCATCCCCACTATACACTGTGTTGACCGTGCACTGCTTTCCCCTCCTGAGAGGCCGGATGGCGGACCAGAATCTCTTCGAAGCCGCCTGGAAGTCATTCTCCATGGCTTCCCCAAACTCCTCCCACGCCCGGGTTTTTGCCTCAGTAACCACCGAAGCTACATTCTTCTTGGCCTGCCAGCTATCAGCTGCCTCCGGAGTGCCACCAGCCAAAAAGGCCCGGTAAGGCTCCTTCTTCAGCTTGATGGCATCCCTCACCGCCGGTGTCCTCCAACGGGTTCTTGGGTTGCCACCGCGACAGGCACCGACCACCTTACGGCCACAGCTCCGGTCGGCCGCCTCAACAATGGAGGCACGGAACATAGTCCATTCGGACTCAATGTCCCCCACCTCCCCCAGGACGTGGTTGAAGCTCGTCCTGACAGGAGACTCTGCCAGATGTTCCCAGCAGACCCTCACAATACGTTTGGGTCTACCAGGCCTGAGCGGCATCCTACCCCGCCAACGGAGCCAATTCACCACCAGGTGGTGATCAGTTGACAGCTCCGCCCCTCTCTTCACCCGAGTGTCCAAGGCATGTGACCGCAAGTCCGACGACACGACCACAAAGTCGATCATCGAACTGCAGCCTAGGGTGTCCTGGTGCCAGGTGCACATATGGACACCCTTATGTCTGAACATGGTGTTCGTTATGGACAATCCGTGACGAGCACAGAAGTCCAATAACAAAACACCGCTCTGGTTAAGATCGGGGGGGCCGTTCATCCCAATCACGCCCTTCCAGGTCTCACTGTCATTGCCCACGTGAGCATTGAAGTCCCCCAACAGAACGATAGAGTCCCCAGGAGGGATGTTCTCTAGCGCCCCCTCTAGAGACCCCAAAATGGGCGGGTACTCCAAACTGCTGTTCGGCGCGCATAAGCCCAAACAACAGTAATTGTATTCTTCCTCAGTAACATGTCTAATTGACACCACTGCTGTGCTACCAGAAGAACTACAGGCAACCATAGGATGTAATTCGTCGTGTGTTGATCCCTCCGTGAGGGGACTGCCCTCTCCCGCCAAGGCTGGCTCCACTGACCCCTCAGATTCAGAGCTGCTATCATATTCCACTAAGGAATCAACCTTAGCCCTTCGTCGTCTCCACTTCCTCTGGTACTCAGAGGACATGTTTATCAAATCTAAAATTACAAAATATTTTTAAAGTAGTTACTGAAAACATCCATGTTAAAATTAATTTACAGATACCACCCCATGTTATTCTTGAGCTCCTCCTACATTTTGCTCAACATTTCACAGTCTCTTTCAAGTAATTTACACTTTGAAAAATCTCAAAAGGCTACATTGAACAGTAAAACTTACTGGTTCATTAAAACATACTGGTATGTTATTGTCGACTGCATTTCATAGCTACTACAATACTTACCATTTGCTTGGGGTTTTTAACAAATTCTGTTTTTTTTTAACTTTATTTAAAAGATCTTTCACTAAACATCCCGCTTTAAAGTCAATTTAAGCAGTTACAACAGCACCTCTACAATCACTGTCCTGGAAATACGCCATCTGGTACTTTAAGCCTCCTGCTCTGCATGTGTCCCCGAGCCATGGAGAGTGACCAGCATCAACGGAGGCGGTTGGAGCTCCAACAGCTGGCAGGCGAGCTCATCGTGCAGATCGGCATATGCCGGGCCACAGGGGATCACCAATGCATGCAAACTCTGCTGGGGGCCCAGTCATTCCAGAGAGCCCCTCTGCGGGCCCAATTGTTCCAGAGAGCTCCACTGCGGGCCCAGTCGTTCCAGAGAGCCCCGCTGCGGGCCCAGTCATTCCAGAGAGCCCCGCTGCGGGCCCAGTCATTCCAGAGAGCCCCGCTGTGGGCCCAGACCTTCCAGATCCTCCTCCGCTGTGCTTCGTCGACGATGACGTCGAGCTTTCTCCTCCGCCCGACTTCGACGACATCGACCTGCCTCCTCCGGATTCGTCGACGACGCCGAGCTTCCTCCTCCATCTCCGCCATGCTTCGTCGACGACGCCGAGCTTTCTCCTCCGCCTCCGCCCAGCAACCCAGCGCTTGCTCCGCCGCCCGACCCCGGTGGCAATCCACCACTCACCCCGCCGCCTTGCCCCATCGCCCATCCAGTCCTGCTTACCCAACCACTTGTTGAAGTTACCCTTTGTGAATCCTTTGTCTCTGTGTCATGCAATTCTCCTTGTCTACTGATTTGTGTTCCATCTGTAGTGTGATTCTCATGTTTAGCTCCTAGTCTTGTTTAGTTTAGCTTTTGTTGTGTTCAGTTATTCATGTTTATCTCATAGCCTGTTTTGTTCGCTCCTAGCCTGTAATGTTGACTCTTATTCTGTTGTGTTTAAGTTTTGTTAATGTATTGGTAAAGTTATGTTTAGTTCCTTATTAACTTCTGAATCTGCTAGGTCAAGATAGTTTCTGTTCGAGTTTTCCTTGGTGTCTGTTTCTGTTCTGGTTTCCTTATTAAAGATTGTTTCTCAGCATACACCTCTGCCACTATGCCTCTTCCTAAGTCCACACCCCATTCCCGTAACACGCACTGCTGATTTGCCCTCCCCCATTCCAATCTCATCTGAAATTATATTTTCCAGCTTCTAATTGACTGAACACACCTGATCCACGTAACCAGCAGTGGGTAGGGCAGGGTTAATTGGAAATAAATTAGGCCAGGTGTCCTTGAGGACCAGGGTTGGGAACACCATATCTATTACACCATGTTCCTGCAGTAGCATGAAACTGCAATGCTCATTTGAAAATATTTTTTTAAGGCAGTGAAACAAAATCCAGCAAACTTAACATTTTGGGGACTTGGTCATTTAGATATCAGTTTTCCAACAAGAAGTTTGCTCAACTGCATAAAATAGCTCAACTTAAGTGTAGAGCCCGCATGGGGCTTTATACTTGCGAACTCATACTAACAGTTTGTTTTTAGGAGAAGCCTAATGTTAACACTACTAACTTTTAGCCTACTAGTTAATTTTAGCCAAACTCAAACTACATTTCAATTCCTTCATGTCAAACGAGTAAAACTTAAACATTTATAAAACAATACAAAACTCACCCAACAGTAGTTTATATATTCAAGATACTCTAGAATATCACAGAATATCGCGAGATTTGCCACAAACTAGTGGCGGCACTGTTTCCAAATTCAAATAAAAAAAACTTTATGTATCCTCATGGGGAAATAAAACACATGCAGAGTAAAGTGAGTAAACATTTTTTAATTTTGACAATCCACATCCAATTCAGACTTTAAATGGTAACCAGATATATACCTGTTTATATGTAAAAATTATAAAATCATTTTGTAATATACAAAAACATGGGGCGCATAATGCCAAATGCAGTGGCTTCTACAAAGCACTTTGTGAATACTGTATATCATTTGTCATAAAACAATATTAAAATAAAAATTGTGTATTTCAATAAAAAATTTAAATCCCCCCAGGTGCACTTTAACCCGTGAGCACACGCAAAACTGATGCGTGTCGTTCTCCCTCACTTTCTCGCCGGTGTCTTAGACAGACAGAGGCTTGGGCTTTGACTGTGTCTTCTTCAGATCGCTTTGTCTTTGACCCTGACACCATTTACCGGGGTGACCGAAAGATCACACGGAGTGTCGCGGTATCACGACCCGGCCCGTTCTGAACCGTTAATGTGCAGCTCTGCCCCTCGTGTGAGCCGCATCATTATATACATATCCACAAATACTTTAACAACATACACTTATCATTTATTGCATTTTATATGAATGTCACATATCAGACGCGTGTACAAACATTCATTCATTCATTCATTTTCTATACCGCTTAATCCTGTGTTCAGGGTCGCGGGGGACCTGGAGCCTATCCCAGGAGACTTCGGGCACTAGGCAGGGTACACCCTGGAAAGGGTGCCAATCCATCGCAGGGCACACACACATACACACACTCACACACCCAATCACACACTACGGGCAATTTAGGAATGCCAGTTAGCCTAACCTGCATATCTTTGGACTGTGGGAGGAAACCGGAGTACCCGGAGGAAACCCACCAAGCACGGGGAGAACATGCAAACTCCATGCACACAGAGACGGGAATCGAGCCTGGCCGGGGAATCGAACCCAGACCCTGGAGGTGCAAGGCGACAGTGCTAACCACTACACCTAGCCACTGCCTGTGCTCAACGTGGAGGACTACGCACCGCTGCTGCATGGCGATGAGGACACGATTCCTCCACTGCCTCCGCCTGTGCTCATCGCGGAGGAATACCAGCAGTGGGTAGCGTGGCGGACGCATTTCTTCCTCCGCCTCCCAGCGTCAAGGACAGCGAGCTGGCGACGCCGTCTCCAAGCTCTGAATCAGCTCTGCAGTCACCAAGCGTCGCTTCCACTCTGCAGATGCTGAGGAGCCTGGAGAGCATTGTCCTTCCGCCGCCTCCCGGCTTTGAGGACCACGTGCCGGCACCGAGCTCTGCTTCAGCTCCGCTGCCGCCGAGCTTCGCTTCAGCTCCGCCGCCGCCGTCGAGCTTCGATTCAGCTCCTCAGCCAGGCGCCGAGATTGTCACACCTGCTCCTCAGCCAGGCGCCGAGATCATCGCGCCCGCTCCTCTGCAGAGGGCAATCACAGGCCCAAGGCCAGCTCCGTCACCCAGCCTCAAAGTTATGAGGAAAAAGGTGGAACATTGGGGTGGGAGTCTGGGACCTCCGGTTACGCTCCGGAGGAGCATTTTTTAAGGGGGGGTACTGTAAGGGTTAACCCATAGAGGGCGCCAAACGCCCATTTAGTTTTGTTTGTAGTTTGCTTTCTGTTCTGTTTGTATGTGTTAAGTTAAGAACTTCAGTTCCCAGGATGCACCTCAGTCAGGTGACGTAAACATTCACCAGAACCGAGTATAGCAATTAAGTTAATTATAAATAGCCTGACTGAACTTCAGTCAGGTGTCAAGCTTTTGTTGTGTTCATAATGTTTCTGGTTTGTGTTGTTTTCATTTTGTTTATTTACTAAATAAGAAGGAATCGTGAGTGCTCAAAGCAAAGAGCTTGATTTACTTTGTTTTGTAAATAAACAGCTTATTGAACCGCCAGCTCGCCTCCTGCATTCATGCCACTCACACACACACGCCGAAGAAACCGTGACAGGGACGAACAGACTAGGTACACAACAGACTAGGTATGAAACGGACTAAGAACTTTACAGGTTAGTGGCTAAACAGGTTAGTACCTAAACAGACTAAGATCTAAACAGACGAAGAGACTAGACAGATTAGGATACTAAACAGACAATATAACAAATAAGCATGCAAGGGAGGTTACTTACACAGGAGGGTAAACACACAAAAGGCTAATCCTCCTAGAGGCTAATCCTGACATTAACAATACAGGTTTAATCAAAACAAATCTAAACTTAACTCAAATTATCCATAAACCAAATGCTTCATAAACCAAATGCCAACTAAAACATTATAAAACAAATGCCCACTTAACATAAGCCGTAAGATTAATGCTCGACCCAGTTTCCCAGAACAAACTGCTATGTATAATGAGACAAATAAGCTGCCTCGGTTCAGGTGAGCACCCGCATCACCTGACAGAGGTGCCTTCTGGGAAACTGAGTCTACAAACCAAAACTACAAAACAAAAACAGTGCCCACAGTCCAAAATCTAACATGCATGACACAAGGTAAAATATTTTCTCAGTACACCGGAGACAAGATAAGACTGCCTGTTCACATCTGAAACAATGGCCTCCCAGGAACTCCATTAATGGCCCAAATATGTGGGCTTGGAGCGAGGTCAGGACTGTACGGCGGATGTGGCAATAACTCCCAGGTGAGTTCCTGTAATGCATAAGTAGTGTTGGTAAATGATTATGCATGCAGTCCTACAGAAAGCTGTATCTCTTCATTAAGTTGGTGACAAATTATGCTGTACGTGTATGTCGATTTTCAAGGATCACACACTGAATGTTCACAGGACAGACTGCAGTGGACTTCAAGCCATCTTGCCTGGAATCATCATTTAGTTTTTCTGTGGCTAAGAGTCTCATTGCCGTACTCTACTTGTTAAGTCTTTTATAAATAGCAATCACAGTTTTTATACCTCCATTTATGACAAATTTCATCACAAGTTCTGGTTTGACTTGAACACTTCGTAAAAAATTCCTTAAATAATAATTTCAGCATTTAAAGTTAGACCAAGCCATTTTTCACCTGTAGACCAGAAACAGTAGCGTGTCCAAATAAAGAACTGCTGTTTTGTGTGCTTTCTGTCTACGCACTGCTCTGAGCATAAAGGTTCTCATGACACATAGGCACTCATTCACCTCAGCAACCAAAAGACTAAATTTAGCACATGAATGTTCTCTGAGAGTTCTTTGAGAAAAATACAAGCAAGCGATCAGCACGCACACCAAATTATTTGTTCTGCTTACTTACTTTTCGATGGAATCTTTTTTTTATAACCAAATCTTAGAAGTAAAAAAGATGACAAGATTTAAAGAAAAGAGGAAGTTGCTGGGGTTAACTGAAACTAAGAAGCCTCTTGGCAGATAATTTGTAAGAGAATAAAGTAAAAAAAAAAAAAGTCATCATCGTTATCATTATTATAAAAATCATTGCATTGCTGGACATAGTCATTACATTAGTTTTAAAACATCAAAGAGGGTACCATGACATACTCAGTTAGTAAAATGTCTGCTTAGACTTATTAATCTAGTTTTAGTCTAGTAAGTTAATGCAACTTGGTTTAGATCACCATAATGTGGACATGTCTTAAAAACTATTAGTCCAGTATTAACACCTTTGACTAACAAACAATAAAGTTCACGCCCACCTCCACAAGCAAGTGAACAGCACAACACTGAAGCCACATGTCATTTTTCAGGGTAGGACTCTGCTTGTAAATACACTTATTAACATTGGCGCTTTGTAGTAAGCCTGGTTTGAGCGATTGTAGAGTGTCTTTTTGTTTGTTTGGTTATTGACATCCTCTTTTTGGTGTTTCTCTCAGGGGATTATAAACAGTTGCAGTAGGCAGATTTTAAAGAGTACAGATGATCTGTCAATAAGAGTAGTAGGATGAGCAACAGAGTTTGTGATTGTGAATGTAGTTTTCCTTTACAGAGTATCTACAGTATTAAGGTAAGATTATTCACTGGTGATCTATCTTAACACCCTACACTACATTTAATTACATAATTATATGTATAGAAACATCATTTTTGCAATTCCTTTAAACATCAAATACATTTAGTTGTTTTGCTGTGAATAAAAGCCAGTGGTACCCTTTAGCATGTGTAATGCATCAATTTATTTCTTGTTGTCTCCAGACAGAGCTTCGGTAATGTATAGATTTAGGACTCTCAAGCTCTTCATTGCAGGTAAAGTAACTGCATTAATAGATGTTATATTAAAAGTCATAAAGTTGAAACCTCAGTGACTAGTCTGCAATGATGGATATGTTTTATCTTTGTTTTAAGTGAGTTGTCAGTACTATTCATACAGTATTTAAATGGCTAGAAGGGCTAAGTGTATTTTATAGATAAAAGAAAGGAAATATGTTTTGGAATGCCCATTACTTTATTTGCAGTTATGAAACATTTTAAGAAATAATTATTTTCTAATAAATTATATGTTGTATAATCATGTTACAAATTATGTGAAAGAAAAGAAACAAGTTCAGTGAGTTTTTTTTTTTTTTTGTTTGCTTGTTTTCTGGTTTGAATAAAAGAGTGATAGCGTTTGACTTCATGCATCACTGACTGTGTTATTTTAATAAAATGCAGTAAATATGTAACTAAACTGTACTGTAAGTCACAGTCATGGATGATGGCTAATGATCAGTGAAACATATTTTAAACAAAAAGCAGCAAGCAGCTGGACATCAGGACGTACTGTAAAGCGTAAGTACAAAGCATTGGCCTGGCAAGCGCAGGTCTGAGCAGGTCAAGAAGCTCCATCATTTGTTGCCTTGGAAAGCAAAACTTTCTTAAAATAGCTACCTCAAGTAAAATATGAAAAGGGCAGAGGTTTTGACGAAAGGAAACATTTACATGAAACACACGGCTCCACGGATGGCGCCGTCTTCAGTTTAGCACAGCATGCTGTATCGCTGCCAAATTACTTGCCACCTGTTCAATATTAAAAGTGACTGCCAATTTTAATGCATTAGTCACATTATGAAATAGGCTAATTAAAAGTCATTCTATTAGTTCTGATATAAAATAAAATAAAATTGTTAAACAGTCCTACAGTATATTCCATCATTTATACGACTGATAACGTGCCATAACGTGCTTGCATACACTGCTGATTTATAAAGACTCCTGCACAATAGCGGCGACTGGTCTTGAGCTGAAACAACAAGTGAGTGAGTTAAGGTTGGTCCAGACCAACCTTACAAACGTATGACTTACCTTAGATATACTTGGAGTTACGAACATTTCGGGAATCGCGCCATAACGTTAAGAGAGAGGTTAAGGTACAACTTAAGAACTACTTAGCAATAAGAAGATTTTTTATCGCTAAGTAGCAGCAGCAGGGGACATTTTATCACAGAACTTCTGGCATGGATTCGTGCCAGTTGAGTTTTAAATGTTAATGCATACAGTAACTGGGTCGAATAAGTGCACTGTAAACCCGAATAAATTGGCAACACTCAAAAAAATTGAGGTAACATCAAATTTTTTGAGAAATTATGTTTTCAATTTTAAGTAAACAGAACTATGAGTTTTAGCATTTGGGTTCTCATTCATATTAATCATACTTTATTTGCATTCATGAGTAGCGTAATTCATACTATTTAATAGTAATTATAATCTTTTTTTTAGTTGTTGCAAATCAAAGAAATTATTGTTGGTCTTTCGCCTGCTCCCGGCAATGGGTCGCCACAGTGGACCATTCGGTCCGCACACAGGTTGGCACAGGTTGTGTGCCATACACCAGATGCCCTTCATGAAGCAGCCTTTACATTTTATCTGCACCCTAAAAAATGCTGGGTTAAAAACAACCCAATCTGGGTTGTTTTTAACCCAGCTGCTGGGTAAATATAGGACTAACTAAATGCTGGGTTAATTTAACCCAGCAAGATGGGTTATTTGTTTAACCCAACAAGATGGGTTAAATATTCAATCCAAATGCTAGGTCATATTTAACTATAATGCTGGGTTAATTCCACCACATGAATTGGTCTATTTGTGAGGTAGAATTGGGTTAATTCTACCTCACAAATAGGTTATTATTATTTTCATGTTTTACAGTGAATCTGTAAAAAAAAAAAAAAAAAAAAAAAAAAAACACCCATGTCTATTAAACAGTTAAATTACTTTGATATACTGGTCTATTACAAAAAACATACATGTATGCAATAAACATCATCCTATTAAATGTTCTTAGAAAAAACATTTATTTTTCAAAAGCACATGAACAGATAATCAACAGTGACATCATTACTATACTATTACTGACAAGGGCAGAATGGAGAAATTGAACAAATAGGCTGAAGCAACTTCTACAGAGCAGGATCAAAACTATCCAGCCCTGGTCTCATTTTAACATACAAACACTGTCTGTCTATGACTTTTCAGGTAGGTCTCGCTATTTCATAGCAACATTACAACATTACTGAGAGCAGCGCTGGTCATTATCTCCCAACGTCAGGATGTAGGGGTACGGCCTTGACACTTCAGCCTGCTGGAGGTATTCCACCATGTTGGTGCCAACCTTAGAAAGAAAGAAATGAAAAAGTTAAAATTTTGTTGAATAGCAAAGATTAAACTGAATAAGACTCTCAATTTCGTGTGAAATACGATTGATACTAAAAAATTACAAAGCTGCCCATTAAGATAGGGTATAGGTAACCAGAAACAAAAACATGGAGACAACTACTACCAAAAATAAAACAGCAAAATAAGCATGGCTTTTAGGATACAACTCTTTATGTCAGACTAGTTGATATTGTAGTCTGCATTGATTTTAAGCTAATTACCGAAAAAATGTCATAGCTGGTGTCATACTGGTACATTACAATCACCAAAATATTAATACTTCATCTAGTAGTTACCTGTACCGCTGTGGTACTTTTTCCTGTAGTTGGCGCGCTGACTGATAGTTAATTTAACTTTGGTTAAAGAGAGCTACCTGGTTAGCTTACATGCAATTACTGGTGATACATTTGCATACTTGCCAAAGGGGGAAAGGTGTAAAATATTGTTATAACTCGGGAGAAACGCAGGAGAAATTTGACCGCAGAGTAAATTACTAGCTAGTGAAAAACGGGAGGGTTAGCAGGTCTGTATATTTGTGAGAGGGTCAGTGGTTTGTAACACACCAGCATTTTATTGTCTCAAGCAGTGAGATTAATAAAGTTCTAAAGTGGTTGCTAATGCTAGCAAACTAACTAAATGCATGCATCATGCTAACACTACAGTTAACAGTTTAGCGTTCATTCATCACTTCACCATCTTCGTAACCCTGCAAACATTCTACAGAGAAGCTAAAAAGCTCAGACATCTTAGCCGTTTCTTTCACACACAGGTGGGGTTTATGGCTAGCAGCTAATCTCAGCTAAATTATCATCCAGTACCTCAGACCAGCCGGAAAGTTTGTGTGTAACCTTAACACGGTAACAGTAATAAATGTTACATATAGTAATAATGTTTCAGTCATATGTGAATTAGGTGAGTGAACATGTGTATACAGACCTTGTATTTAACGCCATTTCCCCTTAAATGTCCGAGGAGGATGAACCGTCATCAGCGGTGTGGGAGCTCAAGAGACACGAAGCTGAGTGACAGCCGCTGAATCCACCGGTGAACTTTGGGGGAGGGGCCAAGCAAACTTCAACCCAGCAGCTGGGTTACACAAAAACTACCCAACTCTCTGTAAATAACCCAGAAAAATGACCCAACAGCGGCAACCCAGCGTTTGGGTAGAAAAAACAACCCAGCATTTTTTAGAGTGTGGGCTTGGGACAGGCACTTCATCCAGTGGCTGAGAATCGAACCCAGGCCTTTCATGTGGCAGGCGAAACACTTACAGTAGGCCTTGTTCACACGGGCGTTAAAATCGACCGTTTTTCTGCCGTTCGCAGCGTCCGGTGACCGCGGATGAAGCGCAGAGGGTTTTCTACACATTCACACGGCTTCGGTGACGTGCGTTTGTCCGGCTGCGCGTTTATACGGTGTTAAAAAAACGTTGCATGCAGCTTTTTCTTGGCGTTCAAATCCCAACGGACGCAAGGAAACCGTGTCTAGTTCGTTATCTCCGCGTCCATTTTACTCTTCGGAGGACCGGATATATCCCATGATCCTACATGCTATACAGTACATAGGGAAATGCGGAAAAAAGGCAAAAATAAAATGCTTAAAAAATAAAACTTGCGCGGAAATGTTCGCATTTCTTCATAAACCACAAAAAACTTCCTTTAATCCGACGTTGTGCAGTCAGAGGGTGAACCCAGTAGCGGCGGCGATTTTTTTCTCTCCCTACGTCGCCGTATAATTAAAAAAAAATTTTTTATATGTTATATAAAAATATAATAATTTAATTAGAATTTTTAAAACAATAAGATTAATGTCTAATATAGCAAAATGGTCCATATTAAAAGGAGGCACCTCAAATAAAATGACCAGGGCTTTCATATCCAGTTCCCGACACACTGCCCCCACAGGTTAAACACACAAACTACAATTTGGGCTGCAGGCTGTCGTTAGACAGAGATAAACGAACGCCAGTGTAGAAGTCAATCGAGTGGCACTACAAAACGCAACATAAACTTATAGGACGTTCAGAGCTCATTCGTTTATCCAAAAATTTAATGCCCGTGTGAACAAGGCCTTACTGTACCACTGAGACACCAGTCCCCCGTTACAAATGAAATAAGTAATATTTGTATATTAGTATACTATAAGTATATAGTCATGCAAATAATACTGTAGTTTAAGGGTTAAGATGGTGTAAAAGAATTTTGTGGTTGATTGCATGAAAGTCAGTGTGAGCAAAACTAAAATGGCTCAATAGCCAGAGTCAATAGCAACACATCATCTGTCAGTTTTAAAAGTGCTGTACTATGACAGACCTTAAAGCCTGACTGGAATTTATAGAATATATAATTTCGACTTAGTTGTAAAGACAGCTGGAAGTAAACAAATTTCTCAAAAAGTTTTGAGTAGGTGTATAATCCCAGTCCATGTTGTCCTAGTCCATGTTGTACAGCATCATTCAAAATGTAAAGAAATTTGCGGCAGTGAACACTTACAGTATACCGTACTCACCCACACACAAATGGTCAAATCTGAAACCAAATCTATTCGGGGTGTAAAATGAAATGCTTAAAGTTTAATGCTTATGGAAACTTTTGTTTGAAATTTGAAACAAAAAGTTGAACTTTGGTTATTGGACTTGAAAGACAGAAGTAAGATATTAATGAATGACATTGCAAACATGCATGTAACTTTCAATTTAGTTAAATGTATTACATTTTATTAAATAATAATAAAAAATATAGAATGTGGTTTAGTTTTATTTATAGAACAAATTCTAAGAAGGGGAAACTAGCATTGTAAAAATGCAGCACATTGTTTTTCTTTATGTTTGTATATGACTATAACTTTGTATCTCTTTTTTGCAAATTATAACTATAGGTTATTTAAATCGTATTCTGTTTTTTTATGGTTATTAATTTATTTGTACATTGTTTTATTTTTAATTATATGTTCATGATTAATAATGGTTTAGCGCTGCTAGCACAGCTTTAATGCAAAAGCTTTCACACTTCTAAAAGATTTGAATATTCATAAGATATCCAGTGTGTGCTTTCATTTTGTAATTAGCACAATACAAGTTGTATTTCCTACGAATTGTCTAAAATGTAATCACAGGAAAGCCATCAATAGTGTTTTCTGCTTTATAAATGATTTTTTAAAAAATTTTTATTTTATCTTCTCAGCTTCACTGCTAGTTGGTGTGTGTCACTGCTGGTCGGTGTCTGTGGATCGATCAGTCAAAGCCGTCAGGGGTAGCTGCGTGTTGGTGCCGTGCAGCACTGTGGCTTACAGTAAAGTCGCCTGGTACAAGTATGCGAGCAGCGGATACCCAACTGTGTACTCTAATGACCGCAGTGAGATATTAAGTGAGTTTAGGGGAAGGACATCAGTCCCAGGATCTCGTTCTAAAGGAGACTGCAGTTTAAAGATTGACAATGTCCAGGACAGTGATCGTGAGGTGGGCCTGTACGTATGGGTCTGGGATAAAGATGGGTACAACAAAGGATTTTATGCGAATCATCAAGTCATCAAATTAAATATCTGTGAGTATACACATATTATACTGTATATCTTAGTGATATAAACAAAAGGGATAGGAATCACCAGGTACCAACCGACGCAATCTTATTCCAATAGGTGATTCAATTTGCACTTTGTTCTGTAAATATTGCGATTTTATAAATATCCTGATTCTCTTTTAATACTTTTTCAGATTTTGTCACAGTTCTAAACAAACTTAGCTGTACTGCATGCCAATGTGTGGATAGTTTAAAGTGCACCATATGCAAAATGTTAGAGGAACAGTGATGTTTTACCACCTCAAATGTAAACATATCAATGAATTATATATTATAGATATTATAGTTTAGAAAAAAAATTTCAAGTTAGGTGGTAAAGACTAAGTGGCTGGCTTAACATGTGCCTTTCATAGCAGTTGTATGATAGAATAGTCATAGTTAGTGGGTGGGATTTGCTATCATTGTTTTAGGTGTTGATTTGTCAGATGATAAGTCTTACGAACGCACCCTGTATTTCTTTTCTCACAGTGAATCCTACATCGCCTCAAATATCCATTGAAAGCTACAACCAAGAAGAGGGCAAACCTTTTACAGTAACATGCAAATTTCGGCATTCCTGCCGCTCATCTTCACCTCAGATTTACTGGCACGGTGCGAGTCCCATTTCTAAAACACTGACGGACCCAAAAGAATCGGCGGGATTATGGGAAACTGAGGGAACTGCTACATTCAAAGTAACTCAGGACACACATCTCAGCTGCAGCAGCTCTCTCAGTGAAACATCTTACTCGAGTACTTCAGTTTTGATTAATTTCTTGTGTAAGTAAAGTTTATAAAAAATATTTCACGTTAGATACAGTATCAGGGCGGCACGGTGGTGTAGTGGTTAGCACTGTCGCCTTGCACCTCCAGGGTCTGGGTTCGATTCCCCGGCCAGGCTCGATTCCTGTCTCTGTGTGCATGGAGTTTGCATGTTCTCCCCGTGCTTGGTGGGTTTCCTCCGGGTACTCCGGTTTCCTCCCACAGTCCAAAGATATGCAGGTTAGGCTAATTGGCATTCCTAAATTGACCGTAGTGTGTGAATGAGTGTGTGAATGTGCATATGAGTGTGTGCCCTGCGATGGATTGGCACCCTGTCCAGGGTGTACCCCGCCTTGTGCCCTAAGCCTCCTGGGATAGGCTCCAGGCCCCCCGCGACCCTGAATAGAAGGATAAAGCGGTATAGAAGATGAATGAATGAAGATACAGTATCAAATTAAAAGCTAAGATCAGAAAATCTTCACATGATCTATCAATCTGACTAGTTTAGTGAATATTAACTTCTTGTTCCATACAGTATGCTGTTTTCCAGATAATAAGAAAGCTAGACAATGCTTTAATGCAGCGCAATCTTATTATCATTACTACATGTATGTTGTACCAAATATACT
This sequence comes from Channallabes apus, assembly GCA_030522415.1. NCBI lineage: Eukaryota > Metazoa > Chordata > Actinopteri > Siluriformes > Clariidae > Channallabes > Channallabes apus. Next base: position 9,992,635 of record CM060115.1, on the reverse strand, counting down.
GTATCTAGTATCAGAGCTGGTATTCAACAAAATAGTCAAAACATCTTTGTTGAATATGTCAAACCTATGATGCAAACCTATGTTAAGTCTACGGGAAATATATGTTTATGACTTGTTCTTTGATTAAATTGTATTAGGAAAGTGTTTTGTTGTATTTAAAAATGATGCTGCATTTATAATCACATTTGATTTTTAACACGTTCCATCAGATGCACCCAAGAATGTAAGAATAGAATACACAAGAAGCAGCACTGTAGTCGAGGGTAACAAGATCTCACTTCAATGTACCAGCAACAGCAACCCTGGAGTCACAGCGTATGAGTGGGTCGTCACCCAAAACACCACCACCACCCGCTACAGAGAAAATCCTCTCGTCCTTCAAAATGTCAGGAGAGACACGTCTGTTTCCTGCAGCGCCACTAACTCTGTTGGAACGGGCCAATCACAGCAGTTATCTCTCACTGTCAATTGTAAGTAGCAGCTATCCATCAATGTCTTTCTTGATGTGATTACTGTAGGTTCAAGGTTCCATTAATTATGGCAAGCCGTCCAGATCATTCTGATAGTTACAGACTGATACGTGTCAATTACTTTGTTTCTCATGAGTTCTTGATTTTCTTTAGAGCTTTTAGCGTGTGTGTGATTTTGTGATTCAACAGTTATCAGGACTGGGCGTGGCAAGTGAAATTTAACTCAGCTTTCCAAAGAGTTCAGGTTTTTTTGTACTAGTGTCATTCAACAAGCAAAACTAACAAATCCTGTCCATCTAGCTTTACTAAACCAACTAGGGGTTGTTTGCCCAAAACAATTCCCCTTTTTTATAGGATGTCAAATGATGCTGTACTTATAACCATATTTTATATTTAACACATTTCATCAGATGCCCCAACAGATGTGGAAGTAGAAAGTAGACACAGGAAGCAGCTCTGTGGTCAAGGGTGGCCAGATCTCAATTACATGTAACAGCAAGAGCAGGCCTGCACCCACACACTATGAGTGGTACATTTCCCTAAACAGCATCACTGTTAGCCCCAGTGAAAGAACTGTTGTCCTTCTAGATGTGACAAGAGACATATCTGTTTCATGCATCGCCACTAACTCTATCCGATAGGGTGAGTATTGCTCAATGTCCTTTGCGAGTAGTCTTGATGTGTCTTGCTGTTAAGTTTCTTTTGGAAAAGAAAAGCATGTTATTGAAGTGATCTGTGTTAAAGTGCAAATCTGAGATAAATTAAACACCTATATTATACATCTGTGCAAGGGAGGGTTGAGGGTCTTACTTGTGGCCTCAACAATGTCTGCTTGATAGGACTGGGATTTGAACCTGTGATCTTCTGATCAGTAGCCGAAGATTTTACCCTAACTACACTTTAAAATCATGATGAGCAGAAAAGTATCTCAGAGGGCACAACATGTTTAATGTTGAAGTTAATAAGTGTAAAACAGGTTCCTGTTCTTGCCTGCCAGGAGTAGAGTCCAATGAGGTCTCATGTTGTTGCGGTTGTTATTGTGGTTTTTCATCTGTCTCAGGATATGACATGGTTTGTGTTTTGAGATGCTTTCCTGTTCAACATAGTTGTAAACGGCGGTCATGGAAAGTCTTGTAGCTTACTTTCTGGCTGCTGATGTTACCACCACCATGTTTAACAGTTGGTCTGATGTCTTTCTTTTTATAAGACACAATGTTAGTTTTACACCAGATGTACAGTAACAGAATGCACACCTTCCAAAAAGTTAAACTTTTGTCTAAAGAATATTTGCCCAAAGTCTAAGGGTACAGTATATCAAGATCTTCTTTGGAAAATGAGATGAGCCTTTGTGTTCTCTTTGGTCAGCAGTTGCCTCTCGCCTTGGAACTTTCCTATGGATGCCTTTTCTGCCCGGTGTCATTTTTACTCTTGAATCATGAATAATGACCTAAACTGAAGAAAGCCTTAGAAATGGCTTGGTAATCCTTTTCAGACTGATACATGTAAAATACTTTGTTTCTTATCTGTTCTTGATTTTCTTTAGATCGTGGAATGATGTGAGATCTTTTAGTGTGTGTGATTTTGTGATTCAACAGTAATCAGGACTGGGTGTGCAATTTAAATTTAACTCAGCTTTGTGGTTAATCACAGTTCATTCATGATTTATTGAGGAGGGGGGCAATTAGTTTTTCAGATAGTGGCAGGTGGGTTTGGACAGCTTTTTTCCCCTTATAAATGAAAGCATCATTTAAAAAAGATTTTTTGTATTTCCCTGAGTTATGTTTACGTAATACAGTATTAAAATGTATTTGATGATCTGACCGTTCATTTAAGTGTGACAAAGTTCACAGCAAATGTGCTTTTACACAGCATTGTACTCCAAAGTAATAATAAAAAAAAAAATTATCTGACTGTAAACACAAGACAAAAACAACAACAATGCAATTTCAGGCTTTTTTGTACTAGTGTCATTCAACAAGCAAAACTAACAAATCGTGTCAGCTAGCTTTACTAAACCAACCAGTGCTTTATCTAAAAATCACATGTGTACATACAGTAATGGTCTAAACTGCTACTGAACATTAATATTAACCAGTTTTTCTAATGCATTTTGTGGATGTCTCAATACAAGATGCAGATATTAACTGTTAAGAAGAAAGCAAAATGCTTGAAATTACCAAAAAATAGCAGTTTGATTTGAGAATCAACCAGACAGGGTTGCCAAATATACTGGACGACACTTTTAGTCCTTAAGATGTACTGCACATACAGTAAAGTGGGAGAAGGCAAGTACTGTAAGTGCATGAACAGTGCTGCGTGCATTGCTCTGAAAACAGATGCACCTTTTTGTTATTGCTAGAAATGTTCCTATTTGCTTTTTAGTCACAAAATACAGATTGTGTTACTGCTATGTACATTCATTCATTCATTCATTTTCTATACCGCTTAATCCTGTGTTCAGGGTCGCGGGGGACCTGGAGCCTATGCTATGTACATATGATCTATTTAAAAAAAAAAAATTATAAGATGATCAACGCTTGGGGTCGTTTGCCCAAAACAATTCACCTGTTTTATAGAATGTCAAAATGAAGCTGTACTTATAAACATATAATATTAGTTAACACATTTCATCAGATGCCCCAACAAATGTGACAGAAGCTTACACAGGAAGCAGCTCTGTGGTTAAGGGTGGCCAAATCTAACATAGCAGGCCTGCACCCACGCATTACATGTTTGGTTAATTTGCCCAAACAGCGTCACCATCAGCTCCAGTGAAAGACATGTTTTCAAGACCTTCAACATGTCATAACGGACAAATCTGTTTCCTGCATCATCACTAAATCGGACAGGGTGAATCATAGCAGCTATTGCTCAATGCCCTTTGTGAGTAGTCTTGATGCATCTTGCTGTTAAGTTTCTTTTGGAAAATTAGTGAGCATGTTTTGGTAGTGATCTGTGTTAAAGTGCAAATCTAAGATAGATTAAACACTTAGATTATCGGTTGAGGGTCTCCCACCCACACATACTGCACACACACATGAGATGAGCTTTTGTATTCTTATTTTTTCACGTTTTTCCTCTATTTTTAGAGTGTATGTGTATTTTGTTCTTTGCTTATTTTTCATTTAAAGATTCAAAGATGATAGTTATGGTCACAAAACTAACTACAGTGCATTAAAAAATAAACAATTTTTGATTTTATGATTTATTGGGGGCTTGAGGGGGGGGGGGGGCAATTATTTTCTCACATACAGTATAAATGAAATGGAAGTGGAATTCAATGCAGTCTTATGTTGTTTCTGTAGTTGCTGTTTGTCATCTGCCTCAGAATTCGACATGGTGTGGGTTCTGAGATGCTTTCCTGTTCAACATAGTTGTAAACGGTCATCATTTATAGTCTTGTAGCTTACTTTCTGCACACACACACACACAAACCAATTTACAGTAGGTAAACATAAGACAACTTAAGGCATGTTTTTTTTTTCAGCATTTGACTTTGACCTCCATTTGCAGAACCAGAGAGCAAAAGGCATATATATATACTGTATATATATATATATATATATATATATATATATAGAGAGAGAGAGAGAGAGAGAGAGAGAATTAACTTCCACTTTATTTCTCAGTATTCAAACTGATATTTTTAGAGATGGACTAATGTGTCATTTCTGCAATTGCTTAATGTGCATTCTTATTTTATTTTTTTTACTTACTTCAACATATTTTTGTCATCTTACCTTTTCTTAGTTTGTGTTAAAAAAAATACTCCTTTATTGCAAGGATCTTAATTCTTTGAGTCCATAAGAACAGGAGAAAGATAGAGAGAGCTCTTCACTGTGCTTGACAATACTGCAAAAAAAAAAGATTGATTTAGCAGTCAGACAAAGAATGCCAAATATACTGGATGGCACCATTTACTCAAGATGTACATAAGATGGAAAGATGTGCACTCTTCACTAGGGTTGGGTATCGTTTGGGTTTCTTTCGATACCGGTGCCAAATCGATACTTTGAAAACGGTACCGGTGCCAAAACGGTGCCTGAACCGATACTTTTAAACCACAAAATTATAGTGGATGACTCAAGAATTAATTTTTATTGAACAAAAAATTTTATGCTTAAAATTGAACAATATATTAAAAGTTTAAAGTATATATGAATATGTAAGCTTCAAATTTTAGCAATTCTTTTGCAGAAATTTCACCATATTTGCCTTTTCTGGCAAAATACGACTCCTTTCCTGACTTATTGCCCTGCACAGGACATGCATAGCCTTCTTTGCAATGGTAAATGGGGTCACTGTTGTAGTTCTACTAGTACAGGCTGGAAAGCCATAATTATAAACAGAATCCATGTTACATTAGTTTTTTACAAATCGTTTGACTGTTTGTTAGCATGAATGCAAGATTTGCATTTTGCTATTAACATTACATTATCCTACTACTAACCTGCGGAAAGTCTGCTGACGTCATCATAATCAGTGACTCCTTTTTGCTACGGTTGGTATGACTGGGACTGAGGGTCGTCCACACTGATAGCGCCAGATGTTGTCCACAAGCTGTTAAACACGGTGCCTCCCTCTGCTTTTAACTTTATTCCATGTATTTATTCTGCTTTTAACTTTATTCCGTCTGCCCTCGAATGTTTCAGTAGATTTGACGTGTTTCCGCCTTTACACGCAACTGCTGTAAAACATTCGCTGCACGTCGCGGTGCCGGAATCCTTTCTTGTGAAATACAGCCACACTTTCGACTGTTTAGTTTTAGGCATTTTAACGAGAGGTGTTTAATTTAGCATGCTAAGCTATCGGTAGACCGCCTGCTGCCGTCAGAGCGAGTGTAACGTTAGTTACTGCATTCACGCGCATGTCGGATGGTCTCTCATTTCCGGATGATTTGTGCTTTTAATTTCTTTAATTTAGTCTAATAAACTATTAATCTACAAAAATTTATGAATCTAGAGAACAAATATTTCAATCGACAGTTCAGGCATTTAAGTGGCACCGAAATGAGGCACCGAAATTCGCATTCTGTTTCGGTCAGGTACATACCAGTTCTATAGGTACCGGTGCCGTATTGGCACCGGTGTTCGGTACACAACCCTACTCTTCACACATCCCTAAGTTTTTGTAAGCTTTCATGAATTAAAGTAAGCCCAAGGCAGGTACAGGTAAATGCAAGAAACAACTAAAGACACGACTATTTATATTCAAACTAATTAGATGGGAGCACTCACCTGACCGAGGTGCACTCCCACCTCACAAATTGGTTGGGTGCAATCCCAACCAAACAGAATTATCTGGCCCCAAGGCGCCCTCTAGGGGACATTCCTCACTCTCATTTCAAAACTATAAAATAACACATATGGAATTAGGTAATTGTCACGAATCGGGTGTTACGGGCTGTCAAGAAGGACAGGCATAAACACAGAGGGTTTTTAAAACAAAGTATTTTATTCAAAACAAACAAAAACACTGGCTCTTGAAACACAACACACTACATAAGCTCGATGTTGTGACACAGGCTTTAGGACGACACACATGCTCTAATACCTCCTTTGAACATAATACTCTTTTAGATGTTTTACAAGCTCTCGTGGTCCTATGAGCGACACACACACACTCGCGCTCGTACAAGTGACACACACGCACGTGCGCTCGTACGAGCGACACACACACACACGCACGCTCGTAGAGTATACACAGGCTTAGAGCTTAGATTAAAGGCAGGGAGAGACACTAGAGACAGGGGAGAAAATAGGAACATGGAAAGAACCTAGAGACATGAGGAAGGAACAAACAGGAGTAACTGGAAACAAGAGGACTTTAATCACACTACACAACACTCACAGAATACAAAGGTAAAACTAAAGATACACTTAACTACATTTAACATAGAAAACAAGCCTTCAGAGCCAGCTCAACACAAATCTGAATTTAAGCTAAACAAATGCCCACTAGACAGTATTAACCCAGTTTCCCAGAACTAAAAGCCTTTTATAACATCTCTAATGAGCTGCCTCGGTTCAGGTGAGCTTCATCACCTGACCGAGGTGCCTTCTGGGAAACTGAGTCAACCAACAAACAAAAAAGTCATAGGGGTGGTCCCTTACAGTAATTACATAACAACAACAAAAACAACAGTTAGTTGTTATTTTAAGACACAGAGGTCAGCCTTTCTATAATAGTTATTGCAAGAACAGTACTGACAAGTGCATTTGCAAAATCCATCAAGTATCATAATGAAACCTACCTCTGCCGCAGACGAGAAGTTCATTTAGAGTTATCAGCCTGAAAAATGACCAATTAACATTATATAGATAGATAGATAGATAGATAGATAGATAGATAGATAGATAGATAGATAGATGGTGTGGCGTGGGCGGCCCGGCGGCTGACGACCGTCATGCTTTGCGGGGGTTTTCTCTGTCTCTACAGAGGGTGTTTGGGTTAGTGTCTTCGGCCAAGTTGCGCGTGTTGTACAGCATGTGTATGTGTTTGACCTGTGTATGTGTGCTTGTGCTGAGAGTAATAAACTACTCCCCAGCCATTTGCATTGGGGAGCAAGTAAGCTCACTCGTCCTCCAAGATCCCTGCTAGCGTCGAAAAACGCTACAATAGATAGATAGATAGATAGATAGATAGATAGATAGATAGATAGATAGATAGATAGATAGATAGATATACACACGTACAGGGGTTGGATAATGGGAGTGAATCAGTAATGGTTTGGGCTGCAATATCATGGCATTGCTGTGTGGATTTCAGGTCCAATTCTTGTGCTAGATTGGCGCGTCACTGTCAAGAACTACCGAATTCTGGAGGACCATGTGCACCCAATGGTTCAAACATTGTATCCTGAAGGTGGTGCCATGTGTCAGGATGATAATGCACCAGTACTAACTCTATTGGACAGCGCGAATCAAAGGAGCTACAGTATAACTCAATGATTGACTGGTGACAGAGTGGTTTGATGAACATGACAGTGAAGTCGAACATCTTCTATGGCCTGCACATTATTATACAGTGGGGGAAAAAAGTATTTGATCCCCTACAGATTTTCTAAGTTTGCCCACTTACAAAGAAATGAAGGGTCTATAATTTTTATCATAGGTTTATGGTAAAGGATTGAGACTGAATATCAACCAAAAATCCAGAAAAATCACAGTATACAAATGTTATGAATTAAGTTGCATTTCAACGAGGGAAATAGGTACAGTATTTGATCCCCAAGCAAAACATGACTTAATACTTAGTAGAGAAACCCTTGCTGGAAAGCACAGTGGGAAGATTTTCTTGTAGTTGTTTACCAGATTTGCACACATCTTGGGATGCATTTTGATCCACTATTCTTTACAGATTTTCTCTAAATGTTTAAGGTCTCTTGCCTGTTGCTTGGCAACTCGAAGTTAAAGCTTTATCCATGAATTTTCTATTGGATTAAGGTCTGAAGACTTGCTAGACCACTCCATGACCTTAATGTGCTTATTCTTGATCCACTCCTTAGTTACCTCGGCAGTATGTTTGGGGTCATTTTCATGCTGGAAGACCCATCCACAACTCATCTTGAGGAGGTTCTCATCCAAAATTTTACAACACATGACCTCATCCATTGGCCTCTCAGTGCAGCAAAGTCAATCTGTACCTTTAGCAGAGAAACAGCCCCAAAGCATAATGTTTCCACCAACGTGCTAGACTGTAGGGACTGTGGTGTTCTTAGTGTCATAGTCAGCATTTTTCTTCCTCCGAAAACAGCAAGTCGAGTTGATGACAAAGAGCTCAATTTTGGTCTCATCTGACCACAGCAGTTTATCCTAATCTTCCTCTGTTCATTGGCAAACCTCAGACGGGTCTGTACATGTGTCTTCTTGAGGAGGGGAAGCCTTGCTGCACTGAAGGATTTCAATCCATGCAGGCGTATTGTGTTACCAAGGGTTTGTTTGGTGACTGTGCTCCCAACTGCCTTGAGATCATTCACAAGCTCCTCTCGTGTAGTCCTAGGCTGGTCCCTCATTTTTCTCATGATTATTCTTACTCCATGAGGTGAAATCTTGCATATAGGGCCATTAATGGTTACTTTGTATTTCTTCCATTTGTAAATAATTGCTCCAGCAGTTGTCGCCATCTCACCAAGCTTCTAGCTGATGGTCTTGTCCATTCCAGCCTTGTGCAGGTCTAAAATCTTGTTCCTGACTTGCTTTGACAGCTCTTTGGTCTTGCTGATGGTGGTGATGTTTGAACGGAAGATAGAGATTTTGTGGACAGGTGGCTTTTATACACATACCACATTGTTGTTAGGAGCACCTTCTTAAATTAGTATGTGTACCACAATAGCACATACCCAGTCTGTGAGAGGCAGAATTATTGTTGGTTGTTTGGGGATCAAATACTTATTTCCCTCATTGAAATGCAATTTAATTCACAACATTTGTATCATGCGCTTTTTCTGGATTTTTGGTTGATATTCAGTCTCAATCCTTTACCAAAAACCCTTCATTTCTTTGTAAGTGAGCAAACTTAGAAAATCTGTAGGGGATCAAATACTTATTTCCTCCACTGTATAATATTGGAAAATGCACAAGAAACCTGTCTGACACTCGCGCACATGCACTAATTAATGGAATCACTGCAGTTAGTAGAAATAAAACAAATTAACCTACACTTTACTTTTGCGAGGTAAAGATCGCGATATACTGTAATATACACGTTATAATAAACATGTGTGTGTAAAAGGACGACTTTCATACACATATATACAAGCACAAAATAAAAGATGCTTTATGCGAACATACACGTGGTCACAGTGATATAGTAAACAGTACATGCGCAGCAGATGTTAATTATACGAGTGAAAGACGTGCACTAAGAAAAGTGGAGAAAAGTGTCAGGTGTGTTGTGCGATAAAAGAGCATCAGCGAGAATGAAAGGAAAGGTGTACAGGACAGTGGTGAGACCAGCGATGCTCTACGGCTTAGAGACAGTGGCACTGAAGAAAACACAGGAGGCAGAGCTAGAGGTAGCAGAGCTGAAGATGTTGAGGTTCTCTTTGGGAGTGACAAGGATGGATAGGATCAAGAATCAGTTCATCAGAGGGACAACCCATGTGAGATGTTTTGGAGATAAAGTCAGAGAGGCCAGATTGAGGTGGTTTGGACATGTTCAGAGGAGAGATTGTGAATATATCGGTAGAAGGATGCTGAGGTTGGAACTGCCAGGCAGGAGGTCTAGAGGAAGACCAAAGAGGAGATTCATGGATGCAGTGAGAGGGGACATGAAGTTGGTTGGTGTGGGAGAAGAGGATGCAGAGGATAGGGTTAGATGGAGGCAGATGATTCACTGTGGCGATCCCTGAAAGGGAACAGCCGAAAGACGAAGAAGAAGAAGAAGAAAGACGTGCACTAAGACCGAGCAGGGGAGAGGTTTAGCCACAATTCTGCAGCTCGAAATAGGGAAAACCATTGGATCAGTTGTGATCACGTGACACTTGGCATCATAACAAGAAGCGCATGCATGCCACATGATACTCAATGATACGTGGTACCTGTAAATCAAGGCACTCTCGTTTTTCAGGTAAAAATGTATTGAAAGTTTTACTCACAATCTGAGGTTCCATTGTACACACACATATACTGTATATGGTCTTTTTTTTCTATAGAGAGTGATAATGAGAGAGAAAATGAAAGAGAGAGAGAGAGAGTGGGCGAGAGAGAGAGGGATAAAACAAATAATAGGAAAATAAATAGCATTTGTATGTCAACTCTAACCCCTTCATCATACCTCATTTTTGTTTATTTTTCCACAAGAGCACTTCCCAAGTATTTATTTTATGTGGTAATGCAAAATTTTTTCCATGTGAAATTATTTATGGGTTTTAGTCATACTAACACTAACTCTATACTGCCTTAACATATAAAGCAGGCTGTACTGTATATATTGTGCAATAGGGAAATAGGCAGTTGTTTCTCAGTGATTAAGATGCTAAGTGTTTCCCTTTTTAAAAAACTTTTTTCGCAAGAGAGGTCAGGGACAATGGCCACACTTGTTTGATTCCTGTATTTTATGGCATTTGGCAGAGGCCCTTATCCAGAGAAACTTCTTTTATTTTATTATACATGCATTTAGATACAGTAAGCAGCTGAGGGTTGAGGGTCTTGCTCAAGGCCCCAGAAGTGGCAGCTTGGTTGCACTGGGGATTGAACCTGTGTCTTCTGGACCAGTTGCCCAACATCTAAAAAAAAAAAAAAAAAGTCATCACAGTTGTAAAGTGTTTTTGAGGTACAGTATTGTGGAGTTTTGTTTGATTAAGGGGCAGGGTTAGCCACTCTTTTTTGCTTGTTTTTAACAGTATTTAACTTTAACTTCCTTTTGTATGGACCAGATGGGTAGAAAAAATTTACATTTTTTTTTATTTACCTCCACTTTACTTTTTTCTCTTTTTTTCCCCAACACATTCTTGTCAAATCATAAACAGTTAAACTTTGGATTGCGAGCATAACTTGTTCCGGAAGTGTGCTTGTATATCAAAATACTCGAGCGAGAAGAATTTTTATGATTGTGTAAAGCTGCTTTGACAACTGTTAGAAGCAATATAAGAACCATTGGCTCAGTTATGATCACATGACGCTTGGCAAACAAAGCAAGTGTATATAAAGACCTTGCTTGTTTATCAAGGTAAAATTTGTTAAAAAAATTAGCTTGTCTTGCAAAACGATTGCAGACCAAGTTACTTGCAATTCAAGGTTCCACTGTATATCATATCTAAATGTCGTTTGTGATTTAATGTTAAAAAACTTTCCTTTGCTGTAAGATCAGAGTTCTCAAGTTCTCATGACAACAGACAAAAGCGAGACAGAGCTCTTCACTGTGCTTTACAATAATAATAATAATAATAATAATAATTCAGTTTGATTTTACAATCAGACAGACAGGGTTGCCAAATATGCTGGATGTCACTGTTAATCCTTAAGATGTACATAAGATAGGCAGTGCTGCTTGCATGGAAAGACATGCACAATGTTTTGTCAGTGCCAGAAATGTCTATTTGCTTTTGGGTCACAAAATACATACAGTATATTATGTTAATGGTATGTACAGTACATATGATAAAATGTTTCTGTTGTCCTAAATTAGAAATGCAGAATTAAAAAAAAAAATTACAGTATAAGACATCAAGGTTTGGGATCATTTGGCTAAAACAATTTCCCTGTTTTATAGGACATCAAAATTAAGCTTAACTTATAATCATATTTTGTATTTAACACATTTCATCAGATGCCCCGACGGATGTGAATGTAGATTACACGGGAAGCAGCACTGTGGTCGAGGGTGGCCAGACCTCACTTACATGTAACAGCATGAGCATGCCTGCACCCACGCACTACAAGTGGTTCGTTTTCCCAAACAGCACCACCTTCAGTCCCAATGGAAGTACTATTGTCCTTCAAGATGTGAGGAGAAACACGTCTGTTTCCTGCCTCGCCAATAACTCTATGGGACAGGGTGAATCAAAGCAGCTGTTGCTCAATGTCCATTGTGAGTAGTCTTGATGTGTTAAGCAACTCCTGAGCAGGTTATTGTAGTGATCGGTGTTAAAATGGCAATGCAGATTAACATTAATGTTTTATTTGATATTGTTTCTCTAAATCTTTTTGTGCATGTATTACAATAAGTCATTATGGTGTGTGATTACTGATATGATGAAGTTTTCTTGAGAAGGCATTCATTTAGGGTCTAGTGCTTTGTAACATTTATGTTCATTCATGTACATTTATGCCCTTTCAAGGCTACACTCGATCCTGCGTGAAAACGCTATGGGAAACATGTTGTCATGTCGGCAGTTGTGAAGCATGTGTGTACAAACATGCCAAATTTTGGCTTATATAACCTCGGTCAGGTGACGTCGTCTGATTAGACGCAGCTGCAGGTTATAAATAGTGGTGAGCCTCAGATCATTTGTCTTCACGACATTGTGAATGCAACGTGTGCAAGCACAAAATAAATTTAATGCATTTAAAACAAAGAGAACTTAAACTTACTGAGATAATGGCGGAGTTTAGTGCTATATGTCTGTGTGAGAACTATCTCTCCGAAGGCGACACACACAGTATTCTGTAGAAATGGCAGCAGCCACCTTAGAACGACGCTCTAGAGATGACATACTTCACACTGACTGGCCACAGGAGCAAGCTCACCCCACACAGTCAAAACAAGACGACAGATTTCTGTCGGGTGGCCAGGAGAGGGCGCCAAAACGCCGCTCTCTCCCATTTTTTATGATCTCCATAGTGAACTATCGCATTCATGGGATAAACCTTTTTCATCCCGTGTTTCTGTACCACCAACCTCGTTCTTTTCCAACATCGTTGATGCGAAGACACGGGGCTATGTTCAAATTCAAATTCAAATTTATTGGTCACATACACAATCATACACAGTATAATATGCAGTGAAATGCTTTATACGACCGCCAGTGACCTTAAAAAAGAAAATAAAAGCTTGTGCGTAAAATAAATAATCAATAAAAAGGAAATACTAAAGAAATAAATTTAACTAGTAAAATTAACTGTGCATAAGGGCATAATAAAATATTGCAAAAATATAGGATTAAAGTGACAGTGGTTGTGCAAGTATGCATGGAGGTGACATGTGCAATTGTCCAGATGTATGAGTATTTAGTGCAAGTGTGTATGAATGTGTCCATGATTGTCCAGTCGGTGTTGTGAGCTTAAAAGATGTTATTAGTCCTGTGTTTGTGGTGTGATTGTGTGATTGAGAGACCTTATCGCCTGCGGGAAGAAGCTCCTCCTCAGTCTCTCTGTGTTGGCCTTTAGGGAGCGGAATCTCTTCCCAGACCGCAACAAAGAGAACAGTCCATTACTGGGGTGACTGAGGTGACTGAGGTCCTTCATGAGGTCCTATGTGGTGATGCCCCAGGTTGAGGAGACCCTAGCTAGCTATCTCACTCCTGGAACATCATCATCATTGAAGAAGCCAACCCTCCCCTCCAAGCCTTGTAGAATTTCTTCTGACCTGGTAGGGAAGGCGTTTCAAGCAGCAGGTCAGGCTGGCGCTTCCTTGCACACCATGGCGGTTTTGCAAGCGTACCAGGCTGATCTGCTGAATGATTTGAGCTACTGATCTGTCCCTGCGTTCGACTAAACAAACAGTGCGTGCTATCGGCCATTCTATGGCATCCCTGGTGTGTGCAGAAAGACATTTATGGCTTAATCTGACGGGCATCAAGGATAAGGATCGATCATTCCTCCTTGATGTCCCTGTCTCACCATCAGGCTTATTTGGCGACGCCGTTAATTCCGTCGCCACCAGGTTTCGAGATGCCAATCTCTATGAACAGGCTTTCCGCAAAAGGAGGGCGTCAGTAGCCGCGCACCCCCCCGTAAGGACTGGGGTACGGCTCACCGCCCCTCACAGATCGCCTCTAAAAGCTCAGACCGCCACACCGTCTTCTTCCCTAAGAAGAGGCCCTGAAGGCTTACGCCAGGGTTGTGGGGGCAAACCACGGGACCGATGTTTAGTTCCACCACCTTTGGTGTTTCGGACGACATGGCTCTTCGGTTGAATTCCTGCTGTATTCCAGGATGCTGAACAGCTAACAAGACCCCCTTCGACATCAGCATGTTGTCCTAGCTCATCTTTGGTTCTAAGATTGAGACAAAGAAATCAAGCTAGACCAGCAAAGGTTCTCATGTCAGCTGTATCCACAGTGATACTGTGGGCCGTCTGCACATGGGAGCACTCCAGATGTGGCTAAGATAGGGGATTTCAACCTATGGCCAATACCCAATAAGGCTTACGCGCCAGGTGCTTCATACACTCTCTATGTGGCTACTCTGGCTACAACTCTAAGTTCCTCTTGTCGTCGCAGATGCTAACGACAGATGCTTCCCTCATGGGCTGAGGTCTGGTTTTGGATGACCGTCCAGCCCCATGGAGCTGGAAAGGCTTTCATCTCGTGCAGCACATCAATTGCCTCGAAATGATGGCCCTATTTCTGGCCCTAAAGCACTTCCTCCAACAATTGAGACTACCATGTCCTAGTGCGGATGTGCAACACTATTGCACTCTCACATATTATCGCCAGAGCGGACTGTGCTCGCGCCGCTAAACAGCTAGCGCACCAGCTTCCTCTCCCTCAGGGCGATTTACATTTCAGGGCATATAAATAAGGAGCTTCTATACTGTCCAGTCATGCTCTGACACATGGGTATTGGAAACCCCACCCCGAAGTAGTCAGTCAATCTGGGAGAGATTTCAGCTAGCACAGGCTCTTTGCCTCATAAGATCAGCAAATGTCCCCTTTGCTGCTCTCTGACTCTTCCAGCCCCACCCCTGGGTCTGGACACCTTGGCCTTTACGTGGCCCAGGCTACGTCTCTGTGAATTCTTCCTGATAACTCTGCTCCCGGGAGTCTAAGTCAAGCTGGTCTTCCAGCCAGCGTAATTAAGACTATTCTAGGGCTCCCGCTCCTAGAAGAGCTTATGCCCTCAGAAATGAATGTATGTGAAAGATTCGTAGATACAAAGTGTTTCAGCCCATATTGCTTGAAGCCTCTGTCCTCTGAAGCCACTATACTGGATGAGAGTGCTATTGCTCCCTCCTATGAGATGCATGAGCTCACTTCACCTCTAGGATTCTGGGCTCATTCAACCAAGGAGATCGCACCATCTATTGCACTACCAAGGGGTATCCCTCCTACAGCAAGTGTGTGCTAAGCAGGTTGACCCATTCCACTGCTGAACTGCTCCAGTGCTGGAGTTTCTCCAAGAGAATTGTCTTCAGGCTTGTGCCTTAGTACCCTCAGAACGCACGCGGTCACTATTTCAGTCTGCCACATTCTGATTGAAGCCACTAGAGTCAGCACCTGACAGACCCTTAGGATGGCTTTTCTTATGGCCATTTCCTCTCTCAAGAGGATCGGAGATCTGCGTACTTGTCAGTCTCCCCATCTTGCCTGGACCTGCCCCTAGCCAGTCAAGGCATTTCTGCATCATCACCTACTGTGCCCAGTATGTGCTCTTCAGGCCTACGTTCACCGAACCAGCCAGTGGCGAAAGTCAGGGCAACTTCCTGTATGCTATGGAGGCCGCAACCGGGCGGGGGGGGGTGGGGGTGCGTCCGCCACTACACATACCTTGTCACTGGATGAGAGATGCTACTGCCCTCTCCTATGAGGCGCATGAGCTCACTTTGCCTCTGGGAGTCAGGGCCCATTCAACCAGAGTGGTCACCTCATCTATTGCTCCTGCAAGAGGTACTCCCTGCAGCAAGTGTGTGATGCGGCAGGTTTTTTCCTCCCCGCACACATTTGTAAATTTTTATAGTCTGGATGTCCACGAAGCTCCCAGACATAGTTCTGAGACTCCTCTGTCTTGTGCACACATGCTACACAACCTTGGGGTCCAGACACTTGCAGTGCGGCGGTGTTAGTATTCTCGTTCCCATAGCGTTTTCACGCAGCATCTCGTTCCCGCCTTTCAGGTGACGTTTTCCAAAATGGGGAAATGTACAGCATGGAGGGTTTGTTTAGTTTTAGTCTTTAACATAATAATCTACGTTTTTTTTTTTTCATTATTCCAGATAATATAAAAAATGAGGCTGTTGAAGGTACAACTGTTTAGAGAAGCAGGAATTTAAGGGTGAACCAGAGCAATCAGCA
The DNA here is from genome assembly GCA_030522415.1 of Channallabes apus. Classification (NCBI taxonomy): domain Eukaryota; kingdom Metazoa; phylum Chordata; class Actinopteri; order Siluriformes; family Clariidae; genus Channallabes; species Channallabes apus. The sequence continues at coordinate 9,976,489 of CM060115.1, read as the reverse complement.
TCTTTATTTTTCCAATAGCATGTAGTTTTACCACGTGTTTTTTTTTTCATGCGGTAAGCCTAAGCATTTTTTGTTATAAATTTAAATGCTTGACAGGTTTTACTCACTCAACTCTGTGACATCATATCCTTAATTTAACTTAATCGCTTAAATTAATTTAGTAACTTAATTTCCTTTAACCGGGCTTCACATTAGCCACAAAATTAATGTATTCCTGAATCACTTACAACATACATAATGAACCATGTCGAACTCATCTTTACCCGGCCACAGCCTGTTTATGATTTACTTTGGCTCACATTTGAACAAACACTTGATATGATAATTCACTCAAGGACCATTTAAAAGCCAATCCTTTTTAGAGTTTATATCAAGTCAATTCACCTGTTAACCATGAACCTATTTTGGAACTTTTCTAATGAACATTTTTTTTTATTAACATTTAAAAGCCAGATGGTTTAAGATTTCATGTCATCTCCACACACTGGAAAATAATCAATTACCGAACAGTCTCAGGCCATTCTCAATTCACTTCATCCTCCCGATATATGTTTGGTAGTAATAAAGCATTTCACCACCCTACCGTAGTTCAACAACTGTGTGAGTTTTGCTTTATCCTTGACTGGTTGTGGTCTGTGGTAGTGAGGATGCATTTTATAGTATTTGATTTTGTAGCAGAACCATGGCAGTGTTTATTCGGAGATGGTTATAGTTAAATAGTTGATATTCCTAGGAATTCAGCATATTGATTAATAAGTCGATAGTATCTGTTAGTATTTGATGTATTATTAAATATTATTGATTATAAATATTCAACCAGAAAGATCATAGAGAAAACTGCACCAGCTACTATTTCACAAAAATGTTGATTTTGCTTACTTTTGTTTTTGCTTTATTGTGCTACTATTACAGTGAAACCTCGGATTTGCGAGTGTTCCGCAAGACGAGCAAAGATTTTTAATACATTTTGACTAGACGAGCAAGTCTTGGTTTACGAGTACCGAGTATCATGTATCACGTATCATGTAATCAACATCGGTGCATGCGTGTACTGTTTACTATAACACTGTAACCACGTGTGTGTGTGTGTGTGTGTGTGTGTGTGTGTGTGTGTGTGTGTGTGTGTGTGTGTGTGTGTGTGTGGAACATTTTATTTTGTGTTTATAAGTGCGTGTGTACAGCGCGCGTGTACTGTTTCTTATAACACACGTGTGTGAGGTTAAAAATCTATGTTCTCCCTCAGCCTGTCATTATGTGTGTGAGCACGCGTAATTTGTCACCATGCCAGTTCACTCTCTCTCTCTCTCACTCTCTCTCTCTCTTGCCTTTAGTGTGTGTGTGTGTGTGTGCGCGCGCAAGTGTGTGTGAAGCATCCCCTCTCTGCTTCAGACACACACAAACACACACACACTAAAGGCGAGAGAGAGAGAGTTTGTGTGAACTGGCATGGTGTCAAATTACGCGTGCGCACACACTCTACTCTACACAGAAACTCTTCTCTGTCGCGATTCTTTTTAAAGGTAACGTGCAGGTTCATTTGTTTGTTTTACTTTACAGCAGTGATTCCGTTAGTATGCGCTCACACAAGTGTCATTAGCAATCCTTCATTCATTCATTTTCTATACCGCTTAATCCTGTGTTCAGGGTAGCGGGGGACCTGGAGCCTATCCCAGGAGACTTCGTGCACTAGGCGGGGTACACCCTGGACAGGGTGCCAATCCATCGCAGGGCACACACACATACAGTACACACACTCACACACCCAATCACACACTACGGGCAATTTAGGAACGCCAATTAGTACCCGGAGGAAACCCACCAAGCACGGGGAGAACATGCAAACTCCATGCACACAGAGACAGGAATCGAGCCTGGCCGGGGAATCGAACCCAGACCCTGGAGGTGCAAGGCGACAGTGCTAACCACTACACCACCGCGCCGCCCTGTCATTAGCAATGTTCCTTGCTATTTTTTTCCGACAAAACAGTCTTTCTGTTAATGTACGTGTGTGTATGTGACTAGCTTCACACACATATACAAACACACACACACACACACACACAGCGCCTCCGCGCATAAACGGAAACACTTATCTGTCGGCATTTATTTAAACTTTTTTTAAAAGTAAAGTACAGGTTATTTGTTTTATTTTTACTTAATATTTTTGTATTATTTTAATGTATTTATTTTTTGGGGCTGTGGAATGAAGTTTCCATTATTTCTTATAGGAAAATTAAATTTGGTTTATGAGTATTTTGTAATATGAGCCCGCTTCCAGAACGAATTATGCTCGTAATCCAAGGTTCCACTGTATGTATATTGAAAAGTGAGTCTTAATCGATTTTTATCTCTCTTCTTCTTGGTTCTTGTGCTTTAACATATACAGTACAGCTGGCTATTTTATGCAATAGTAAATCTGGGCAGTTGTTTCTTAGTGGTTAAGGACTAATAATGAGTCTTTCCCTCAATATTAAGCCTGTGAACATGTTACATTTGTTCATTTGTAACTGCAGTGTGAGAAAAAATGGAGCCTCATTTGTGATTTGCACAAAAGAAAAGCAGCGTGCAGTTTTTTTGTGGTCTGAGGTTTTATCTAGTGCCGAAACAACACAAAGAAGAGCATAATCAGAAACGTTTGGATATCTGCAATTTGGCCCCATACTCCCGATAGGTAAAACTTTCTTAAAAAGAATCATTACTGAGGATGAGACATGGATTCATCACTACGAGCCTCAGAGTAAACTGCAGAGTAAAGAACGGAAACATGCTCAATTGCCGACCAAGAAAAATGTTCAAAAGTCAACCATCAGCTGTAAAACTGATGCTTACATTTTTACATGTCCTTTTTTTCTTTCCTTTATTCACTTTAACACATTCTTGTCAAATTATGTATCTTACTTTTTTCAGATTCTCCATCCATCTTGCCGGGCTCATTTTGCTCCACTAAGAACGGAAGATTAAAGTGTGAATGCCAAGCCGAGGCCAATCCGAAGGCCACCATCTCTTGGACTGTAGATGGCAGCAGTGCACTTTCTCCAACATTCAACACCACAACCCGGGATAATGGAAGCTTGACGTCGTCAGAGTTGACCGGACCTCAGAGCCGTAATGTCACCTGCACAGCAACAAATAATGTGGGCCAACAAATTACCCAGATACTTCTCCAGTTTGAAGGTACTGTTCAGATTGGAGTAGATCGACAGCATACATAATAAATTATGTCTTTGTAAATAGATTTTTTTATTCCTATGCTTCAAGGGACTGCTTCCACTCTGATGGTAGCTGGGGCAGCTGGAGCAGCCGGGGTGTGTGTCATCACAATAGTTGTGGCAGTGATCGTGATTTGTAAGAAAAGGTAAAGTTAATTTTTTTTGTAGTGAAGAAAGAGATTTAATTAAGAGGAATTAATTTGAGTATGCAGTATGCATAAAAAAATAGGTTAATACAGTGGTGTGAAAAACTATTTGCCCCCTTCCTGATTTCTTATTCTTTTACATGTTTGTCACACTTAAATGTTTCTGCTCATCAAAAACCGTTAACTATTAGTCAAAGATAAAATAATTGAACACAAAATGCAGTTTTTAAATGAAGGTTTACGTTATTAAGGGAGAAAAAAAACTCCAAATCTACATGGCCCTGTGTGAAAAGGTGATTGCCCCCCTTGTTAAAATATAACTTAACTGTGGTTTATCACACCTGAGTTCAATTTCTGTAGTCACCCCCTGGCCTGATTACTGCCACACCTGTTTCAATCAAGAAATCACTTAAATAGGAGCTACCTGACACAGAGAAGTAGACCAAAAGCACCTCAAAAGCTAGACATCATGCCAAGATCCAAAGAAATTCAGGAACAAATGAGAACAAAAGTAATTGAGATCTATCAGTCTGGTAAAGGTTATAAAGCCATTTCTAAAGCTTTGGGACTCCAGCGAACCACAGTGAGAGCCATTATCCACAAATGGCAAAAACATGGAACAGTGGTGAACCTTCCCAGGAGTGGCCGGCCGACCAAAATTACCCCAAGAGCGCAGAGACAACTCATCCGAGAGGCCACAAAAGACACCAGGACAACATCTAAAGAACTGCAGGCCTCACTTGCCTCAATTAAGGTCAGTGTTCATGACTCCACCATAAGAAAGAGACTGGGCAAAAACGGCCTGCATGGCAGATTTCCAAAGCGCAAACCACTTTTAAGCAAAAAGAACATTAAGGCTCGTCTCAATTTTTCTAAAAAAAAAAACATCTCAATGATTGCCAAGACTTTTGGGAAAATACCTTGTGGACCGACGAGACAAAAGTTGAACTTTTTGGAAGGTGCGTGTCCCGTTACATCTGGCATAAAAGTAACACAGCATTTCAGAAAAAGAACATCATACCAACAGTAAAATATGGTGGTGGTAGTGTGATGGTCTGGGGTTGTTTTGCTGCTTCAGGACCTGGAAGGCTTGCTGTGATAGATGGAACCATGAATTCTACTGTCTACCAAAAAATCCTGAAGGAGAATGTCCGGCCATCTGTTCGTCAACTCAAGCTGAAGCGATCTTGGGTGCTGCAGCAGGACAATGACCCAAAACACACCAGCAAATCCACCTCTGAATGGCTGAAGAAAAACAAAATGAAGACTTTGGAGTGGCCTAGTCCAAGTCCTGACCTGAATCCTATTGAGATGTTGTGGCATGACCTTAAAAAGGCGGTTCATGCTAGAAAACCCTCAAATAAAGCTGAATTACAACAATTCTGCAAAGATGAGTGGGTCAAAATTCCTCCAGAGCGCTGTAAAAGACTCGTTGCAAGTTATCGCAAACGCTTGATTGCAGTTATTGCTGCTAAGGGTGGCCCAACCAGGTATTAGGTTCAGGGGGCAATTACTTTTTCACACAGGGCCATGTATGTTTGGATTTTTTTTCTCCCTAAATAATAAAACCCCTCATTTAAAAACTGCATTTTGTGTTTACTTGTGTTATCTTTGACTAATAGTTAAATGTGTTTGATGATCAGAAACATTTTGTGTGACAAACATGCAAAAGAATAAGAAATCAGGAGGGGGGCAAATAGTTTTTCACACCACTGTATATACCTAAAAATTAGGAAGTTTTTAAAATGTTTTTTTTTATGGCAATACACTTCTGGTAAAAAATGCTTTGGATCTAAAATATTTCTTCATTTGAATCTTACACTTATATTATTACAAATAAAAACTAAAATGTAGAAAATCAGTTTAGTTCCCTATTTTTCCCCCCAAAAAAATCCTACAGTATTTGTACTAATGTGCTTATGTATCTGAACAACAGAGATATCATGGTTTCTTCAAGAATTATCACAGTTTTTCGAGCAAGCTAATCTCGCCTGACAGAAAAAATTAAATGTTCATTTGGTGTTATATAAAATTAACATGTGAATTCTTAAAGAATATATTCAGTATGTCTTTATTATGTATGACTTTGGGTATTTAGGCGTCCTGCAGAGCCAAGTGGACACCTCACCATTGCCGAGCCTACAGAGCATGAGAGAAGGTGCCATGAGTACCATATAGATTCAGATGAAAACCTGTATGCAAACACAGAGCAGGATCAACATGCTTATAAGGAACAGGTAATTAATGTTAAAAATGCCAACACACATTCTTTAAAAAAAATCTTCTAGATGTACTCTAACACACTAGATTCATCCTCTCAGCTGGTTGTTACATAGCCTGAGGTGAATACAAACAGGTGGTATTTGTTTAGGAAGATAATACTAAATTAGAAAACATAAAACCCAGTAAGGCTATGTTCGCAATAAAAGCCACATTGTTCAATTCCTAATTCTTGGTCAGATCAGATTTGCATGTCATAACAGTTCACATTCATAAACTCTTATCTGTCTCTATGTAGACATGTCCGTCCTCTGAAACTGCACGTATACAGTACACACTTCGATACGTCATTGCTCAGTGAAATTCTCTCAAACTCTGCTCTATCTCAAACGCTTGGACAGACACACTGCTCCAAATATCTACAAAATAATTTATTTTTATTTATTTTTTAAATCTTTCCCCTCTGTCCTTCACTGTTATAAGTAAATCCCTGCACTGCCAGTGCTGACTGATGTCTGCGGCCTACACATACACAAAGGCATAAACTCATAAGTGTTCTAATCCGCACATTCTCATTCAAGTGACATAACCATCTGATCTAGGGCCATGTACGAAAGTGACTCAAATCTGATCTAAAAACATCAGGTTTGTGTTCAGACAGCCCTAAAAAATTAAATCCCGATCACATTAGGGTAAAAATAGGCTTAGATTCACTTCGACTTCACAACGTGACCTTGGAATGAAACAAGATCAAGAATCAAGAATTGCTGTAACAACTTCAAACTGCATTCCACTCCAATAATAGCATCTTTTGTTTTATTCCTCTTATATATATATGAGTAAAAACTGTACTCTTATACTCTTATAGTATACATTTTTATACAACATAGTTCCTGTAGTCATTTGGTTTATAGCAGCTATAAACAGACCAAAGGAACTTCCTTACCTCTGACAGTTACAAAGTGCTAACACACTTACAGTATACTATGTCAAATATAGTTTAGGTTTTGGTGATGATTTCTGTTCGATCATAGTACAGGAATAGCTGAGATATCCACATCTGAATCTCTAAATCTAATGTATATAAAGTAAAAAAAAAAAAAAAAGGTCATAGTCATTGCTGAGATAAATGTATAAAAAATTGCTCAAAGCTAAACGCAGTAATAGGATGATGATGATGACGTGGTATAAATTTTTATTTGTCTATTTTAATTTTTATTCCCCTATTGCTTGCTGTTGCATCACTCTGTGACCTTATTTATTCATTCATTCATTCATTTTCTATATACCGCTTAATCCTGTGTTCAGGGTCGCGGGGGACCTGGAGCCTATCCCAGGAGACTTCGGGCACTAGGCGGGGTACACCCTGGACAGGGTGCCAATCCATCGCAGGGCACACACACACACACACTCACACACCCAATCACACACTACGGGCAATTTAGGAACGCCAATTAGCCTAACCTGCATGTCTTTGGACTGTGGGAAGAAACCGGAGTACCCGGAGGAAACCCACCAAGCACGGGGAGAACATGCAAACTCCATGCACACAGAGACGGGAATCGAGCCTGGCCGGGGAATCGAACCCAGACCCTGGAGGTGCAAGGCGACAGTGCTAACCACTACACCACCGCGCCGCTTATTTATTCATTTATTTATTTATTATTTTATTTAAGTCCTGTCAGTACAGGATAGTCCAGAAGGGGGTTATATTGTTGTCATTTTTATGTTGCAAACCAATGTATTTTCTACAAATATGTGTTTTTTCTTGAGGTACTGTACAGTGCATCCAAAAAGTATTCACAGCACTTCTCTTTTTCCACATTTTGCTATTTGCTTCAGGCTTATTTTAAAATGGATTCAATTCATTATTCTTTTCAAAATTCTACAAGCAATACACCATAATGACAATGTAAAACTGCAAAATTATTAAAAACTAAAAACTAAAAATATGACATGTACTCACAAGTATTCACAGCCTTTGTCATGATACTTAAAATTGAGCTCAGGAGCTTCCTCTGTCTACTGGTCATCCTTGAGATGTTTCTACAACTCGATTGGAGTCCGCCTATGATAAATTCAGTTGATTGGACATTATTTTAAAGGACACACACCTGTCTCTATAAGGTCCCACAGTTAACAGTTCAAGTCAGAACACAAAGCAGCCATGACAATCAAGAAATTATCCATAAATCTCTCAGACAGGATTATACTGAGGCACAGGTCTGGGGAAGAGTACAGAAAATTTCAGTACAGGAAATGGCCTCAATCACCCATAAATGGAAGAAGTTTGGAACCACCAGGACTCTTCCTAGAGAGGGCTGCCTGGCCAAAATGAGAAACAGCAGAAGAAAGGCCTTAGTCAGGGAGGCAACCAAGAATCTGATGGTCACTGTGAAAGAGCTCCAGTGTTCCTCTGTGGAGAGAGGAGAACCTTACAGAAAAGGAAAAAAAGGCAAAGAACCACATTTGGCAACTTGTACTAACTTGTACCAGTAATTTACCAGTAATTTAATTTGCATATAAAAAAATTACCAAAATTAAAATATTTGGAAAATAAGAAAAAAATCACAACAGTAATCAAAAATGTCTTGGAAAAAGTCTTAACGTTTAAAAATTTTTCATTTCCAAGTCATTCACTGAGTGACAGAGTAACAAACATGAGACAATGCAATAGTGATGTGAATACACATTGATGTCGGCTTACTGTAGAATTACATTAAAAAAACACTAAACATGTGAATTTCTGTGAGTGCTTTGGCACAGTAATTCCGGCATCATAGCTATACACTTTTCAAACATGAAATGTTGGAAATGCTCGTTTTCCTGTCTCGTTTTAAAAGTTAACAGTTCGGGCTAGAAATTAAATTGTTGATCTTAGTTGAATAAAAGGGAAAAACTGAAGACTACCTGTAACTATGCATTACATAGGTCTTTTGGTCAGGCAAAAAGGACATTTAAGGATGAAATGATATTACTTCTAGATAAATAGTACAATTCTAAAACATTTTAATTGTTTTTGTTTGATTAGAACTTTTTCTCTTTTTTAGGTCGTAGATTCCTGCATCTATGCCAATTATGACTGACCATGCTGATTCAAGAGGAATCAACATGATGATTTTTAACAGAGAATATTTTCTTTACTGCCGCAATAAATAAGAATTGTGTTTACCTTTACATTGCCTAAACTGCAAATATAAAGTGTCTTACAAGCAGGAACATGCTTTATACTAATATATAATAAAAATGCAGCCTTTTAAAACTTAATATATTTGTATTTTTATTCATTCCATCTGAGCACTATTTTTGTTCCATGTGTAATATCAAAACTGAAATAAAGTATTGCTTGAATTAAATAGTCTTTCTTGTCATTAAATAACAAAGCAAGTGTATTGAACTGTCATATCTGAATTATTTGAATGAAATTAAAAACATGATTATAATATCTTTGGATATCAGTTGACAAATTAGTTGTTTTTGTCCCCAAATCTGAGTAAAGAGCTTTCATGATGGTGTGAACTCGCCCAGGTGGAACGGTTTAGATTAACCCCTTTCCTTGTTTAATCTAATATGTAGCTCCTTATATAAACAGGCATCATTTGCTCAGAGAGGATTATAAATTGCTGCTGCTCTATGCATACTGGAATAAAAACAGATGGCCCTGCCTGGTCGTAAAAGTCACCCAAGGTTTACAAGCCTCATTTATTTGACTTGATTACTTAGACAGAAGGAAATACTGCATCACATCCTTGGAGGAGTTACCGAGAAGCAGTTCAGTTCCAAGGAGCAAAGTTGCAAATCAGGATATGAAAGAATGAAGCAGAAGAGTATGCTACTGAAATATTTTAATTCTTTATGGGTTACAATGCATTTATTTGAGGAATTTGGAGTGATTTATGAGCAAAGGTGGTGACAAAAAAAAAAGACTCATTTCATATTCCTGGCTTTAATGTAAGTATATATATATATATTATTTATTTATTTATTATATTTGTAAGTTTTAAGGCTTTATTGTTTCAACATTGAAGACAAATAAATTATAATATTAAATACATTTTGTTACTTAATCCTATTCATCAGGGTTCCACATTCATACCTACATGTATTAAACATTGGTTTAATGTATTAATGAATACATTAATCTATATATTAGATTTATAGCCATACATTAGCAATAATTAATGGTTTAATTTATAGCCATAATTAGCAATAATTAATGGTTTAATTATTTTAATAATGGCTAAATATCATGCTAAACTTTCTACAAAACTTGCATAGATTTAGTTTTATCCTAGAAACAATATTTAGTACATTCGAAACTGTGCATATTTTTTTTTAGTTCTGCTTCTGCCTCTTGCCTTATCTACAAGCATGATCACAATAAATAAACATGCAGATTAATATCATTTGGTTGATTATTATTCTTCCGTCTCAGCTTATTTCCCTAGTTATAAATATCAGGCAATAATATCAACACAAATTAATCATCTGATATGACAAGAAACAGACATTTTCATGTGCCAGTTTATCAACAAATACGAAACATCATTATTTTCTAAAATGAAACTATGAGAAATCTCTGTCTCTTTGTCTCTCTCTCTCTCTCTCTCTCTCTCTCTCTCTCTCAAATCCTGCTGGAATGCCCCACTTACCTGTCTGGGGGTGCTTGGATTTATTTTTCTGCTTGTGGGAGAAACTCGAGGGGCATTCAAGTCAAACTGGGACATGACACAAACTCAGTTGGAAGATATAGGCATATCCCCCTATAACACCCTGATATCATGACAAAATCATATCCACATATTCGTTAATAGAGATCCCGGGAGGTCAGTGTTTCAGATGTGAAGCAGGCAGTCAATCATGGCTCAGGCATACTGAGAAAAACCTTTTACGTACCTTGATGATATCCAAGCACTAGTGAAACATTGGGATGAGTGCATTGATGCAGCAGCAGATTATATGGGGAAATAAAAACTTTCCTAAGTCCCAGTTTGACTTGAATACCCCTGATTTTTGATTACTGAAATTTGCAAGACTGCTTCTAATGATGTAATTTCATGTCTTGTGATTGCATATTTACAGTAATGACCCCAGTGCTGTGAAACCTCCATAAATAAGCTTATACTAGTGGAATGGAAATGACCTGAGTACAGCTCAAGTGGCAAATAATCATCATAAAAATATTCCTGTTCCAGAATCAGAAGCACCAGAATTTGTTACAGACATATCTAACTAATGAGAGCTTAAAGATTTATCTAAATTTATAAAGATTTATAAAGGTTCCTAGTCATACATAAGGAACTGTATCAGTCATTGTTTGGTTTTATATATTTATTTATTTATTTTTAAGTTTTAACATCCCACAAAGAACTACTGAATCCTTTTTTATGACACAACCTACCAGATGTCAATGAGCAGATAAGATAGGAATGAGTCACAGAAGCCACGGGTAAACAAGTGGCAACAAGGGTTTCCTTATGATTTACAGGTCCTTCTCAAAAAAATTTGCATATTGTGATAAAGTTCATTATTATCTGTAATGTACTGATAAACATTAGACTTTCATATATTTTAGATTCATTACACACAAACTGAAGTAGTTCAAGCCTTTTATTGTTTTAATATTGATGATTGTGGCATACAGCTCATGAAAACCCAAAATCCCTATCTCAAAATATTAGCATATTTCATCCGACCAATAAAAGAAAAAAATGTTTTTTAATACAAAAAAAGTCAACCTTCAAATAATTATGTTCATTTCTGCACTCAATACTTGGTCGGGAATCCTTTTGCAGATTCTTGTGTCTTGTGTCTCTCAACTTTCTCTTCACAATATCCCACAGATTCTCTATGGGGTTCAGGTCAGGAGAATTGGCAGGCCAATTGAGCACAGTAATACCATGGTCAGTAAACCATTTACCAGTGGTTTTGGCACTGTGAGCAGGTGCCAGGTCGTGCTGAAAAATGAAATCTTCATCTCCATAAAGCTTTTCAGCAGATGGAAGCATGAAGTGCTCCAAAATCTCCTGATTGCTACAGTAGCTGCATTGACCCTGCCCTTGATAAAACACAGTGGACCAAAACCAGCAGCTGACATGGCACCCCAGACCATCACTGACTGTGGGTACTTGACACTGGACTTCAGGCATTTTGGCATTTCCCTCTCCCCAGTCTTCCTCCAGACTCTGGCACCTTGATTTCCGAATGACATGCAAAATTTGCAACCTGTAGCCCATTTCCTGCACACGCCTGTATACGGTGGCTCTGGATGTTTCTGAATATGTTTCACAATATGCTAATTTTTTGAGAAGGACCTGTAATGAAGATGATGTGCAGCACTGTGGTTCAGTGAAACATAATGCTTTGTGCCAAGCTAACACTAATCTCCAACATGTATTTTTGGTAAAATTCAAGGAGGGACTCATAAAACTCACCATTGTAAGTTGTCCAGTGAACAGCTTCTTCTGTCTGATCGCTTCTGCTCTTTTTATGTAACCTGTTGTCCTTTTAATTGCCTCTTCTACTGATATCCATTTTACCCAATTACTGACTTTTTGTTGGGCATTACCTCCAAAGTTACTTTTGTGTCATATGTAATACAGTACATATATATAACACAACCGCCAGATAAATTGAATAACATTGATCATCAATTATGGGCATTAAGGATTATGGGCACCCATGTCTGACTCATGACCACAGGGACCAACAGCCAGCCTGGGCGGTCTGATCCCACAAAAAAAAAGCCTGTGCAACACAAATCACAGAAATAGCTGGTGCTGGCCGTGATAGAAACGCCTACCAAAACACCAAGCTCAACCCCCTGCTCCACATACTGTAGGGCCCACCAAGCAAAAAGCTCAAGAGTCAACAACAGAGTCTCTAAATTCCTTAGATGCCAAACCAATTGAGCACTCACAGGATTTATTGGACAAACAAGTTAAACTCACAGAGGCCCCACCTAAAACCCACAGCAGGATACACTGCTAATGTTCTGGTACCACCACAGCACAATCACGGAGACCCTGCAAAGCCATGCTTCAAGGGGCCAGAGGTGCCTAGGTAGCACACAGTAATCCTAAAAACTAGGTGATGTTAATGGAATGGTTTTAATGTCATGGCTTATCATTTAATGTCCTCTATCAAATTCAAGAACATTGTGGAACAGATGTAGTTATATTAAGAACTTTTGAATACTCATTTATGCACTGTAGTTTTTAACTCTCCCTCTGCTAACAGAGGCAGTATTTGAAGTTGAGTCAGGTGCAATTTGTGCAGTTTTACAGACAAAAAATTAGATACAATGATTTACTGGGAATCCTGAGGAACCACCCACAGTTTGTCTGAGGACTTTGACTGGTGCACCAGCTTCTTTTTTGCATACAAAATCTGTCAGCTTACATTTTTTGTCCAAAAAGTATTCTCTTATAGAATATGCTGCTTTTCTTTTTGGCATACAATTTTTTTTGCAACTTTTTTTTTTTGTGCTTTAAATTTTCTGATATTTTGAACTGGCTCAAAATAAAAAAAATTTTTTGACTCAAAATAAAGTTTAAAAAAATCTATAACAAAATTTGTACTAAAACACAAACTGTACCTTAGACGTTAGCACTGATCTAGGTTTGACTAATTCAAGGCTGGATACTTAATACCTGTTTATTGACAAAAATTATTCTCCTTTGTTCAGACTTTTGTCAGAGCTATGGTGTCAGACGTGGTGATCCTGTCAGTCTACATCCTTACCTTCTTAATTGGCCTGCCGGCAAACACGCTCGCCTTGTACACCTTCATCAAGAAGCTCCGAGACAAACCCACACCCACTGATTTCCTCCTGATCAATCTGACGATATCTGATCTTCTTTTCTTGCTCTTCTTGCCTTTCAAGATGTATGAGGCAGCATCTCAAATGATTTGGCTCCTCCCTAGTTATCTGTGTCCCCTCACCACATTTATATTCTTCTCCACCATCTACACTAGCTCGCTGCTTCTGATGGCTGTCAGTGTTGATCGTTACCTTTGTGTGGCATTCCCGATCAAGTATAAGATCCACCAGAAGCCTATTTATGGAGTCATCTGTAGTGGTTTTATCTGGATCATAACATCAACTCATCTTTGCTTTGTATACATTGTGGATCACCTGACTGGGGTGGATAGCCAGGTCCATGACTGCTACAACAACTTTACTCAGATCCAGCTGGATGTAATTTTGCCCATGCGTCTGGAGCTATGCCTCGTTCTTTACTTTCTACCGCTTTTTGTTTGCACATTTTGCTACACAAGATTCATCTTCATTCTCAGGGGCACAGCCAGCCTCAACAAGGGCAAGCGACGCAGGGCTGTTGGCATGGCCATGGGCACACTGCTGGTCTTTGTTGTTTGCTTCCTTCCCTACAACATCACGCACATCCTGGGCTACATCAGCAAGGATAATGTAAGCTGGAGATCTGATGCTTTGCTTCTCACCACCGTCAATACAGTTTTCGATCCAATCACATTTTATTTCTCCTCATCTGCCTTTCAGGGAACTCTGAAGGGTCTCCTGAGACCCAGGACTAAGACTACTTATACTGGCAATGGGATTGAAAATGTCTACACTACACAGAATCGAGTTAGAGAAGGCGACTAGACTAAAAATGTTTAAGATAACAATAATGATGAAGTGCAAAGTGGATAGAGAGTCTGATTTTCTGAAAAACTTCTTAATACAGTATCAAATCAGGGGGTCTTGCAAGACCTTCACAGGTGGTTGACAGAATATAAAAAATATATGAATATGTATCTTTACTTTCTTTACTAACAAGTTCCTGTGAGATCAAATAGTGCCAAATTTGTTAATCTGTGACATAAAGCTATAACCACTAGAATGGCCTTCACATTGTGGGCAGAAGATGTGTCAACCTGGCACTCATGGGATCGCGTGCCTCTCGAAGTTGGAATTTATGTCACCCTGTTATTCAGACGTTATTCTCTGATGAGTTTATTCCATTTATGTTGCGAGGAAGCCAGACCATTTCTTCAACCTTTCAACCCACAATATATACAGGTCCTTCTCAAAAAATTAGCATATTGTGATGAAGTTCATTATTTTCTGTAATGTACTGAGAAACATTAGACTTTCATATATTTTAGATTCATTACACACAACTGAAGTAGTTCAAGCCTTTTATTGTTTTAATGTTGATGATTGTGGCATACAGCTCATGAAAACCCAAAATCCCTATCTCAAAAAATTAGCATCTCATGAAAAGGTTCTCTAAACGAGCTATTAACCTAATCATCTGAATCAACTAATTAACTCTAAACACCTGCAAAAGATTCCTGAGGCTTTTAAAAACTCCCAGCCTGGTTCATTACTCAAAACCGCAATCATGGGTAAGACTGCCAACCTGACTGATGTCCAGAAGGCCGTCATTGACACCCTCAAGGAAGAGGGTAAGACACAGAAAGAAATTTCTGAACGAATAGGCTGCTCCCAGAGTGCTGTATCAAGGCAGTGGGATGGAAAAAGTGTGGCAGAAAACGCTGCACAACGAGAAGAGGTGACCGGGCCCTGAGGAAGATTGTGGAGAAGGACCGATTCCAGACCTTGGGGG
This sequence comes from Channallabes apus, assembly GCA_030522415.1. Taxonomy (NCBI): domain Eukaryota; kingdom Metazoa; phylum Chordata; class Actinopteri; order Siluriformes; family Clariidae; genus Channallabes; species Channallabes apus. Next base: position 9,961,321 of record CM060115.1, on the reverse strand, counting down.
ACCTGCGGAAGCAGTGGACTGAGTCTGGAGTAGAAACATCCAGAGCCACCGTGTACAGGCGTGTGCAGGAAATGGGCTACAGGTTGCAAATGTTGCATGTCATTCGGAAATCAAGGTGCCAGAGTCCGGAGGAAGACTGGGGAGAGGGAAATGCCAAAATGCCTGAAGTCCAGTGTGAAGTACCCACAGTCAGTGATGGTCTGGTGTGCCATGTCAGCTGCTGGTGTTGGTCCACTGTGTTTTATCAAGGGCAGGGTCAATGCAGCTAGCTATCAGGAGATTTTGGAGCACTTCATGCTTCCATCTGCTGAAAAGCTTTATGGAGATGAAGATTTCATTTTTCAGCACGATCTGGCACCTGCTCACAGTGCCAAAACCACTGGTAAATGGTTTACTGAAAATGGTATTACTGTGCTCAATTGGCCTGCCAACTCTCCTGACCTGAACCCCATAGAGAATCTGTGGGATATTGTGAAGAGAAAATTGAGAGACACAAGACACAAGAATCTGCAAAAGGATTCGCGAACAAGTATTGAGTGCAGAACTGAACATAATTATTTGAAAGTTGACTTTTTTTTTGTATTCAAAACACTTTTCTTTTATTGGTCGGATGAAATATGTGATAGGGAACAGGTAGAGGAAAATTTGGAGAGGTGGAGGTACGCACTGGAAAGCAGAGGAATGAAGGTTAGCCGCAGCAAGACGGAATACATGTGTGTGAATGAGAGGGACCCAAGAGGAACAGTGAGGCTACAGGGAGCAGAGGTAAAGAAGGTGCAGGATTTTAAGTACTTAGGGTCAACGGTCGAGAGCAACGGAGAGTGTTTAAAGGAGGTGAAGAGGCGGGTACAGGCAGGTTGGAATGGGTGGAGAAAAGTTTCAGGTGTGTTGTGCGATAAAAGAGCATCAGCGAGAATGAAAGGAAAGGTGTACAGGACAGTGGTGAGACCAGCGATGCTCTACGGCTTAGAGACAGTGGCACTGAAGAAAAGACAGGAGGCAGAGCTAGAGGTAGCAGAGCTGAAGATGTTGAGGTTCTCTTTGGGAGTGACAAGGATGGATAGGATCAAGAATGAGTTCATCACCCATGTTAGATGTTTTGGAGATAAAGTCAGAGAGGCCAGATTGAGGTGGTTTGGACATGTTCAGAGGAGAGATGGTGAATATATCGGTAGAAGGATGCTGAGGTTGGAACTGCCAGGCAGGAGGTCTAGAGGAAGACCAAAGAGGAGATTAATGGATGCAGTGAGAGAGGACATGAAGTTAGTTGGTGTGAGAGAAGAGGATGCAGAGGATAGGGTTAGATGGAGGCAGATGATTCGCTGTGGCGACCCCTGAAAGGGAACAGCCGAAAGACAAAGAAGAAGGTCGGATGAAATATGCAAATTTCTTTGAGATAGGGATTTTGGGTTTTCATGAGCTGTATGCCACAATCATCAATATTAAAACAATAAAAGGCTTGAACTACTTCAGTTGTGTGTAATGAATCTAAAATATATGAAAGTCTAATGTTTATCAGTACATTACAGAAAATAATGAACTTTATCACAATATGCTAATTTTTTGAGAAGGACCTGTGTGTGTGTGTGTGTGTGTGTGTGTGTATATATATATATATATATATATATATATACATACACACACACACACACATAAAATATATTTGTTTTTAATGCATTAATCCTTTATTGGAGTCAATGAAGCTCTTTAAGGGTTATCCGGGGATCAAGTATAAAGTTATTTTGCAGTGCAAGTTGAACTCTGTGGTGCAAATACCACTCCCTTGTCATATTTCCATGTTTTCTAACCGTCAGCTTTTATCGAAGAAGAAAAAGATGAAAACACATTTCACAGCCTCCACAATCAGATTACCTAAAGATTATAGTCAAGGATGTGTCTGTACCTTGAGAGTCCTGAGAGACATCCTCTCTTGGGGCCAGTGTTCTGTGGACACTGATGAAGAGATTAAAAATAAAATGCTTTTGTGAGGGAAAGCTTTTGACGCAATAGGTGCAGCGTGGCAGCTATTGCATCAAGCTTTTTTCTCTCATTATGAAAAAAGGGAGAAAATAATTCCACAAATAATCCAACTATCATTTCCCCTTGTAAACGTTCTTAATGACAGTATCTTGGTTGAACTGATATCTTGGTTGTCTTTACACTACAGTCCAAAGCTGTATTATCAGCACTTCACATTAAAGCAACTCGCAGGAGAATAAATATTCTGTGGTATCTTATCAGTATGCTTTTTGCTCATTTGCTGGACTTTTTGTGTGTGTGTGTGTGTGTGTGTGTGTGTGTGTGTGTGTGTGTGTGTGTGTGTGTGTGTGTGTGTATATGCATGTATGTGTGTGCGCATGTGATTGTTGTGTAACTATACAGTATAGTTACATGAGGCTTCTGCAGATAAGGCAATGCTGACAGCAGGCTGAAAGAACCCCCCCCCCCCCCAAAAAAAAAAAAAAAAAATGAGTAAGCCACTCAGCTACTGCTCTCAGCTACGCACAATTTATGTTCATTGACAGTCGGGGAGGTGTTTTTGTTTCCTAAATGACATCAACATAATCAAATTTGCATTGACTTCCTTTTTGAAGTTTTATTCTTTGCAAGCCTGTAACCCAAGTGCAGTTGGTCCTGTATGCTGAAACTGAAAACGTTCACAACATATGGACTGATTTTAATTTCAATAAGAAGGAAGAAGACTTCTTTGGTTGTCATAACACCGGAGCACATTGTTGTCATTGGGTAAGTGACAATGCTTCGTGTATTTGGACATACTATATGTAGGAGCAAGACAAACTGCTCCATGTTGACCTGTAGTTTTATGCTACAGGTCAACTTATGCTGACACATTTTTTTCTTTCTTATTTCTAACTCTATTTTGTTTGTCTTCCTCACTTCTAATCTTACTTCCTCTAATATCTTTTTGCATATTTTAGATATGTGGGTTTATATACCCCAATGAGACATAGCCAGCATGCATAACATTTTGTTTCAGTGGTAGAAATCACAACTAACCCATGTTTGACTGAATGTATTCAATCCAAACTCAAAAACTCAAAAAAACAAACCAGGATGTAAATCATATCTAGACGGACCTAATGTGTTCCGATGTTGGAAACTTCTCCTAACTAATCGTCTCCATGAGACCAAGTATATATGTGTTTTTGTTTTTAATTTTGATAATATATTTATATAATACATAGGCCAAATATTTGACAATAACCTGTATGATATTTAAACACTTTTTAAGGATGATATTTAAAATCAAATTTCTATTATGTTTGGTAGAGAAAAGTCTAGAAAAATCATTAATATTTATTTATCAATATTTCCACTTTTAATCCTTAAAGCCTCAGTAAGGAAAGCTGTGCTTATGTATGTAGTATTTTATTAAATCTATTTTAAAATGACTGTTATGACATGGTCATACAGAGAACACAAAATGAAATTATATGCAATTATTAATACAGGAAATGAATATGGTTATGGTAACCATTGTTTGTGGATGTTTGCCTGTCTGCAATATAGCTCTATATTTGTATTGTGCTTATTCATATCAAACCAAAGAGGCATCAAGGAAGTTAATGATATAATGTTTGAGCTGCTCATGTTACAGTTAAAGGCAGCAACGCGTGACAGTTGATTATGGGCAACTGATGCTTTTAAAAACAGTTTCTGTTTTCTGAACCTAATGGGGTAAATAAACGCCTGTTTTACTACTATGTGGCTTAACTAAATGAGAAAGTTTTATTATAATATATTTTTATACAGTGTATTATGTCCAAAGCGTCTAAAGAGTGCAGCGTAAAGTAATAATTAATAGATAAACGTTATCATAAAAAGTCATTCTTTGTACTGTATGTAATGTACTGTAGCACTTTCTTTATGGTTGCTGGAGAAACCATGATTAACTGTAAATGTTAATTATGTATAGTATGTAAGTATTATTGGTTCTGTGAAAACCTCTAAGAGAGAAAATCATCTAAATACCTTTCACCTTTCCAGCTAAATCAGACAGCACCATATGATGCAGTGTTTACAGTAAGTATGATTGACATGAAACCATCTTTCTCTAAATGACACGGTGGTTACATTGAGGCTTGTAGCATTTATTTCCACTTCTCCTGACCACCAGACATGGGAAGAATCACTTGGATAACATAAGGTACAGTAGTATAAGAAACCTGGAAACTCAAAAAGATCACAGCCTTGAACTAGTGCATTATGATACACAGCTATCAGTGCCGTAGGTTTCTTGGATCAGCATGCCTCTAAGTTAAGGGCTTTCATTTGTATAAACACTCTGTGTTAAACGCCTGTGTATCTCCTTTAGGTTTTTATGCCAGATAAAAATAAGGGATAGTTTATAAGAGTATAGAACTGATGAAACATGTGGAATCAAGTGTGGCACCTGTGTTTGTTTGGAATTAAAACGTACAGCCCCAAAAATCCTTTGTGGATAAAGTAGAGATGCCCTGTCCTAAGCAATTACCCCATGAGGAAGATACAGTTCTTGCAGAGGGAAAAATCACGGTAACAGCTGGTCGTATCTATACTGTAGAGTTTGTGCTAGTGGTATCATTAGTGATGTTGCTTTGTCATTGCTGCCGTATTGCTGGATGAGCGCAAGTGAGAAACGGTTATCGGGGCTCAACATTTGCCTGAGATATCAGATCCTTGGCTGTGTGGTGAACTGCAGAATTCAATAGATACAAAAAATAAAGTGATACAGTTTTGACCACCCTGACACAAACGGAAATAATTACCGGACAAGATGAATACGTTTCAATGGGACTAATGTAATCTGTTTAAAACTTGTTTCATCCACAGGTTGACCGTTATTACCCGAAAAGATAAATAGTAGATATCGAAACCTTCAGAGAACCTTAAGTTTTTTTTTTTTATTCCTAAGGTAAAACCTTTATGAAAAAAAAGATAACGAACAGTCTCTTTAAAAAAATATATCCCTGTATCTGTTGTGAATGTATGAGCTCTTATCATCTTGTTTAAAGGCTTAAATTAGCAGCAAGGGATCGACATTGTGCTCTCATGGATTTGTACCTGCTCTTTGGGTTGACTCTCTAAGGTAGAATGCTGTAACCATCTGTTATAGGTGTATGACATATAGACACATTTATAAATCAAGATCCACAGTTGTAGCAGGCGGGCCGATGTGTATAGTATAAGAGAGTGTCTGAGTCCAGCAGCGGGTGTTTATGCAGATGAGTGAGACACTATCGTCTTATCTGTCTGCTGGTTTATGAGGCAGATATAGATAAATAAATTAAAAAAAACAATATAAACCAATAACAGTCAAAGATATAAGAAGAAATAGCAAGTCTGCTTTAAAACACAGTTAACGGAAAGAGAGCCCAATATATTTTCCCAGATAAGGTAAGCAGAGTAAATCATAAAAGCAGAAGGGTTAAAATCATGTGACGATGTGGTGTATCTGCACAAGCACTATCGGTCTGTGTCATTTCTCTGTAGGAAAAAAGTTGATTGGACCGCCACTATCGATTCTCATAGGATGCGCATTAGGCACAGAAAGTGATACTCTGTAGGCTGATAGACTAAATGACTGATTTACTGTACAAATATGGGTGATATTATCTTTGGCAGAAGTTTTTCCACAAGGTCAGCTGATGGTCATCTGGTCAGAAACTCAACCAACTTTTTGCCTGGCAAATAGTTCTCTAGAAAAATAGTCCGTCTTAGCCTAATAAGGTGGTGTCTTAAGGAAGTCCAGCACAGATACTATGCCAGGCTTATTCTAATCATGGTGGACTGAAGTGCCAGGTTCTTCCAGAAATTATATGCAATATTCTTACAATTCTACAGATAAATGCATACCTTGTCCCAACACATTGGATCCAGCTAATGAATGACACATAATTTGTAGGACAGGATCTAACTAAAGTATTACAAGGCCTGTGGACTAAGGGATTGTCTGTTGAATGTTTCCTGTACTGTGTAATTACTTTAGTTTACTTTCCACAACACTTGAAATGGGCCTGACAAAGTAACTATACTGTAACTCTGATTGGCAGCAGTATTTCAAATATTCAGGTACAGCTGTGTATTATTCTATCCCAATCACTGGTTTTGCAGAACATATAGTCCCCCTCTTAGGTTCTAACAAGTTTGGCCTGTGCTTCCTTATGCAAAATATGTTTTACTAATTTCAGGAATTTAATGCATTACATATAATCTATTTTCAGATGGAGCACTTGCATCATAACGGCCACCAGTGATTTAATGCAGAAAAAAACGATTAGTCAGTTACTTTGCTGATATACTGTATATGTGTGCATGTACCACATAGTGTACACGAAAACTGCAATCAATGTGCTGCATGATGTTTCTTATTTTTGTTCCACCAGTGTCCTGCAATCACCAAAATGATAGACCCCAAGAAGATAGACCCCCGGGTGCTTCTCGCTGCCTACATTATAACCTTCTTAATCGGCCTACCAGCTAATATCCTGGCAATGTATGCTTTCATCATGAAGCTTATCAAAAAGCCCACACCCACAGCCGTCCTCCTGCTGAGCCTGACTATCTCTGATCTCCTCTTCTTGTTTTTTCTACCACTTAAGATGTATGAGGCGGCATTTGACTTGAAGTGGTACCTTTCCAAGGACTTGTGTGCTATCATGTCATTTGTCTTTTTCAGCACCATCTACATCAGCTCTCTGTTGCTGATGGCTATTAGCATTGACCGTTACTTGGGAGTGGCTTTCCCAATAACCTACAGGAAATTTTGCAAGATTCATTATGCCATCATTGGCAGTATTTTCATCTGGCTGTTCAGTGGTGCGCACTGCACAATTGTGTTTTTTGTCATCTATATGAGAAATGACAACGACACAACAGTTACCAACATTTGCTATGAGAACTTTAGTAAGAACCAGTATGGTGTTTTACTTCCAGTGCGCCTGGAGATTTTTGTAGTTCTATTTTTGGTGCCCTTAGCTATATGTGTGTTCTGTTATCTTAACTGCATTTGGATCCTTAGCCATAAGCCCCGCATTACAAAGGAGAAGAGGCACAGGGCTATTGGAATGGCGCTGGGTACCTTGATTGTCTACTTGATTTGCTTTTTGCCTTTTAACACCTCTCACTTGGTGGGCTTCATCACCAAAGAAAGCCCAAAGTGGAGGTACTACATGCTGCTTTTAAGCACCTTCAATGCCTGCCTTGACCCCATCATCTTCTACTTCTCATCTAGCGTGTTTCGCAACACCGCCAAATTGTCTCTCTGGAAATTTTTCTCAATTAAGCACAAACTAGTCTTTAACATCCCTTACATCCATCACAATTTGAGCACTGATCAATGACAATAGTAGCGACAGAAAATAAAGAGATGTTACAAGATTGTATAATTATTTTCCTCCTTAAGTAAATTCATCATCCTAACAATCAAAACTGTTTTTTTTCCCCTTTTTACATGATTTTTAAAAAATATACACATTCATGTATAATACAGAGCTGTTTCATTCTTGTCCTAGAACATTTGTCTTTGGGTTTTCTGAGACAAGAATGTTTTCAAGAAAGGTTTTTTTCTTTTATTTACAGTAAGTCCAGAAAACAATTCCACTTTGCATTACACATACACATATACTGTATATAGCCATTAACTGTAAATACTATGAAACTACGGGTGAATTAATGTGTAAAATTGATTGACATTTATAGTAAACTTCAAGGACAATATGATAATGAAATTGATGAATAACTTGTTGAAGAGACACGTTTGTCTGTGGGAATTGTACACACAACCATTTTCTGACCTTGCTCCAAGCCATTTCTTCATTACAACCCATTAAAGGAGTCCCTGGGAGGCCAGTGTTTCAGTCATAGCTCTGGCATTCTGAGAAAACGTATTCAGGCATTATTGAACCACTTTGATAAGTGCATTATTGTTGAAAGGGATTATTTCTAAAGAAATAAAGGGATTTTTCAACTCTATTTTGCATAATCAAAAGCCACAGTTTGACTTGAACCAGGACTTTATATATTAATATTTAGATCAATGTTTTGATATTTCACATTTTTATAAAAATACATAAATATTGAATAATTTGTTTTGCTTTAAATTTTTACTATGCATTCATGTCTCATGATGTTGACATGACTGATGTTGTTCTTGCTGAAAGGAAATGCAGAACTATTTGTCGGAGTGAAACAGGCACAGCCATTAATTTCTCATTTACTCTTGTGACTGATGTACGAAAATAAGTGGATTTTCCTGGAAAGAGGTTTCCTGATTGATTATTCTTGTCTTTCCTATACTATTAATATATTATACTTTAAGATGCGATAATATATTATCATCAGCATTTAGCAATGTACTAACGTTTAGCAATATCATTTACATTTACTGTAGCAATGTACTAAGACATTTTACAATATATTCCATTTCAGTATGGATTCTTGTTTTTTTTCTCTTTATCCTTTTCTCCTTTAATCCAGCAACTCCCTTGTACTCGTGCATCCCGTAAGCACACATGTAAAAGATACCTGCAATGCAAATGAAAAAAAAACAAAAACAAACAGTTGTTACTGTACATTGATGGTTCTCACAAAACATAATCTGTGTTATTATTAGTATTTACGCATTTTTCCACCTGAAAAAAGGTAATTAGCATAGCAACACAATTGAGTATGTAGGACCAAGTTTATAGACTTGGTTTTCCAAGGGGTTTGACTTGAATCCATTTTTGAAAGTCCCTTAAATCCATAAACCCATATAAAGTTGGCATCTCATCAACATGTTCAGCTTATACAAAGTAACTGATCCACACACAACATGGCACAGGTTTTATGGCAAATGCCCATCCTGACTTAACCATCCACTGTTATCCAGGCCTGGGAATGGCACAGCATCTCCATGTTGCTTTATTTAAACAAACGCACTTTCCTTTAATCAAGTGATCATTTCTATTGTGGTATTGGGTAAGTTAAAAGTCTCAGACATCCTGATTATTATAAACCTCTACATTGTGTGTATAAAATTTGCATCTAAGAACAGTACATACAGTACACTACACTATATACCCAAAAGTTGGTTCACACTTGAGCATCACACTGATCTGTGGTTCTTCCCTAAAGTGTTGGCACAAACATGAAAGCACACAATTGTATAGAGTATTCCTTCATTAGATCTAAGCGCCCAAAACCTCTTCCGTCGTAACAAATCCACCATGTACATGGTTCGCCAAGGTCACAATGAAAGAATGGCACTGAACATTTTTTGTAATGAACTGAAATGCCAACTATGTCCCGATCTCACCCAATATTGGTGCTTGACCTCACCTATGCTGGTGTGGCTGAATGAACACAAATCCCCAAAGCTAATTCTTCTGTAGAATTCTATAGAATGGAAAACTGATATAGTTCCCTTTCAAAGGCTACACTCGATGCTGCATGAAAACGCTATGGGAATATCTTTTCGTGTTGCCGGTCGTGAAGCATGTGTGTATCAAACGCACCAAATTTTTAACTATGTTTAAACCTAGTTAAATGTCAGTTAAATTTAGTTGATGGGGAAGCGCGGGGTTATATGATGACACCCAGATAGAAGAGTCGCTTCCAGGCTATCTCTCTCCTGGGACATCATCCTTCCTGAAAAGCTAATACTTCCTTTCAAGCTGTGTAGACTTTCATCTTCCCTGGAGGGAAAAGCTTTTCAGGCAGCAGGTCAGGTTGGTGCTCCTTTGCACACCATGGCGGTTTTGCAGGCCTACCAGGCTGACCTGCTGATAGACTTGGGCACTGGAGGGGCTCTTCAAGATAGGATTGGAATTACGCCGGGCCACAGACTTGTCTCTTCATGCAACAAGATTCAAGATTCAAGATTCTTTATTTGTCACATGCATAGTTATACAAGTACAACACGCAGTGAAATGTATCCTGAACCGCTCCTACTTTGTGCAAATAACAAGAAACAAAAGAAATAATCTATAAATAGAAATAGAAATTGAAATTAAAAAAAAAAAAAAAAAAAACAAAGCAGATGGCTCGAGCTATCAGCTGTTTTATGGCTGCGATGGTTTTCGCGGAGAGGCACTTGTGACTGAATCTCAGGCGCATCAAGGATAAGGATCATGCATTCCTCCTTGATGCCCGTATCTCTCCTTCTGGCCCATTTGGCGATGTCGTTAACTCGGTCGCCACTAGGTTCATGAGGCGAAGTTATATGAACAAGCTTTCAGGAAATTCTTTCCCCGCCGTGTCGGGAGTCGGGGCTGTCAGCCACCCAGTCTCGACCGGGTCTTACTCTTGCAAGGCATGAAACACAAGGAGAGTGGTTTTGAGCCGGGCACCCCCTCATAAAGATTGGGGTGCACCGCGCTTCGCAATCCACCTCAAAAGAAGTCAGACTGGCATATTGTCTTCTTCACAAAGAAGCCCTGAGGTTCATGTGCCCAGATCCATGGGAGTGGCCCCCCAATAGAGAGAGGCATGCAGAATTCCTTTCAAGAATGAAGTGTTCTCCCTGGCACCCCCAGGAGGTCGGTGTTCTTGCTTCTCCACCACTGGTGTTTCGGGCAACACCAGTCTCGAATAAAGTGTTAGTTCTTTGTTTTTTTCCCTGCCATGTTTCAGGATGCCGAAAATCTAACATCCCCCCCCATTTAACCAAGCCGCCGAGACTTGTGCCCCTTTCTGAGAAACTGGCAGCGTGGAAAGCTACTGCCAAGTATATCTCCTTGGGTACTAAGCACTGTAGAGAGAAACTACAGGATTCAATTCTCACATCACCCTCCGTTTTTAAATGACGTGGTCTCCACTTCCATGAAACCGGGAAAGTGCGCATCTGCTGACAGAAATAGCTGGGTCATAATGGGGCCATGGAACATGTTCCCCTACCAGACAGTGAGTCAGGCTTCTACAGTCGGTATTTCTTGGTTCCCAAGAGGAACGGGGGGCTGCGTCCAATTTTTAGATTTTGCAGGCTGTACCACTATCTAAAAATAATAATAAATAAATGCAGCTTCAGAATGTTGACTGTCTAAGTGATTGCTCTCAAATCCTACCAAGCGATTGATTTGTGACAATCGATTGAAGGATGCTTACTTTCATATAGAAATACTGCCACAACACAGGAGGTTCCTGAGGTCCGCTTTCGGGGGCAAAGCTTACCAGTATCGGGTCCCTCCATTTGGTCTAGCTCTCTCAAAATGTATGGATATAGTTCTGGCTCTTACAGTACGACTCCAGGGCATCCGTATTTGAATTGCATAGACGACTGGCTGGCACAGTCTCAGTAGCTAGCGCTTCGACATCAGCATGTCATCCTAGCTCATCTTTGTTTCTTAGGATTGAGACCCAACGCCATGAAAAGCATGCTCTTTCCTATTCAGAGGACAACATATTTGGGTGTCACATGGGATTCGATCGTAAGCGGGCACAGCTGTCTCCCGCTCGTGTCGAATCCATTCTCAACACCCTCAAGGAAATCAAGCTAGACCAGAAAGTGACTGTTCATCACTTTCAAAGATCTTAGCTCTCATGGCAGCTGTATCCACGGTGACACCTTTGGGCCTGCTGCACATGAGAGCATTTCAGTGGTGGCTAAGAACAAGGGGATTTCACGCGAGGGCCAATCCCCAATAAGGGTTATGCGCCAGGTGCTTCGTACCCTTCCTATGTGGTTCAGACCCCGGTTTCTGACTCTGGGTCCCACTCTAAGTTTGTCTTGTCATCGCAGATGCTAACGACAGACAATTTCCTCATGGGCTGGGGTACGGTCTTACGGTAGATGACCGTCCAGCCCAAGGGAGCTGGAGAGGCCATCTTCTCGAGTGGCACATCAATTGCCTCGAAATTATGGCTCTATTTCTGGCCCTAAAGCACTTCCTCCAGCAGTTGAGAGGCTACCATGTCCTAGTGCGGGTGGACAACACTATGGCAGTCTCATATATTAATCACCAGGGCAGACTGTGCTCGCGCCGCTAAATAGCTAGCGCACCAGGCTTCTGTCCCTCAGGGCGATTTACATTTCAAGGCATATGAAGGTGGGAGCAGTTGTACTGTCCAGTTAATCTCTGACACACGGGGAATGGAAACCCCACCCCGAAGTAGTCAGTCAATCCTAAACGCTAGGGCTCCCTCCACTAGAAGAGCTTATGCCCTCAAATGGAAGGTATTTGAAAGTTGGTGCATGACAAAGCAGGTAGACCCAGTCCACTGCCAAATTGTTTCAGTGCTGGAGTTTCTGCAGGCAAAGTTGTCCTCGGGCTTGTGCCCTAGTAAAACCCTCAGGACGTACATAGCTGCTAGTTCAGCCTGTCACGTTCTGATTGATGGGGTTACTGTGGGAAAACACCCTTTAGTTGCCCGTTTCATTCGTGGAACTAAACGGGTGAGGCCACCCACTAGAGCCACGGTCCCATCGTGTGATATATCTATCTTGCTCTAAGGTCTAATTGACACCCCTTTCAAACCACTAGAGTCAACGCCTGTCAGGTTTCTGACCCTTAAGATTGTTTTTCTGATGGCCGTTACCTCTCTGAAGAGGATCTGCTCGCCTTGTCAGTCTCCCCATCCTGCCTAGCAATGGCTAGCAAGGCCATTTTGCGCCTTTACTGAACTATCTTCCGAAAGTTCCATTCTCAACCATGTACCCTGTTGTTCTTGAAGCCTTCTGTCCTCCGCCTTTCAAAGCTTTGGAGCAGGAGAAACTTCACCTACTGTGTCCAGTACGTGCTTTTCAGATCTATGTCCACCGCAACAGTCAGTGGCGTAAGTCAGAGCATCTTTTTATATGCTATGGAGGCCATAACCGGGGGGCGGTCACCACTAAACAAACCTTGTCAAACTGGGTGAGAGATGCTATTGCTCTCTCCTATGAGGCACGTGGGTTCACTTCGCTTCTAGGAATCAGGGCTCATTCAACCAGGGGGATCGCCTCATCTATTGCACTAGCAAGAGGTATTCCCCTGCAGCAAGTGTGTGACGCGGTGGGTTGGTCCTCTCCGCACATATTTGTTAGATTTTATAGTCTGGATGTTCATGCCCCTCCGGGCTCACGGGTCCTCGAGTCAGCTTCCCAGACATAGTTCTGAGACCTTTGCGGCCTTGTGCGCACACGCTACACAACCCAGGGGTCCAGGCAGTGCGGCGGCGTTGGTACTCTCGTTCAGACAAAATCAATCTGAGGAATGTTTCCGGTTCACTCCTATTTATAACCTGCAGGTGTGTCTCATCAGATGACATCACCCGACCAAGGTTATATAAGCCAAAATTTGGCGTGTTTGATGCACACATGCTTCACAACCGGCAACACGAAAAGATGTTCCCATAGCGTTTTCATGCAGCATCTCGTTCCCCGCCTTTTCAGGGAACAGGGTTACAGCAAAGTAACCCGAGATGTTTTGACCATCCTGGCATGAAAGGAAATGTATCACCTTTTTTAAGACTTAAATTTGCAGAAAGTGCTTGACATTGTGCTCTCATAGATTTGTACCTGCATTTTGGTTGGCCCTCTTAACTAGAGGCCTCTAATTACACTTATCATTACCCCTTCAACTCCAACTTTCACACTCATCACTCTATCAGACACTCTCTTCACTTCCACTACACTCTTGGCATACTCTTCCCCTTGTATTAAACCTACAGTACCCCATTTCTCTTATTATCTACACCATAGTAAAGCAGTTTGAACCCACCTCCAATCTTCTAAGCCTTGCTTCCCTTCCAATTCGTCTTATGTACATGGTACATCCACTTTTCTCTCCCTTTACCAGTCATAGTGCCCACACTCAAAGTTCCTATTTTAAATTCTACGCTTTCAACCTTCCTTATTTCTTTCTCTCTCTGGACATGTCTGCCCATTCTCTTTCTCTTTGTTATTTGGTAAACAGTAGCCCAATTTCCAAAGGTATCCTGTTGACGAACAGTACCTACCTAAGCTAGTCGTTTGTTACTTGGGATCGATTGGTCTGGGAGGTGCACAACATATACAGTAGATACATTTGTAGTTCAGTGCTTTGTACATAATGGCTAAGGAAAAGTCCACCAGAGAGCTTTTATACAAATGTGTGAGATGCTAAGAGCTGATGATAGATGTCATTCATAGATGTAAACACAAACAGCAAGTCTGTTTTAAAATTATTCTTTTTGGAACATATTAAACACAAATAAAGCCCAATATGTTCATAACAGCATAAAAGCCAGAAGGTTATTCTCTGGAGTTAGGATTAAATGTCTTAGAGTCAGATACGTAAATTAAATCTGAATCTAATCATGCATTTAACATATGGCCGGGCCACCATGTGGTGCAGTGGTAAAGTGCTTGCCCTATTATCGGGAGATCACTGGTTCGGTTCCCGGGTGTTGCTGTAACCTCTCGCAGCCGGGAGGGACGGGATACTTCTTGCTCCCAAATTAATTGGCTCTAAAGCCAATCAGGGGCGTCTGTGAGCTCACAAAAGCAGAAGGAGTGTATAGCACTGTCCTCCGAGTGTGTTACACCGCCCTCAACGGTGCGTGAGCGAGAAGTTCGAAAAGATGTGGTCGGCTGGCGTCGCATGGTTCAGAGCAAACACGCAATAGTCTTCGGAACTCCCAATTGAGTGGTAGTAGTAGCCTTATTGTGGGAGCCCCCTAGTGATGTGGAGGAATTGGACACGACTAAATTAGACTAAAAAATACAAAAATAAAAATTTTTAAAAATCATATTATAGTCCTACAGTTTGACAGAGGACGGGATAGTAATTCTCTTAATTAAAATAAAAATCTTTAAATAAAATGTTATTGAAAAACAGTTGTCTAGCCAACTTATAGCTTACAAAGAACAGAATGATCACAACCCAGCACAAAAATGTGGGAGGTTGTATAGGTGTCACGAATACTGGAAAGATCATGTGATGATGCAATGTATCCGCATAATCTGCATAAGATTTATAGGACATTCTCAGTTGGTTGATTGGGTGCACATTAGGCACAGGAGTAAATGTTCTACAGACTGTATTGAATACTGATATTGATTAAAAAAAAAGGTAATTTAAAAAATAATTTGGGATCCCATCCCAATACAGTACATTGAATCCAACTAATGAAGAACACATCATTAGTAGGACAACTCTAATCCTCGTCCAATTAAAGCATTTCCAGGCCTGAGGACCAAGGGCTTGTGTGTTGAGGAGGGTTACCTGGATTGTGTAGTTAGTCCAAATCACTTTGAATGGGGCTGAGAAATTGGTGCTAACTATGTCAATCTGATTGCCAGCACTCAGGGCCAGTATTATTCTACCCCAATCACTGATTTTGCAGAACATATTTCCCCCTTTTACAGTATGTTTAAACAGTCTGGTCTGTGCTTGCATCATAAAGGCCACCAGTGACTTTACACAGAAAAAAGCAATTAGTCGGTTACATTACTGATATACTGTATATGTTTGCATGTACCATACAATGTAAACAAAATCTGCAATCAATGTTCTGCATGAAAAACCTGCATGATGTTTCTTATTTTTGTTCCACCAGTGTCCTGCAGTCACCAAAATGATAGACTCCCAGAAGATAGACCCCCGGGTGCTTCTCGCTGCCTACATTATAACCTTCTTAATCGGCCTACCAGCTAATATCCTGGCAATGTATGCTTTCATCATGAAGCTTACCAAAAAGCCTACATCCACGGATGTCCTCCTGCTGAATCTGACTCTCTCTGATGTCCTCTTCTTGATTTTCCTACCACTGAAGATGTATGAGGCGGCATCGGACATGAAGTGGTACCTTTCCCAGGACGTGTGTGCTATCATGTCATTTGTCTTTTTCAGCACCATCTATGTCAGCTCTCTGTTGCTGATGGCTATTAGCATTGACCGCTACTTGGCAGTGGCTTTTCCAGTGACCTACAGAAAATTTCGCAAGATTCTTTATGCCGTCACTGGCAGTATTTTCATCTGGCTGTTTAGCGGCGCACACTGCACAATTGTGTTTTTTGTCGTCTATATGAGAGATGACAACAGCACCACATGGAATGACACCTGCTACGAAAACTTTAGCCCTAACCAGAAAAGCATTGTACTTCCAGTGCGTCTGGAGTTTTTTGTAGTTCTGTTTTTGATACCTTTAGCTATATGCATGTTCTGTTATCTTAACTGCATCTGGATCCTTTACCATAAGCCCCGCATTACAAAGAAGAAGAGGCACAGGGCTATTGGAATGGCGCTGGGTACCTTGGTCGTCTACTTGATTTGCTTTTTGCCTTACAACACCTCTCATCTGGTGGGCTTTGTCACTGAAAACAGCCCACTGTGGAGGTACTACATGCTGCTTTTAAGTACCTTCAACGCCTGCCTTGACCCCATCATCTTCTACTTCTCATCTAGCGTGTTTCGCAACACCGCCAAGTTGTCTCTCTGGAAAGTTTTCTCAATTAGGCGCCGGCTAGGGGGGAACAACCCTCACACCCCTCACAATATGAGCATTGAGCGAGATTCTGTCTCAGATAAGGAATATGACCATGACAATGGTAGCAACAGAAAATAAAGAGATATTACAAGATTGTACAATGATTTTGCCTGAAGCCTTAAATACTGTACATGTTTCAGGTAAATTCATCCACCAAAAGTTTTTTTTTTTTGGATGATTTCATATACATAATATATATATATAATACAGAGCTGTATTATTCTAGTATTAGTAAGCCAAACCTTTCATTGATTTTAACCAAGTTTCTTGAAAGAATGTTATTTTATTAAGATATATACATATCTTATTTGCCAGTATACCACAAGATCTGATCAGACAGTGATAGTTCTTATTTTTAAGATGAAGCAATGATCAGAATATTGTAATATTCAGATGTCAAGATGAGTAAACTTTTCCTAAGACCAGAGAACAATTTCACTTTCCATTGAACTGCATTACACATACTAACATATAAACAAATATATTAACTAATATGTGCAAGTCAAACTAGCACTTGTGATAAATTTCTGTTGATTGAAAGCATAAATCATATTGACAGACACCGAAGACTTCAATTACAGTAAAAAGATGAGATGCAGTCATACGTTTCAAAGTAGGCCGCATGTCTGTGAATGATGATCCCGGCTGAGGTTGCGCAGACCCCACAGTCATTCCCATTCCCATTAACTTTCAGAAAATGGAACACCTGATCCTTAAAAATCCATGGAAATTTAGTTTGCCAATTTAAGACATTCATCTGTCAGTGGGAACTATACACTCATTCACCAACACCACTTTCGCATTATGGGAACTTATCTGGGAGTTATTGCCACATCCCCAGACAGTCATTTCAACACATATGGGCCATTAAAAGAGTTCCTGGAAAGCCAACCCTTTCAGAAATGAAGCATGCAGTCCGGTCATGGCTCAGACATACTGAGAAAATTTTCTACCTTGATTGTATTCTAGCACTAGTAAAAGGCTGGAACTGATACTTTTGGCTTGAACTGGGACTTTTGATTTTGCTAAATAATCGCCCTTTCACCAACCTAAGTCATTTCTTTTGACTACTGACATTTGGAAAACTTCTTATAAACAAAGAGTTTGAAATGTTTTCATGTTTTGATTTCTTGTTATAATGAATTAGTTGTTGCTCATTTTTCTAATAATTGCTGGATTTCCGAAAGTAAGCAGGCAGTGTAGTTTTGGCAATAATGTTCATGCAGATATTAAAATTACACTGGTAATTTACTCTGCTCAAAATCTGCCTATTTTGAATGCAACATTGCATTATATCTCTAGATGTTTCACTTTGCTATTTACATTTTTACTGTACAGTAACTTCATTTCTCATTGATATTTATGTTGTTGTCGTTCAAAGAAAAGTTGAGAATCATTTTCAGGCACTGCCATTCATTTCAAGACATTTTAATGCTATTCCGTTAATTGGCATCATTTACTCTTGTAACTCTGATGTTGGTAGATTGTTTTTTCTAGAGTTTTGCTAATTGATTATTGTTGTCCTTCCTATACCATTAATATATTATACTATGAGATACTATAGTATTATCATCAACAATTAGCAATGTACTAACTTTTAGTAATATAACTTACATTTAGCATTTTCCTAAGAAGATATTATAATATATTCCATTTCAGTATGGATTCCCCTTGTTTTTTTTAATTCTGTTTTATGCTTCTATCATGATCCTCACCTGCATTTGTGCATCCTGTTTGCTCATATGTAAAAGATACCTGCAATGCGAGCACAATAAATAAAACAATAGGTAGATTCTCACGAGACATGACTTGTGTAATTAGTATTTACGTATTTTTCCACCTGCAAAGAAGGTCACTAGCATACTGTAGCAACCCATGTATGAACGTAGGACCAGGAAAAGTGTCAGTCACTAAAGTGCTTTCCCAGAAAGTTCACCATCACCCCGGTATACTGTAGATCTAAAGAAGGCTAAAGAAGTAAAATATAAGAATTTAGGGTCCAGGATTTAGTGGGTGTTGCTTACAGGTAGCTCACTTTATAACCATAAACTAAAATATCTGCAATCTGAGGTTAATTTGACTGCTCTTACTGTAGGTAACAGAGTCTGGCCATTTTTTGCTACATTAAGTCATCTATAAAGTTATAGATCTGGGTTCTTCAAGGTTTTTTTTAATGATGTTTTAACTTGGATTTATTTCTGAAAGTTCCTTAAACACGTATTTAGAGTTTGCATCATCAACCTGTTCAGCTTATACAAATTAATTTGCGACTGTTCTTGAATAGAGATGAACGAGAGAGGGTTTAGTAATAGAATGCTGATTTTAAACAGTGTTTGTTGTTAATTTTTCGGCTTCTTATCCATCACGTAACATGGCACAGATTTTTATGCTAAATGCCCTTCCTGACAGAACCCTTCACTATTATCCGGGCTTGGGACTCGCACAGCATCCCCATGTTGCAGTGATTAAACAAAAAGTGATGATTTATATTACAGTATTGTCCAAGTTCAAAGTCTCAAACATCCTGGTTTTCACATCTAAGAACAGTGCATACACTACCTTATAAAGCCAAAAGTCTGTTTACACCTGGGTATTACACCATTAATTGTGGCTGAATGAACACAAATCCCCCCAGCTAATTCTTCACAAGGTAATAATTATTACCTAAAGAGAACTATTAAATGTCAAACCTTGTCAAAATCAGCCTTTAAACCTCTCTCATTCAAGAGAGTTTACAAAAGGAAAACGTGCACAACATACAGACACATTTATAGATAAATATCCACAGTGTAGTAGGCATGCTGATGTGTACGGTCTGAGAGAAAACATATTAAATGGAACAAAATCTTTTGTGAGAAATTATGTATAAATCGAAATGATCGTCCCTGATGAGCAAGTCAATGGCAACTGTAGCTAGGAAAAAAAACCCTGAGATGGGAATAGGAAGAAACCTTGAAAGGAACCAGACTCAATAGGGAACCCATCATCATTTGGTTGTTTAGGGACAGCAGGAATTGTTTTGCAGTCATACTGTGTGCAGCTGGAGGTTCAATATATTATCAGATGTTTTTCCCCCCGATTTTCTCCCTAATTCAATCATGTCAAATTCCGCCCCATCACTAAGGGGCTCCCACATCAAGGCTACTACTACCACTCAGTTGGGAGGGCCAAAGACTTCCTTCGAACCACGTGATGCCAGCCGACTGCATCTTCTGGAACTGCTTACTCACGCAACTCTCATCCCTCCCCTCTGAGAGAGCGCGGCCAATCAGCTCTCTCTAGGCCTCCGGCTGCGAGAGGTTACAGCATCACCCGGGAATCAAACTCACAATCTCCAGATGATAGGGCGAGGACTTTACCACTGTGCCACTCAGAGGCCTGGCAGATGTTTTTAAGTTAATATAGAGTCCAGTTTCATCATTGGAGGCTCAGGTACAAAAACTAAATGAAATTTCAGTCCTGAACTATTGAGCAACTGCAATCACAAGTCCTTAAAGAACAGATAGTCTTCATGGTAAAGTGGACCTGCCCACCAGTCACCACATGCATTCCAAGCAGACACACAGGGGCTCCATGCAACCAGATCTCCAACCAGAAAGCAGGGAACCAGCATCTGGATCACTGGAAGTTGAGGAGCACCATGTGTAGTTCCTCACATTCACAAGCAACCAACCACTCCACCGTCAACAAACCTGAATAATTAATTAGAGTGGAGAAAACAGCAAAACATACCAGTTCAGCAGAACACGAGTCTTTATAAATAAACAGGTTTTTAGCCTAGACTTAAATACTGAGACTTTGTCTGAGCCCTGAACATAACTGGAAGGCTATTCCATAACTTTGGGGGTTTGTGAGAGCCCCTGCTGTAGTTTTCATAATATGCATTTCACTCAGGTACTGTGGCGTGAGACCATTTAGTGCAATATACTGCAGATCAAAAGTAGTATTTTACCAGTGGTCAATGCAGTGTGGATAAGATGGAGTAATATGCTCATATGTTCTAGTTCTGGTGAGTACTCTTGCTGCTGCATTCCTAGCTACTGAACATCCAGACAATAAGGCATTACAATTATTCAACCTGAATGTGAAAAATGTATGAACTAATTTTTATGCATCATGTAGTAACAATATATTTCTTATATTGGCAACATTTCTGAGATGAAATAATGCCATCCTGGTAATATTATCTACATGAGCTACAAATAAAAAAAAATTGGAATCTATAATCACACAAAGGTCTTTTAGTGCTGCACATCAAGCCATCCAGAGTTACTGTGTGATAAGAAATGTTACTTTCTGTAGTCTTAGTACCAATACTACGTCTTGTCAGGATTAAGAACAAAGAAGTTTAATAGCATCCAGTGTCTAATACCCTTCACACATTTCTCAACTTCATTAAGCCATGTTTTCTCATCTGTCTTTGTTGAGACATAACTGTGTGTCATCAGTCATCAGTAGGAAACTAATACTATGTTTATGAATGATGTTGCTCAGAGGAAGCATGTCAAGAGAAAATAGCTATGGGCTCAAAAATGAACTCTGTGCAACACCAAGCTTCACTTTAGAACATGCAGAATAGCTAGCATTTAAATCTATGAATTAAGAAAATGTTTTCTTTATTCCTACTACATTTTCTAATCTATGAAGAGGTGGTCAGTGGTTCAAAAGCTGCACTAAGGTCATGTAACGCAAAGCAAAAAGACTCAACCCTGACCAGAGGCCAGTAGGAGGTAATGTACTACTTTAACCAGTGCTGTCTTTGTGCTGTGATGAGGCCTTAATCCTGTCTGACATATTTCGAGTTACACGAAAGATCTTGGATCTATGAGTGAGGTTTAATATCTAACTGTAGTTGGAGAGCTGACAGGAGTCAAGATTAGAGGTTTAATAAAGTAACTGCTCATTTCAAAGGTTTTGGTACATTCTCACAGCTGAGTGAAAAGTTTAATATTTTTAATAGGGGTTCCGTTATTACTGGCATCATTTGTTTGAGAAACGTGTAGGTACAGGATCTAGTAGACAAGTGATGATTTTGCAAAAGAGATACAGTAAGTGAAATGAGTTTAGTCTCTTTAAGGGGAGTATAATCCCCCTGTAAAACTAAACTAATGGATGGCATTGTGTCTCAGGGATCTGTGGATCACTGAAATGAATCTCAGACACACGTGATAATTAGTTTGCCAGATAAACCTAATTAAAGGAAAAGTACTGAAGAAGGTTGTTCCACATTATTAAGCAGGCCACAGGTTTCAAGCAATATGGGAAAGAAAAAGGATCTCTCTGGTGCTGAAAAGCGTCAAATATTGCAATGCCTTGGACAAGGTATAAAAACATTAGATATTTCATGAAAACTTAAGTGTGATCATCGTACTGTGAAGACATTTGTGGCTGATTCAGAGCACAGACAGGTTTGTGTCGATAAAGGCAGAATGAGGAAAGTTTCTGCAAGACAAATTCATCGGATTAAGAGAGCATCTGCTGAAATGCCATTACAAAGCAGCAAACAGGTATTTGAAGCTGCTGGTGCCTCTGGAGTCCCGCAAACCTCAAGGTGTAGGATCCTTTAAAGGCTAGCAGTTGTGCATAAACCTACTATTCGGCCCCTAACCAATGCTCACAAGCAGAAACGGTTGCAGTGGGCCCAGGAATACATGAAGACAAGTTTTTAAACAGTCTTCTTTACTGATGAGTGTCGTGCAACCCTGGATGGTCCAGATGGATGGAGTAGTGGATGGTTGGTAGGTGGCCAACATGTCCCAACAAGGCTACGACGTCAACAAGGAAGTGCCGGAGTCATGTTTTGGGCCGGAATCATTGGGAGAGAGCTGGTAGGCCGCTTTAGGGGCCCTGAAGATGTGAAAATGACCTCTGCAAAGTATATTGACTGACCACTTTCTTCCATTGTACAAAAAGAAGAACCGTGCCTTCTGTAACAAAATCATCTTCATGCACGACAATGCACCATCTCATGCTGCAAAGAATACCTCTTTGTCATTGGCTGCTATGGGAATAAAATATGAGAAACTCATGGTGTGGCCACCATCCTCCCCTGACCTCAACCCCATTAAAAACCTTTGGAGCATCCTCAAGCAAAAGATCTATGAGGGTGGGAGGCGGTTCGCATCAAAACAGCAGCTCTGGGAGGCTATTCTGACATCCTGCAAAGAAATTCAAGCAGAAACTGTCCAAAAACTTGCCCTCTGTTCAATGGATACAAGTTCAATGGATACAAGAATTGTGAAGGTGATATCAAAGAAGGGGTCCTATGTTAAGATGTAACATGCCCTGTTAGAATGTTTTTGATTGAAATAGCTTTTGATTTCTTTAAATATGACCTCCTAAAGCTGCTAATTCAACAAAAGACCATTTTCAGTTCTTTACACCCCCACCCCTACAAAATGTTTTAACTCTGTTAAATTATACTGACTGTCATTTGCATTGACTAATTATGAAAATCAGGGAAATATATCATTTTCGTAATAATTTGGAACACGGTGTAGCAATGCTAAGAGCTTTTTTCATAGTTCAAAAAGTTCTCTTTCCATGCTATTTAAAAATACTAACAATATAGTTTGATGCCATTGATTTTTTTATTTTTGAGCTGTCTATTTTAAAGTGTATGCGTGTGCATTGATTTTTGATCATGGCGGCACGGTGGTGTAGTGGTTAGCACTGTCGCCTTGCACCGCCAGGGTCCGGGTTCGATTCCCGTCTCTGTGTGCATGGAGTTTGCATGTTCTCCCCGTGCTTGGTGGGTTTCCTCCGGGTACTCCGGTTTCCTCCCACAATCCAAAGACATGTAGGTTAGGTTAATTGACATTCCAAATTGCCCGTAGTGTGTGAATGAGTGTGTGTATGTGAGTATGTGTGTGTGCCCTGCGATGGATTGGCACCCTCTCCAGGGTGTACCCTGCCTTGTGCCCTAAGTTTCCTGGGATAGGCTCCGGCCCCCACGACCCTGTATATAAGGATAAAGCGGTACAGAAAATTAATGAATGAATGAATGAATGATTTTTGATCAGGGAGCTAGGTATTATCTTAATATCCAATCCTAGTTGATAACTGAGAATTACTATATGTTTAATGCGGTAACGTGGCACTGTACATCAAGTATTGCTAAAATAAACTCAAAACAAGACAAGATACTGATCTGAGATAACAGTTTAAATGGCACTATAGTGCCCATATTTAATCTGAGGGATATTATTAAATCTAAAATGTTACCAGATTTATGAGTGAGTCCTGCTACACAATGAGTTACTCTTACTGAATAGACATAAATGTTGTTCTCAAAGGGTTCTCAAAATGAATATTAAAGTTTGCCGAAATTAATGTTTTATCTGCAGAAACGATGAGGTTTGAGAGGAAATCCACAATTTTGCAAAGAAATTCAGAGTACGGCTACTGTAAGGAGTTCTGTAAATAATAATTAGCGGAATTAACTTAGCAGACTTATTATTTGTGGCTATGTTTGTTATGTTAGTATAGAGGACTTCGAATGAACTTAATTTGTGTCCGTGTTTTTGTATGATAGCCAGATTATCATCATAAATAACTGCAACGTCTCCTCTTCTAACAATTAGCCATGGCCGATGAATGTAGCTCTATCCAGGAGGACTAGCTTCATTTAATGCTACATACTTTTTCTGTTTAATCCGAGTTTCTGTTGAACACAGTATATTAAAGTCCTGATCCGTGATAATTTCATTAACAGTAAGTGCTTTAGGTGTGAGAGGTGGTGGTTGTGCATTTGGTGTGGTCTAATTCTATATTTATTAGATTTATAAAAGCAGATATTCTGAGACTTTCTACATTCTTGTTTAGCTCGAGGAACAGACAGTGTTAAAATGAAAACTCTGTGCCAATTAACAAGGCCTGCTCTGAGACTTTGATACTGTATATATATACTGCAAGAAATGACAGCAGCATATTCCCACATGGGATGGAAAGCCCTATACTGTATGTTTTGCCAGATAAGGTTAAGCCTATTAATCAGAACAGGCTGAAAGCCAGGAGGTTGTTCTATGGAATTTGAATTAAATGTCTTGGATTGCAATGCATTATATGTCTTACAATAAATATAAATCTAAACATGCTAAAACCATATAGCTGTCAGACACTAGTCATAGCGAGATTAATTAATTAAATTCCCTTTATAGAGAAGTCCCACATTTTGACAAAGAATAAGTTAGTAGCTCTCGCATATCACGCATGAATTTAATAAAAATAAATATATTTGATATTTAATGTTGTTAAAATAAGCACTGTCGCCTTGCACCTCCAGGGTCCGGGTTCGATTCCCCGGCCAGGCTCGATTCCCGTCTCTGTGTGCATGGAGTTTGCATGTTCTCCCCGTGCTTGGTGGGTTTCCTCCGGGTACTCCGGTTTCCTCCCACAGTCCAAAGATATGCAGATTAGGCTAATTGGCGTTCCTAAATTGCCTGTAGTGTGTGATTGGGTGTGTGAGTGTATGTATGTGTGTGTGCCCTGCGATGGATTGGCACCCTAGTGCCCGAAGTCTCCTGGGATAGGCTGCAGTTCCCTGCGACCCTGAACACAGGATTAAGCGGTATAGAAAATGAATGAATGAATGAATGTTGTTAACATAGCTGTCTACACAAGCTATAGCTTAGAAAGAGCAGACATGTTGCAAATCAGCACAAAAGGATATACTGAGAATACAGCGTGATGTATGTCTACTGTATATAAGACATGTCTATACACCGAACACTAGCATGGACATCACTGGTTTCACTGCAGTGAGGGTGGACAGAGACGCTAAGAAAAGTGGCATGCGTAACGGTGGAGTACTCGTTCTGTATATTAATATCAGTTGGTACAACCCAAGACATATTACTGAGAAGGAGATTATCTGTTGTCGGGACATTGGCTGATAGTGGTACGTCTCTGTCCATACTCTATACCAGGGGCAATTCTCATGCGCCATTATTATTTATGTGACATCATACTGTACATCATTTGGTATGCTAATGTGAGTGAAGCTTACAGTATCACTGGCCCCACTGTGAAAATCAGATCATAAACTTGTACAGACTGTAGTGAACTGACTAGAGTGTGCTGCAGGAGGTCCGATAATGTTGACATTGAGAAGCTTGCACACTGCATGACAGATTACAGTACCTCAACTTCTGTATGGACATCATTGTGCCTGTTAGAACGATGCATTGCTTCCTGATCAACAAGCCTTGAATTACCAGCGCAGTCTATCTTCTAGGTTGCAGGGTTAGTGAATTCTGAGATGCATAGTGTACAGCAGTCATCAACTTTCTGCAGAGTTAATAGCTACAGACCTCCAAACTTCATGTGCAACAGTGCATAGAGAGTTTTATGGATTGTGTTTCCATGGCCGAGCAGCAGCATCCAAGCCTTACATCACCAAGTGTAGTGCAAAGCATGGGATGCAGTGGTGTAAAGCACGCTGCCACTGGACTCTAGAGAAGTGCATACCGTACATGTTCTCTTGAGTGACAAATCACACTCCTCTGTCTGGTTATCTGATGGATAAGTCTGGGTTTGGTGGTTGCAAGGAAAACGCTACTTGTCTGACTGCATTGTCAGACACTTTACTCCAAAAAAAGGTGAAATAACTGAAAACATCTCGGGTTACATTGCTGTAACCCTGTTCCCTGAAAGGCGGGAACGAGATGCTGCGTGAAAACGCTATGGGAACCATTTTGTCGCGATGCCGGTCGTTGAAGCATGCTGTGAAAACACGCCAAAGATTTTGGCCATATATAACCTCTACCAGGTGACGTCATCTGATTAGATGTAGGTGGAGGTTATAAAAACAGGTGAGCCGGCAACAACCTCAGATTAATTTGTCTGAACAGCCGTCCGGTCACGTGGTAGTGCGGCATTCAGACACAGCATCTCGTTCCTGCCTTTCAGGGAACAGGGTTACAGCAATGTAACCCGAGATGTTCCCTTTCAAGGCTTCACTCGATGCTGCGTGAAAACGCTATGGGGACGAAAATACCAACGCCGCCACACTACAGGTGTCTGGACCCCAACGTTGTGTAGCGTGTGCGCACAAAGCCAAGAAGGTCTCAGAACTAGCCTGTGCAGCTAACTCGGGGGCAGTGAGCCCGGAGTAGCATGAACATCCAGATTATAAATGTAAGAAATGTGTGCGGGGAGGACCAACCCTTCGCGCCACACAATTACTGCAGGGGATACCTCCTGCTGGTGAGACTGGGACGATCACCCTGGTTGGGTGAGCCCTGCTTCCCAGAGGTGAAGTGAACCCACGCGCCTCATAGGAGAGGGCAATATGCATCTCTCACCCAGTATAGTGGCGCTCTGACTTACGCCACTAGCTGATGCGGTGGACGTGAATCTGAAGAGCACATACTGGACAGTAAGTGAAGTTTCTCCTGCTCCGAGGCTGTAAAAGGCGGAGGACAGAAGGCTTCAACAATGCAGCTAAGAACATCCTGAGGGTACTAGGGCACAAGCCCAAGGACAAGCCTTTCCTGCAGAAGCTCCAGCACTGAAACATTTCGGCAGTGGACTGGGTCTACCTGCTTGGCACACACTTGTTGCAGGGGAATACCTCTTGCTAATCCAATAGCTGAGGCGATCCCCTGGTTGAATGAGCCCTGATTCCTAGAGGCGAAGTGAGCCCACGCGCCTCATAGGAGAGGTCAATAGCATCTCTCATCCAAAACATGTAGAAGCTGCTCTGACCTACGCCACTAGCTGATGCGGTGGGCGTAAATCTGAAGAGCAGTAAAAGGCGAAGCATATCTTGGAATGCAAGGGGTCCGCCTTGCTACATGAAAATCTCTCCCTTACTACTTAGGAGTGGAGTTACCATTCCCCGTGTGTCAGAGATAGACTGGACAGTACTACTGCTCCCACATCCATGCTGGAATGTAAATCGCCCTGAGGGACAGGGACCTGGTGCGCTAGCTGTTAGCGGCGCGAG
The DNA here is from genome assembly GCA_030522415.1 of Channallabes apus. Lineage (NCBI taxonomy): Eukaryota > Metazoa > Chordata > Actinopteri > Siluriformes > Clariidae > Channallabes > Channallabes apus. The sequence goes on along the minus strand of CM060115.1, from coordinate 9,933,945 downwards.
CACAGTCCGTCGTGGTGATAATATATGAGACTGCCATAGTGTTGTCCACCACACTCGGACATGGCAGCCTCTCAACTGCTGGAGGAAGTGCTTTAGGGCCAGAAATAGAGCCATCATCTCGAGGCAATTGATGTGCCATGCGAGAAAATAGCCTCTCCTGCTCCCTTGGGCGGGACGGTCATCAGAGACCGCACCCCAGCCTGTGAGGGAAGCATCTGTCGTTAGCCTCAGCGACGACAAGATGAACTTAGAGTGGGACCCAGCGTAGAGACCGGGGTCTGAACCACGTAGAAAGGGTACGAAGCACCTGGCGCGTAACCCATATTGGGGATTGGCCCTAGTGATATCCCCTGGTTCTTAGCCACAACTTGGAATGCTCTCATGTGCAGAAGGCCCAAAGGTGTCACCGTGGAAACAGCTGCCATGAGAGCTAGGATATCTGAAAGTGATGGTCACTTTCTGGTCTAGCTTGTTTTCCTTGAGGGTGTTGAGAATGGGTTCGATACGAGCAGGAGACAGCTGTGCCCGCTTACGACCGAATCCCATATGGCACCCAATGTGTTGTCCTCTGCACAGGAAAGAGCATGCTTTTGTGGCGTTGGGTCCCAGTCCTGAGAACAGAGATGAGCTAGGACGACTTGCTGATGTCGAAGCACTAGCCACCGGACGCCCTGGGACTCCCGTAAGAACCAGGGTTAAATCCGTGCATTTTGTATGTGTGCGGGTGAGCTAGACCAATGGAAGGACCCGATACTGGTAAGCTTCGCCCCCGAAAGCGAACCTCAGGATCTTCCTGTGTTGTGGCAATGTTTCTGTATGAAAGTAAGCGTGCATAAATCGATTGTCAGAAACAATCGCTTGGTAGGGTTGAGAGCAATCACCTTTACAGTCAACATTTGAACTGTATTCATTGATTTTCAGGTAGCGGGAGAGCCCGCAGAATCTGAAAAATTGGACGCAGCCCCCATTCCTGTTGGGAACCAAGAATACCGACTGTAGTAGCCTGATTCACTGTCTGGTGGGGGAACATGTTCCATGGCCCCCTTCCCCGGCAGCTTGTCAGCAGATGCGCACTTTCTGGTTTCATGGAAGTGGAGACCACGCCATTGAAAACACAGAAGGTGAAGTGAGAACTGAATCCTGTAGTTCCTCTCTCCAGTGCTTAGTACCCAAGGAGATATACTTGGCAGTAGCTTCCACGCTGCCAGTTTCTCATAAAAGGGCAAAAGTTTCGGTGGCTTGGTTAAGGGGGGGGGGGGGGGGGGTGTTAGATGTTCGGCATCCTGAAGCATGGCAGGAAAAACCGAAGAACTAACAGCCTATTGGAGACTGGTGTTGCCCGAAACACCAGTGGTGGCGGAGCAAAAACACAGACCTCCTGGGGTTGCCAGGGAGAACACTTATTCGTTTGAAAGGAATTCTGGGTGCCTCTCCCTATTGGGGGGCCACCCCCATTTATTTTATTTTACACATTATATATACAGTGGTGTGAAAAACTTTTTGCCCCCTTCCTGATTTCTTATTCTTTTGCATGTTTGTCACACTTAAATGTTTCTGCTCATCAAAAACCGTTAAGTATTAGTCAAAGATAACATAATTCAACACAAAATGCAGTTTTTAAATGAAGGTTTACGTTATTAAGGGAGAAAAAAAACTCCAAATCTACATGGCCCTGTGTGAAAAAGTGATTGCCCCCCTTGTTAAAAAATAACTTAACTGTGGTTTATCACACCTGAGTTCAATTTCTGTAGTCACCCCCAGGCCTGATTACTGCCACACCTGTTTCAATCAAGCAATCACTTAAATAGGAGCTACCTGACACAGAGAAGTAGACCAAAAGCACCTCAAAAGCTAGACATCATGCCAAGATCCAAAGAAATTCAGGAACAAATGAGGACAAAAGTAATTGAGATCTATCAGTCTGGTAAAGGTTATAAAGCCATTTCTAAAGCTTTGGGACTCCAGCGAACCACAGTGAGAGCCATTATCCACAAATGGCAAAAACATGGAAAAGTGGTGAACCTTCCCAGGAGTGGCCGGCCGACCAAAATTACCCCAAGAGCGCAGAGACAACTCATCCGAGAGGCCACAAAAGACCCCAGGACAACATCTAAAGAGCTGCAGGCCTCACTTGCCTCAATTAAGGTCAGTGTTCACGACTCCACCATAAGAAAGAGACTGGGCAAAAACGGCCTGCATGGCAGATTTCCAAGGCGCAAACCACTTTTAAGCAAAAAGAACATTAAGGCTCGTCTCAATTTTGCTAAAAAAACATCTCAATGATTGCCAAGACTTTTGGGAAAATACCTTGTGGACCGACGAGACAAAAGTTGAACTTTTTGGAAGGTGCGTGTCCCGTTACATCTGGCGTAAAACGTAACACAGCATTTCAGAAAAAGAACATCATACCAACAGTAAAATATGGTGGTGGTAGTGTGATGGTCTGGGGTTGTTTTGCTGCTTCAGGACCTGGAAGGCTTGCTGTGATAAATGGAACCATGAATTCTACTGTCTACCAAAAAATCCTGAAGGAGAATGTCCGGCCATCTGTTCGTCAACTCAAGCTGAAGCGATCTTGGGTGCTGCAGCAGGACAATGACCCAAAACACACCAGCAAATCCACCTCTGAATGGCTGAAGAAAAACAAAATGAAGACTTTGGAGTGGCCTAGTCAAAGTCCTGACCTGAATCCTATTGAGATGTTGTGGCATGACCTTAAAAAGACGGTTCATGCTAGAAAACCCTCAAATAAAGCTGAATTACAACAATTCTGAAAAGATGAGTGGGCCAAAATTCCTCCAGAGCGCAGTAAAAGACTCGTTGCAAGTTATCGCAAAAGCTTGATTGCAGTTATTGCTGCTAAGGGTGGCCCAACCAGTTATTAGGTTCAGGGGGCAATTACTTTTTCACACAGGGCCATGTAGGTTTGGATTTTTTTTCTCCCTAAATAAAACCCCTCATTTAAAAACTGCATTTTGTGTTTACTTGTGTTATCTTTGACTAATAGTTAAATGTGTTTGATGATCAGAAACATTTTGTGTGACAAACATGCAAAAGAATAAGAAATCAGGAGGGGGGCAAATAGTTTTTCACACCACTGTATATATATATTTTAAATCAGTCTGAACTCCTGGGGCAGATAGTGAAACGCGGCGCACCCCAATTTTTTACGAGGAGGTGCCCGGGTCCAAAAAAAAAACACTCCTTGTGTTTACGCCTCACAAGAGTCAGACCCGGTCGAGACTGGGTGGCCGACAATCCCGACTCTTGAGCACGGCGGGGAGGGAATTTCCCAAAAGCTTGTTCTTATAACTTCGCCCCAGAACCTAGTGGCGGCTGAGACAACGACATCGCTAACCTTATCTTGAAGAGCCCCGCCAGTACTCAAGTCTCTCGGCAGGTCAGCCTGGTAGGCCTGCAAAACCGCCATGGTGTGCAGTGGAGCACCAAGCTGACCCACTGCCTGAAAAGCTTTTCCCTCCAGGGAAGATAAAAGTCTACACAGCTAGAAAGGAAGTATAAGCTTACCAGGGAGGATGATGTCCCAGGAGAGAGATAGCCTGTGAAGCGTCCCTGCTATCTGGGCGTCATCATATAATCCCGCGTTTCCACATCAACTATATTTAAATAAATAAATAAGTCGATGGCAGGAAAAACACAGCATGAATACAGCTTACTCCATGAAAGGGTTAACTCATACGGAGAGAGCTAAGGGGGGAGGGGGGGTGTCGTTGAGGCTCCGCCCCCCGGCCACCCGACAGAAGCTGCCGTCTACTGCTTGTTTTTTTTTTTTTTTTAAGTGCTTAAGGCTATTTTCATCTCCGGTAAGCAAGAGAGGAATCCTCGTGATGACAACGCGGAAGAAAAGGGGCTCACCTCTGTCTGCCGCAGCTCTGTCAGATGCACGAGTTTTAAGCCAGGAATGCGCGGCGGCTCGCAGCTTCTCACGGAATGCGCGGCACGCGCAGCACTAGTCGAAGCAGTGTAGAGATCGCACTCCCATATGGATTATCACACACGGAGGGATATCTGGTTTAAACTCGTCAAATTGGTCAGTTAAACACCTTCTTATTTTGCTGGTTTAACACAAGCACGCTTCACAACAAGGCTCTGAAGACAAATGATCTGAGGTTGTTGCCGGCTCACCTGTTTTTATAACCTCCACCTACATCTAATCAGATGACGTCACCTGGTAGAGGTTATATATAGCCAAAAACTTATTATTATAACTTATATTAAAAAATAATTACGCACACCCCACTTTGTAGTTATTTATTTGTAAAAAATGTTTGGAATCATGTATGATTTTCGTTCCACTTCTCATGTGTACACCAATTTGTATTGGTCTTTCACGTGGAATTCCAATAAAATTTATTAATGTTTGTGGCTGTAATGTGAAAAATGTGGAAAAGTTCAAAGGGGCCGAATACTTTTGCAAGCCACTGTATCAGTTCACCGTAATACTCTGCGTCCATGAGTCCCCCAGATCTGCTCCTTTACCTAAGGCAAATCTATTTATAAAAATGCTTGGCTAAATAAATAGGTTTTTAGCCTAGACTTAAACACTGAGACTGTGTCAGAGTCCCGAACACTATTTGGAAAACTATTCCATAATTTTGGGGCTTTGTAAGACAAAGCTCTGCCCCTGTACAAAGCTCTGTAGTTTTCATAATACGCGGTACTGACAAGCAGCCTGCATCCTTTGATCGAAGTAGCCGTGGCGGATCGTAAGACACTAGCAGTTCACTCAGATACTGCGGCGCGAGACCATTTAATGCTTTACATGTCGAGTAGTATTTTAAAATCAATGTGAAATTTCACAGGGAGCCAATGCAGTGAAGATAAGATAGGGGTGATGTGCTCATATCTTCTGGTTCTAGTGAGGACTCTCGCTGATGCATTCTGGACTAGCTGAAGCTTGTTTATGTACCTAGCTGAACAACCAGACAGTAAGGCATTACAATAGTCCAACCTAGAGGTGATAAAAGCATGAACTAGTTTTTCTGCATCATTTAGCGACAATATATTTCTTATCTTGGCAATATTTCTGAGGTGAAAGAATGCTATCCTGGTAATATTATCTACATGAGCTTCAAATGAAAGGCTGGAATCTATAATCACACTGAGGTCTTTTACTGTTGCACTTGTTGGAACAGAAAGGCCATCTAAAGTTACAGTGTGATCTAACATTTTACTCCTACAGTAGCTGTATGCGGTCCTATGACTAGAACTTCTGTCTTATCCGGATTAAGCAGAAGGAAGTTAATTAGCATCCAATTTCTTATGTCCTGCACACATTGCTCAACTTTACAGTAGTAAGCTGGTTTTTCTCATGCTGAGACATATAACTGTGTGTTGTCAGCATAACAATGAAAACTAATACCATGCTTACGGATTATGTTGCCCAGAGGAAGCATGTAAAGGGGAAAAAGCAGTGGGCCTAAAACTGAACCCTGCGGAATGCCAAACTCCACTAGAGAACATGCAGAATAATCACCATTTAAGTCTACATACTGATAACGATCGGTCAAATAGGATCTGAGCCAAGAGAGGGCTGTACCCTTTATTCCTACTACATTTTCTAATCTGTGAAGAAGAATACTATGATCAATGGTGTCAAAAGCTGCACTGAGTTCAAGTAATACAAGCATAGTTACACGATCAGAGGCCAATAGGAGGTCATTTACAACTTTAATGAGTGCTGTTTCTGTGCTGTGATGAGGCCTAAATCCTGACTGATACAGTTCATGTATGCCATTTCTATGCAGATATAAGCATAGCTGTTCCGCTACTATCTTTTCCAGGATCTTAGAGATAAAGGGGAGGTTTGATATTTGCCTGTAATTGGACAGCGGACAAGGATCGAGATCAGGTTTCTTAATTATTGGTTTGATAACTGCTAATTTAAAAGATTTTGAAACATAACCAATGCTGAGTGAGGAATTAATTATTCTCAACAGGGGTTCTGTTATTGCTGGTACTATCTGTTTAAGAAAATGTGTCGGTATAGGATCTAGTATACTGGTTGATGAATTTGCAGAAGAGATGAGTGAAATTAGTTCATTCTCTTCAAGGGGAGTAAAGTATTCTAGGTTCCGATCTGACATGGCTAGATTAACATCTGCATCAATTACATAGTTCAGTTTCAAAGCCTCAATTTTATGCCTAATATTTACAATTTTATTATTAAAAAAGTTCATGAAGTCCTCACTATTGCATGATGTTGTTGTGGAGATTTCTGCAGTGGTCTTATTTCTGGTTAATTTGGCTACGGTATTAAATAAAAATCTAGGATTATTTTTGTTATTTTATATAAGAGTGGAGAGATACGTTGATCTAGCTACACTAAGAGCTTTCCTATGGTTCAGGATGCTCTCTTTCCATGCTATTTGAAATACTAACAGTTTAGTTTGACGCCATTTACGTTCTAATTTCCGAGCGGTCTGTTTTAAAGTGCGCGTGTGATCATTATACCAGGGAGCGAGTTTCTTATCTCTAATATTTTTTCTTTTAACTGGAGCTACATTATCTAAGGTATAACAAAATGTCGACTCTAAATATTCAGTCGCCTGATCGATTTCTGTGGGGTCAGACGGTGATCTAATCGAAGTTGGTAACTCTGGTAATTCGCAGAGGGGGTGGGGGGTGTTACTGTAACGTCGCAGGTCTCATGCAAACCCACAATCAGCTGTGCTCCCATGATGGCAATTAAGAACAATGCATGACACCTGGATGCATGCCTATATAGGTCCTCAAGACAAAGCAGTAGACGTGGAAATATTTAGGAAGCACCAGGTCATGGAGCATTGCTCTGGTATAAGAGAAAAGAGAAAATTGAAAAGCAAATGAGAAATGATAAAGTTGAAAAGGAAAAGAGAAAAGATAATGCACTCCAACGCCCTGCATAAGGGATCTGTATTCACCCAGACGCTAACACCACGCACTCTCTCCACAACATAACAGAATAGTCTACATTTAAATTTACAAACTGATAACCATCAGTGAAATAATAAGATCTAAGTCAGGAGAAGGTCGTTCCATTAATTGCTACTACATTTTCTAATCTACGAAGGAGAATACTATGATCAATGGTGTCAAAAAGCTGCACTAAGTAACACCCGCAAAGAGACACAACCCTGATTAGAGGTTAAAAGGTCGTGATTCATTACTTTAACCAATGCTGTCTCTGTGCTATTATGAGGCCATAACCTGACCTGGCTGATATATTTTGTGTATTCTATTCCCATGTAGAAATGAACATACAGTAGCTGCTGCACTACTACATTTTCTAGGATCTTAGAGATATATGAAAGGTTTGATATCAGCCTGGAGTTAGTCAAGTTCTGGTTTCTTAATTAGGAGTTTAATAACTTGCTAATTTCAATTATTTTTTTTTTGCTCACTGGCCAATGTGGCTAGTGGATTTCCGAAGTCACTAGCCAATCAGCCTTTTTACTATCCACAATTTTGTTACCAGAAAATCACAGTTTTTTCTTCTTCATGATACGTTAATGTTTGTTATATCTAGATTTACTTATAAATGACAGCATACACTGTATCACTATAGTAGTAGCCAAGTATTCAGTACTGTTAAGATAGCTCCCAATATAAAAACATGCAAACATGAACAATATATTCTGCTTATTGAACTTAAATTCAAGCCTATTACGACATGAATTGAAAACTCAGAACATTTATCATTTTAGTGTGTTGTGTACTATTACCAGGTATTATTATTCATTATGTATTATTATATCAGAATTCAGAGTTAGGACAATGGACTCTGGTCTATCTTGTTGTGTTAACTCTTTATAGTGTGAGATAATTCAATCAATTGATGAATTTTCTATCATTCAACATGAAATCTAAATAGATTTTAATAGTGATTACTTTTTTATATATATAATCAGTAAATAACCTATGCGAAAGGGGAAAACATTCTCATCCTGTTGAGAATCAATAGCCCTTTAAGGAAATGATACACTTTTACTTCCTGTTTGGTGTGTGTGTGTGTGTGTGTGTGTGTGAGAGAGAGACTTAGTGATGGGAAGTTCGAATAATTTTAGTGACTCGGTTCTTTGAATCTCGTTCATCAAAATGAACAAATCTTTTTTTGAGTCGTTTCGTTCATTTGATCAGAAATAAAATAAAATGTTTAGTTTTCAATAAAAATACCCCCAATACGTCTACATACACAAATTTTGGCTATAGTCCCAGTTATGAAAATATTACAATGCAACTAAGGACATATTATAATAAACAGAATGAGTAATTCACCATTGTGGTGGAACGAGGAAGTCCAGGAGTGTATACAGGGAAAGAGGCTAGCTAAGAAGATGTGGGACTCTGAGAGCACTGAAGAGAATAGACAGGAGTACAGGGAGATGCAGCGTAAGGTGAAGGTAGAAGTGGCAAAGGCCAAACAAAGAGCATATGAGGACTTGTATGCTAGGCTGGACAGTAAGGAGGGTGAGGTGGATCTGTACAGGTTGGCGAGGCAGAAAGATAGAGATGGGAAGGATGTGCAACAGGTTAGAGTGATTAAAGATAGAGATGGAAATGTACTGACAGATGCCAGGAGGGTGATGGGAAAATGGAAAGGGTACTTTGAGGAGTTGATGAATGAGGAAAATGAAAGAGAACAAAGAGACTGTTGTGGAGCAGGAAGTAGCAAATATTAGTAAAAGTGAGGTGAGAAGGGCGTTGAAGAGGATGAAGAGTGGAAAGGCTGTTGGTCCTGATGAAATACCTGTGGAGGTATGGAAGTGCTTAGGAGAGGTGGCACTAGAGTTTCTGACTGGTTTGTTTAACAAGATCTTGAAGAGTGAGAGGATTCCAGAGGAATGGAGGAGAAGTGTATTGGTGCCGATTTTTAAGAACAAGAGAGATGTGCAGAGCTGTGGCAATTACAGAGGCATAAAGCTAATGAGCCATACAGTTAAGCTGTTGGAAAGAGTAGTGGAAGCTAGGTTAAGGGCAGACGTGAGCATTTGTGAGCAGCAATATGGTTTCATGCCTAGAAAGAGTACACCAAATGCAGTATTTGCTTTGAGGATGCTGGCGGAGAAGTACAGAGAAGGTAATAAAGAGTTGCATTGTGTCTTTGTAGATTTAGAGACAGGGTGCCGAGAGAGGAGCTGTGGTGTTGTATGAGGAAGTCTGGAGTGGCAGAGTATGTTAGAGTGGTACAGGACATGTATGAGGGCGCTAAGACAGTGGTGAGATGTGCTGTAGGTGTGACAGAAGAGTTCAAGGTTGAGATGGGTCTGCATCAAGGATCGGCTCTAAGCCCCTTGTTGTTTGCTCTGGTGGTGGACAGGATGACAGATGAGGTTAGACAGGAGTCTCCTTGGACTATGATGTTTGCAGATGACATTGTACTTTGTAGCGAGAGCAGGGAGCAGGTAGAAGAAAATTTGGAGAGGTGGAGGTACGCTCTGGAAAGCAGAGGAATGAAGGTTAGCCGCAGCAAGACGGAATACATGTGTGTGAATGAGAGGAACCTAAAAGGAACGGTGAGGATACAGGGAGCAGAGGTAAAGAAGGTGCAGGACTTTAAGTACTTAGGGTCAACGGTCCAGAGCAACGGAGAGTGTGGAAAGGAGGTGAAGAGGCGGGTACAGGCAGGTTGGAATGAGTGGAGAAAAGTTTCAGGTGTGTTGTGCGATAAAAGAGTATCGGCGAGAATGAAAGGACAGGTGTACAGGACAGTGGTGAGACCAGCGATGCTCTACGGCTTCGAGACAGTGGCACTGAAGAAAAGACAGGAGGCAGCGTTGGAGGTAGCAGAACTGAAGATGTTGAGGTTCTCCTTGGGAGTGACAAGGATGGATAGGATCAAGAATGAGTTCATCAGAGGGACAACTCATGTGAGATGCTTTGGAGATAAAGTCAGAGAGGCCAGATTGAGGTGGTTTGGACATGTTCAGAGGAGAGATGGTGAATATATCGATAGAAGGATGCTGAGGTTGGAACTGCCAGGCAGGAGGTCTAGAGGAAGACCAAAGAGGAGATTTATGGATGCAGTAAGAGAGGACATGAAGCTAGTTAGTGTGAGAGAAGAGGATGCAGAGGATAGGGTTAGATGGAGGCAGATGATTCGCTGTGGCGACCCCTGAAAGGGAGCAGTCGAAAGACAAAGAAGAAGAAGTAATTCACCATCATATCTTCCAGTCGTTCGTTCTTTTGAATCTATTGCACCGCATAGCGTCTATGGGGTTCACATGACAAAAGAACGAATGACTCGAGGTTTTGCGATGTTTTGCGCATGCGCGCCCAATAGAATATGAAGGAATCACTCTCCGAGATACTCGTTCATCTGAGTCTCATAAACCACCCCTGTGTGCAATGCATGTGTGAGCATGTGTAGAGAGAGGCATTAAATGTCCTCATTACATTCATGCGCGTTTTCATATATATATATTGCTCATCACCTGCATCAATATTTATTAAATGCTCTAGTTTCAAAGTCTTAATTTTTTGTTGCCTGCGGTCTTCAATTTTGTTATTGCAAAAAATTAATTAGGTCCTCACTACTACATGTTATTAATGTGGGGATTTCTATGTTGGTCTTATTTCTGGTTCATTTTGCTAGGGTATTAAATAAGGATCTAGGATTGAGAGAGATACATTGATCTAGCAACACGACAACAAGACTCTCTTTTTCCATGCAAATTGAAATACTAACAATTTAGTATAAAATTTTCAGTGTTAAATCAGCGCAGAAATGTGGCAGTTTGATGACTGTACAGCTGTGAGTAATACTGGCAAGATAAGCATTCCCGGTAGTGTTTGTGCGCGCATTGCACTTTGTATGTGTGTGTGTGTGCGCACGCTGGCGCTGTGTAACTGTGTGTTTGTGTGTTAAGCTAAAGTAAGAGGAGGAATGAGACCCTCTCCCTCTTCTCATCTTACACAGTACTCTTCCTCCTCTCTTATTTGAGTTTTACACACACACACGTGCACACACATACACATACGCGAAAATTAACAAGGAACTTTGCTAATGACACTCAAGTGAGTGCACACACACGGAATCACTGCTGTAAAGTAAAAATAATCCAAATTAACCTTCACTTTTACCTTTAAAAAGGATCGCGACAGAGCAATGTCCATTAAGAGTGTGTGTGTGTTTGTGTGTAGGCGAGAGGAAGGCGGGTATGTGCAGGTGAGCGGAGGAGGGAGGGAGCATGCTGTCCAATGTGCAGGCTGACACAGAGAGAGAGAAAATGGATCTCTAACCACTCCAATGAGACTTGCTTTTGCTTTACACGGGCACACACACGTGTGTTATAATAAACAGTACACGTCAAAATGTATTTAAAAAATTTGCTCGTTTTGCGGAACGCTCGCAAACCGCATTACTCGCAATCCGAGGTTTCACTGTAATTATAAAAGTCTTGACTAAAGCAACATGCATGAAGAACCACAAAGGAGTTTTCATTTTCTGCAGCGGAAAAGTACTCGAACTTTTATCAGAAAGTAATGCTGGAATGTAACTGATTACTTTCTAATGACTATAATTTTGTAATGTTAGTTTTTTATTAATTTTGTAAAAATTTGTTTCTTTTTTAAATTAACGTCCCCCAACACTGCGCATAAGGCACCAGAACATATTTCCTTTCTTCCTGTCTCTTATGGTACAGTACAACCAGTTAGACCTGTGCTTTCTTACACTAAATGTGTTTTGCTCATATCAGTAATTTATGTGATTTGTAATATGATTTATTCTGTATAATATATTTTCAGATAAAACACCATATTTCCACAAAACCCCACAACATCTTCAACGGCTTTAGTCCACCATTGACTTAATGAAGAAAAAAAGCAATTAGACAAGCATTAGTTACATGACTGATATACTGTACAGTGAAACCTCAGATTGCGAGTAACGCGGTTTGTGAGTGTTCCGCAAGACGAGCAAAGAATTTTAATAAATTTTGACTTGGAAAATTAACAAGTCTTGGTTTACAAGTGCAGAGTATCATGTATCACGCATGAGCTTCTTGTTTTGACGCCGAGCGTCACATTATCACAACTGAGCCAACGGTCTTTCTCTCTCTTGTGCTGCAGAATTGTGGATAATCGTCTCCCCTGCTCAGTCTTAGTGTTCGTCTCTTACTGGTATAATCATCCGTGCATGCGTGAACTGTTTACTATAACACTGTGACCACGTGTGTGTGCGTAAAACACATTTTATTTTGTGTCTGTTTGCGTGTGTATACAGCACGCATGATGAATAAAGCAAAAGCAAGTTTCATTAGAGATGTTAAAGATCTATTTTCTCTCTCTATATCAGCCTGCTCTTTGTGTCTGTGTGTGCACGCATCATTGGACACCATGCCACACACACACAGACCCCTCCTACTTTCGCCTTCACAGACACACACAGACACACACACACTTTCTTTCTGCTCTACACAGAAACACTGCTCTGTCGCGATTCTTTTCAAAGGTAAAGTGCAGGTTAATTTGTTTTATTTTTACTTTACACCAGTGATTACGTTAGTGTGTTGCTCAATTGAGTGTCATTAGAGAGATTTCTTGTTTATTTTTCCAATTAAACAGTGTTTCCGTTGTGTGTGTGCGCATATGTCTGAAAAGAGTGGAGAAAGGGTAATTGTGTAAGATGAGAATGGGGAGAGGGGAGCTTACTTTAGATTCACACACGCACACATACACACACACACACACACACACACACAGCGCCTGCGCGCACAAACGAAAATATCTGTTGGGATTTTTTTACTTTATATTTAAAGGTAAAGTGCAGGTTAATTTGTTTTATTTTTACTTAATATTTTGTGTTAAATATTTCTATGTATTTAATTTTTTGGGCTGTAGAACGAATAATTAAAATGTACATTTTTCTTATGGGAAAATTTGAGTTTACGAGTGTTTTGGAATACGAGCCCGCTTTCGGAATGAATTATGCTCATAATCCAGGGTTATATATGTTGTGCATGTATATGTGTGCATGTACCATATATGTGTAGATGAAAAACTACAATCCGTGTGCTGCATGATGTTTCTTATTTTTGTTTCACCAGTGTCCTGCAGTCACCAAAATGACACCCACCCAGATGACACCCACCCAGTATATAAACTCCCAGGTGCTTCTCGCTGCCTACATTATAACCTTCTTAATCGGCCTACCAGCTAATATCCTGGCAATGTATGCTTTCATCATGAAGCTTATCAAAAAGCCCACACCCACAGACGTCCTGCTGCTGAATCTGACTCTCTCTGATCTCCTCTTCTTGGTTTTCCTACCATTGAAGATGTATGAGGCAGCATCGGACATGAAGTGGTACCTTTCCCAGGACGTGTGTGCTATCATGTCCTTTGTCTTTTTCAGCACCATCTATGTCAGTTCCCTGTTGCTGATGGCTATTAGCATTGACCGCTACTTGGGAGTGGCTTTCCCAGTGACCTACAGGAAATTTCGCAAGATTCTTTATGCCATCTCTGTCAGTATTTTTATCTGGCTGTTCGGTGGTGCACATTGCACAATTGTGTTTTTTACCATATATGCTAAAAATGGCACTACAGACAATCAAACCTGCTATGAGAACTTCACCGATTACCAGAATAAGATAGTACTTCGAGTGCGCTTGGAGCTTTTTGTAGTTCTATTTTTGGTACCTTCAGCTATATGCATGTTCTGTTATTTTAACTGCATCAGGATCCTTTACCACAAGCCCCGCATTACGACGGAGAAGAAGAAGAGGGCCATTGGAATGGCGCTGGGTACCTTGATCGTCTACTTGATTTGCTTTTTGCCCTACAACACCTCTCATTTGATGGGCTTTCTCGAAAATCAGAGCCCAGAGTGGAGGTACTACACGCTGCTCTTAAGCACCTTGAACGCGTGCCTTGACCCTATTATCTTCTATTTCTCATCTACCACGTTTCGCAACACCGCCAAATTTTATCTCTGGAAAGTTTTCTCATTTAAGTGCACATTATGCTTGAACACCCCTCACACTGCGCAAACTCCTCGCAATTTGAGCATTGAGCGAGATTCTGTCTCAAACCATGACCATGACCATGACAATAGCAGCAACAGAAAATAAAAATATATTACATGATTTTACAATGATTTTACTCCTTAATTTTTTTAAGTTTTGGCTAAGTTCTGAATGTTTTAGCTAAATTCATGAGCTGAGGCACATCCTAAGAACTGTTTTTTTTTTCTTTCTTTTTGCTTGATTTCTGATATATACATATTTATATATAATACAGAGCTGTATTATTCTAGTACAGCTCTGTCTTTGATTTGCCTTACAGTTACACTCACAATTGTAAGCCAAATTTTATGAATTGTAACCCATTTTTCTTAAAATAATATAATCTTCAGATATCAAGCCATATACATTTTCTGATACAGGAAAGTTTTTAAGAAACATCTTTTCTTTTATGAGACCAGAAAACAATTTCACTTTGCGATGAGCTGCATTACAATACACAAATATAGCTATTTCTATTTCTAGCTATATACAGTAAGACTTCAAGCACAGTACGATTGTGAGATTCTAAGTCACAGTACATTTGGATGGTGCAAACATTTTAAAGAAGCCAGTTCAGTGAGTGGAATGACTGATCCTTGAAAATCAATGGATAATTTGTCACTAAGTTGTGGAAAAGACACAACTGTCTATGGGAACTGAACACACAATAATTTCCTGACCTCGCTCCAAGCTATTTCTACATAAGCTATTAAAGGAATACCTGGTTGGCCAGTGTTTCAGACATGAAAACATCATGACTCTGGCATTCTGAGCAAACTTTATATCTTGAACTTTCTACCAAGAACTAGTGAAATACTGGGATAAGTTCATTAGTGTATTTTTTTTTTAACTCTCATAACTGTTCTGCTATTTTGCATAATCAAAAGTCCCAGCTTGGCTCGAAACCAAATTTTTTTATTGTGAAAAAATAATCATCCTTTTATCAAACAAATACATTTCTATTAATTGCTGTCATTTAGAATATTGATTGTATCATTACTGACATTTTATATACTGATTGTGATATTACTGTCATTTGAAATATTGATTGTGTTGTTACGGACATGTGGAATATTGATTGTGTCATTAATGACATTTGAAATATTGATTGTTGTGTTAATGAATGGGTTGTTGCCCATTATGGTATGTTTCACCAAGGACGCAAAAATCACACAGTAGTTTTTTTTTTTTTTAAGCCAGTAAAAAACAATATTTGATTAGTTTGATTATTTATTGCTTTATATTCTCACAATCTCCATTTTGAATGCAACATGGAAAGGTAGTGCAGAATAATTTATCAGAGTGAAACAGGGACTACCATTAATTTCAGGGCCTTTTAAATGATTTTCCAATATTTAATATTATTTACTCTTGTTATTAAACGTGTTGTAGGTAAATAATTTGATTTTCCTAATGGCTTATTCTTGTCCTTCATATACCATTAATACATTATACTATAATTTCGCAATGTACCAACATTTAACAATATCATGTAAATTTATCAATGTACTAACGACATTACAATATATTCCATTTCATTAAGTATTATTCTTGTTTGCTTGTTTTTTTATTCCTCTTTATCCTTCTAGCATGATCCAGTGTCTTGCCTGTATTTGTGCAATCTGGAAGCACACATGTAAACGATACAGTACCTGCAATGCAAACAGACAGAACACAAAAAAAAAACAATAGGGACATTTATAGTATTCATGAAACATGCCCTGTGTAATTCCTATTTACATATTTTCCTATACCTACAATGAAGGTAATTAGCATAGCAACCCAGGTAAGTATGTAGGACCAGGAAAAGCACCAGACACAAAAGAGCTTTCCCAGGAAGTTAAAATATCAAATGTCAAAATAAAAAAAAAAATCAGGAAGTGCTCAACATTGTGCTTTCATGGATTTGTACCTGCACTTTGGGTTGACCGTCTATGGTAGAAGCCTTTAAACATCTCTCACTCAAGGGGGTTTAGAGCCAGGAAAAAGTTAAAGGTGCACAACATATAGACATATTTATAGATTGATATCTACAGTGTACCTGATATGCTGATGTGTACAGTCAGAGAGAGAGAGACATTTCTCTCTAAACACATAGTCGGTCCAAATCACTATGAATGGGGCTGACAAATTGGTGCTAACTATGCCACGCTGATTGGCAGCACTTCCAAATATTCCGGGGCAACTGTGTATTATTCTACCCCCAATAATTTTGCAGAACATATGTTCGCCCTCAACCAGTTTGGCCTGTGCTTCCTTCCTACATCAGTAATTTGATTTACTACATACAGTATAATGTATTTTCAGGTGAAACACTTGCATCTTAACCATCACCACTTAATGCAGAAAAACTAATTGGTCAGTTATAAGACTGATATTCTCTTTATGTGTGCATGTACCATTTAATATAAACAAAAACTGCAATCAATGTGCTGCATGATAATTTCTATTTTTGTTCCACCAGTGTCCTGCAGTTACCAAAACTTCCAGATGATAGACTCCCGGGTGCTTCTCGCTGCCTATATTATAACCTTCTTAATCGGCCTACCAGCTAATATCCTGGCAATGTATGCTTTCATCATGAAGCTTATCAAAAAGCCCACACCCACAGCTGTCCTCCTGCTGAATCTGACTCTGTCTGATGGTTTTTCTACCACTGAAGATGTATGAGGTGGCATTGGGCATGAAGTGGTACCTTTCCCATCACATGTGTGCTATTATGTCATATGTTCTTTTCACCACCATTTACGTCAGCTCTCTGCTGCTGGCTATTAGCATTGACCGTTACTGGGGCTTTCCCAGTGACCTACAGGAAATCTCGCAAGATTCTCTATGGTATGATTGGCAGTATTGTGTACACAGTATGTTCGTTCAGTTGCACACACTGGATAGTTGTGTTTTTTGTTGTCTATAGGAAAAAATACAATAGAACTACACACAATGGCATCTGCTTCGAAGAATCTGTTGAGTCTGGTTCCTCTCAAGGTTTCTTCCTATTACAATCTCACTGAGTTTTTCCTTGCCACTGTTGCCCTCGGCTTGCTCACCAGGGACAATCTGATCATTCTGATTCATACACATTCAAATTCCATACAAACTTAAATAATTCTTTTGATTGTGTAAAGCTGCTTTGAGACAACGACAATTGTTAAAAGCGCTATACAATAATAAAATTGAATTGAAAATTGAATTGAATCCCAACAGCATACTGGTTTGACTGGAACAGGGACTTTTGATTGTGCGAACTAAGACTCCTTATATCAACTTAAGACAATTTTTTTTTTATGACCGACACTTGGAATGTTCAGGCAAACATTACATAATTCCCAGATTTTAAGTAAAATTTTAAAATGCCCAAAAAATTATTGATGAATTTAATTTAATAAAAACTTTTAGTATAATGTCATTTCATTCAGTAGAATAATTTAATTCTGCTCAAAAACTGCTCATTTTGAATGCACATGTATATGTTATTTACATACTTTCTCTATGCCATTTAAATTTCTACTACACTTACATTTCTCATGATATTGACAATGTTGTTGTTGCTGAAAGGAAAATGCAGAATCATTGTCAGAGTGAAACTGCCATCAATTTCAGGACATTTTTAATGCTTTTCCACTATTTAATCTCATTTACTCTTGTGACTGATCTTGGTAAATAATTAGATTTTCCTGGATGGGGTTTCCTAATTGCTTATTCTTGACCTTCCTATACCAATAATTTATTGTATTATAATATCGTTCATTCACATTTAGCAATGTACTAATATTAAGAACTATAATTTATACTTAGCAGTGTCCTATCAAAATATTACAGTACATTGTATAGTATTTCAGTATGGATTCATCTTGTCTTTTTGTTTAAATTTCTTTTTATCCTTCTTCCTTCATTGCCTGAACTTAGGAACATCTTATCCGTATCTGATGCAGAAAAGCTAGTTCATGCATTCATGACCTCCAGACTGGACTATTGTAATGCATTACTAGGTGGTTGTCCTGCATCCTCAATAAACAAGCTTCAGTTAATCCAAAATGCAGCCGCCAGGGTTCTCACTAGATCCAGAAAATATGATCATATAACCCCAATATTATCATCCCTGCACTGGCTACCTGTTCAGTTTAGAATAAATTACAAAATAGTATTACTTACATACAAGGCCTTAAATGGTTTAGCTCCCACATACCTAACCAGTCTTCTGATACGCTACAATCCACCACGCGCCTTAAGATCACAAAACTCCGGATTTCTGGTAGTTCCCAGAATTTCAAAATCTACAAAAGGGGGTAGGGCTTTTTCATATTTAGCTCCAAAGCTTTGGAATAGCCTTCCAGACAGTGTTCGGGGAGCAGACACGGTTTCTCAGTTCAAAAGTAGACTCAAGACGCATCTTTTTAATCTGGCATACACATAACTCATCCCATAACCTCATACTCCAGTACATCTATCCCGAATGGCAACTACGCTAATTCTCCCCATCTGTTCTGTATTTATCTACCCATCCCGAGGCATCGGGAGATTTTGCCAGCTTCAGTAGACAAAGGCCGACCCTGCGAGGTTCCTGAGGCATCCAGAGAAGGACCAGCTCCAGCTGGATTCAGCTTTATGATGGTTGGAGCTACACATGCTGCTCCTGTGCTTCCAGTGATCCAGACCTCATCTGCCCTCTGCACCTACTGACTCGTCCCTATGCTGAACTGGTCTTCATGTAAATTTAAATAATTTCTGTCATATTGAATTTTCACCTGCACAACACACAAGATGTTATATCATTTCTATCTGTTATCACCCAAATGAGGATGGGTTCCCTGTTGAGTCTGGTTCCTCTCAAGGTTTCTTCCTAATGCCATCTCAGGGAGTTTTTCCTTGTCACCGTCGCCGTCACCCTTGGCTTGCTCATCAGAGAGATTTCATTCATTCGTCTCATTATTATTATCTACACATTTTTCTCACACATACACACTTCCAATTATTTTCTTTTCTAAAATTATTATTATTATTATTTATTTATTTATTTATTATAATTTTTTTTTTTTTGTAAATTTTCTTTCATTTTTGTGAAGCTGCTTTGAGACAATGACCATTGTTAAAAGTGCTATATAAATAAAATTGAAAATTGAATTGAACTTCCATCCTGTAAGCGCACATGTAAAAGATACTGTACCTGTAATGCAATCACAAAAGAAAAAGAAAACAATAAATACATTGATGGTTGTCATAAAACATAACCTGTTTAATTAGTATTTGTATATTTTCCCACCTGCAAAGAAGGTCATTAGCATAGCGAGTCGCGTACATAGTAAGTAAGACCAGGAAAAGCGCTAGTCACTAACATACAGTATGGATACATTTATAGGTCAATATCCACAGTGTAGCAGACATGCTGATGTGTACAGCCTGAGAGAGAGCATCAACTTTGTACACATGGGCTGAGGGGAAAGTCCCACAGGGAGTGTTTATACAGATGAGACTCTCTGGTCTGGTCTGTCTCCTGGTTTATGAGTGAGATATAGATGTAAAAAAAATTAAAAATACACAGCAGTTTTAAAGCCATTCTTTAAGGGATATATTAAACAAAGAGAAAAGCCAAGATAAATCTGAATCTAAACACGATTTTAACATATGGCTGTCCTCAACTAGATATCCTAGTCATCAGGAGATTATATACTAACATTACATTCACTTTATATTGTAGTCCTATCGTTTGACAGAGGATGGGATGAAATAATTGACAATAAATTTAATTAATAATTTAACTAAAATAAAAAAAATAGGCATATAATATTGCTTAAAAACAGCTGTCTAGACAACTTATAGATTAGAAAGTATTTTCACAAATCAGCACAAAAAAGTACAGCTGTGAGTATTACTGGAAAGATCATATGACGATGTACAAGCTCTATAGGCATGTATCATTTCTCTGTAACAAAATAGTTGATTGGATGAGCACTATAGATTCTCATAGGTGTGCAGTAGGCACAGGAAGTTATGCTCTGCAGGCTGTTGTCATGGAATGCTCCATGGCCAGTTGACTGATTTACAAATTTGGGTGATATTATCTTAGACAGAAAACCCAAGGTTGTCCACAAGGTCACGCGATGGTCATCTGGCCAGCAACTTATTGAGCGTAAGCCATTTGCCTGAGCAAATAGTTCAACCACCATTTTCCCCCATTTTTCAGAAACATATTTTCCCCCTCTTACAGTATGATTCAACCAGTTAGGCCTGTGCATTTTTATGCAAAATGTGTTTTGCTCACATCAGTGATTCAATTTATTACATATAATATATTTTCAAGTGAAACACTTGCATCATAATGGCCACCAGTGTGCTTCTCTCTGCCTACATTATAACCTTCTTAATAGGCCTACCAGATAATTTCCTGGCCATTTATGCTTTCATTATGAAGCTTATCAAAAAGCCCACACCCACAGACATCCTCCTGCTGAACCTAACTCTCTCTGATCTTCTCTTCCTGTTTATCCTGCCACTGAAGATGTATGAAGAAGCATCAGGCATGCAGTAATACCTCTCCTAGGACATGTGTGCTATCATATCATATGTTTTTTTTCAGCACTATCTGTCAGCTCTGTGTTGCTATTAGCATTGACTGCTACTTGGCGGTGGTTTTCCCAATGACCTACAGGAAATTTTGCAAGATTCTCTAAGCCATCACTGGCATTATTTTTCATCTGGCTGTTCAGTGGTGCACACTGCACAATTTTTTTGGTGGGGGCATCTACAGTATATGGGAAATGACAACAGCACTACATACAACAACCACACCTGCTATGAGAAATTCAGCAATCACAAGCAAAGCGTTGTACTTCCAGTGTGTCTGGAGTTGTTTATAGTCCTGTTTTTTTATTCATTTAGCTATATCCATGTTCTGTTACATTGACTGCATCTGAATCCTTTACCATAAGCCTTGCATTAGACAGGAGAAGAAACAGAGGGCCATCGGAATGGCGCTGGGTATCTTGATCCTCTACTTGATTATTTTTATGATGAAGCAATGGTCAGAATATTCAGATGTCAAGTTGTGTATGTTTTTAAGTAAAGACTTCTCCAAGACCAGAAAATGATTTCACTTTCCATTACTTTCCATTACATGACCATTCAGCCAGTGGAACAGCAGATCCTTAAAAAAAAAATCGACATAACTTGAGAAAGAAATGCATCTGTCTGTGGAACCTGTTCACACAATCGTTCATCCCCTTGCTCATTAAAGAAACTTTGCTGGGAGTTATTGCTACATCCCTTGTACAGTAAATTTTGGGCCAATAAAGGAGTTCCTGAGAGGCCAGCATTTCAAACATGAAGCAGGCAGTCCGATCATGTCTCCAGCATACTAAGAAAACATTCTAATTTGGCACTAGTGAAATGCTGGGATTTGACTTGAACCAGGATTTCAACTGTTATTCCCCCCCCCCCCTCATTGTCTCCCTAATTTAGTTGTGTCCAATTCCTTCCCGTCACTAGGAGTCTTCCACATTAAGGCTACTTACTACCATTCAACCAGGAGGGCCGAGGGTTGTCACATGTTTCCTCTGAACTACGTGACACCAGCCGACCTCTTTTTTTCGAACAGGTTGCTCACACACTCAGAGGAAAGTGTTATCCAATTTTCAAATGAAATAATGCCAGTAAAAACAATGCAAATAAAAAATATACAACAGTCAGTAAAAAAGTGAATAGACTGATCGTTTATTCTGCTCAAAATCTACTTTTTTCAATCTCACTTTTTTTGTCACTGAAAAGAAAGTGCAGAATCATTTGTCAGAGTAAAACAGGAAAACTAATTCATTTCAAAACATCTGAAATGCTTTTCTACAATTTGCTCTCATTTACTTTACTAATTAGATTTTGCTGGAAAGAGGTTCCCTAATTGTTTATTCTTGTCTTCTCTATATATTATGCTATAAGATACTAATATCTTTCATTTACATCTAGCAGTGTTCTGACAACATTCCATTTCAGTAGGAATTCTTTTTTTTTTCTTTAAATCCTTTTTATCCGTCTAGCGTGATCCAGCGACTCGCCTGCACTCGTGCATCCTGTAGGCACACATGTAAAAGATACCTGCAATGCAAGCACAGAGGAAAACAATTGAAACCTTGATGGTTATCACAAAACATGGCATTTGTAATTAATGTTTACATATTTTCCCACCTGCGAAAAAGGTCATTAGCATAGCAACCCAGCCGAGTATGTAGGACCAGGAAAAGCGCCAGTCACCAAAGCGCCTTCCCAGGAAGTTCACGGTAACCCCGGTGTAGATCGCCATAGCCAGGAAAACAAAGAGAGCTAAAGAATATATTAGATTTTAGTGTCTGATGCTCACAATTAGCTCCCTGTGTCACACTAAACTAAAATATCTGCAGTCTGAGGTTAATTTGTAACAGTCTGTCCCTTCAGGTCATAGATGAACTGACCTGAATCATCTATACAGTTAGAGATCTGGAACCCTCAAAGGTGTTCTGATGGGGTTTGACTTTCTAAAATGTTCCTTAAGCCATATTCAGGGTTAGCAACCCATGTTAAAAAGTTACCATCTCAACCTGTTCAGTTTGTACAAACTAGCGCAGACTTTTTTTTTTTAAAAAAAGTAAATTTTTTCTATTTTTTAAATAGATATGACAAAGAGAGGGTTTTGTAATAGCATGTTCACTTTAAACAGTTATTTTTGAGCTGCTCTGGTCAAGGGGTCAAAAAAGCAGACCATCTGATCCATGTTTTGGTCTTTGGCTGTGAATAGAATCCAGGCCTTCGGCATGGCAGGTGAACAAACCCATCAGTCCCCCCCCCCCCCCCAAAGTTTGCATGGGAGAACACAATTATATAAAATGTTAGTTCTTTAGAACGAAGCAGCTCAAACCACCTCCAACATAATGTCCCAAATGAGCACATGGTTTGCCAAGGACACAAAGGAAAAATTCCCCTAACCCTTTTTGGGAAAAACTGAAATGCCAACTATCTCCCAGACTCCACCCAATATCACTGCCTGACCTCACCAATGTTTTTGTGGCTAAATGAACACAAATCCCCAAAAGCTACACCTCTAAATCTATTGGAAAGCCTTCTCTAAAGTATAACAGGAAAGAGCAATATATAAAAACCAAACAGGCATGTGATGGTCAGGTGTTCAGAAACTGCATTATTGTGTATTTCTAATGTCTGTACAGTATATTGATGTGAGGTTTACATACTGTATTTTATCACTGAATGAAAATAAAGTTTAAAGAGAAACCCCAAGATGGCTTTTTTTCTATTTGAGCAATTTCAAATGAAGAATGTGTTAAGAGCAGATACAGAACTAACTCGAAACAAAAAACATGATCCCTGCAGCAAAGGAACGACTGAATCTCTCAAATCCAGAGAAGTGGGTGAAGGAAAGAATGCCGGCGATGATTCCTGCAAAGCATGACATCGATGACAGGATCATGAAGGCCCTTGTAGCGTTCCAGTATGCTACAGCAATCACAAGAGAGAAAAACAAAAAGGATACGATTTGATTAACCTGATGCTTTATATAGTATTTTTAGAACTTTGAAATTCAAAGAGTCAACTTTAACCCTTAAACAATAATTTCTTCACATTAAATGAAAGAAATTGGAACAAACATTTTATTGCAGCAGGCTGCAAAGTGCCTAAAGATACAATTTAGATACATTTTCCCTCTCATCTGTTCCAACCACTCAGCATTCAACATTAACAATATGCAGTACTAATCATCGATTTACATAATCACTAATCATCTGTCATCATCTGCACCTGCCTTAAGTTAGATGTTTTTTTTTTTTTTTTTTTTTATGCCAGAGTGATTCATACTGTAGCCTTGTGGCTTAATAAATAAAATAATAAACTTTGAAATTAATCAGGTGTCATGTTCTGTTAGGTGTTGGACTGTGGGCATGAAGGTGAGGCATAGGCGCAGAGGGGGATGAGGTGTAACAAAAGAGTCTTTAATAATAAGCGGAAGTTGGCTAAAAACGTGGAGCATACTATAAAAACTCAAAAACTTCTTAAACATACACAGACTAGGGATTACAAACACTGATACAATACAGACTACAAACTCCATGCACACAGAGACGGGAATCGAGCCTGGCTGGGAGTCGAACCCGGATCCTGGAGGTGCAAGGCGACAGTGCTAACCACTACACCACTTGGCCTCTGTTGTATTTAATTAAATCTAATTTAATAACTAACTGATCCAGTCTGACTTACCGATACTGTCCGTCTGCATGTAGCACTTGCCCGACATGCAGTAACGCCACAGGCCCTGGTGAGCGAAGCCACCTGATAGCCGATACTGCATCCAGTAATCAGTGGCTGTGGACAGCACCAGGAGGACATTGGCCACGATGGCACAGAAAAGACCTCCTCCCATGAAGCTGTACATCCTGACTGACGCTCACGACACTACACGCAGATCAGAAAAGAGGCAAAGTTAGCAAGCAGAATTTACACATCATACCAGCAAGAACACATATGGCAAACACCTGCAGGGGTGTGGAGTTTTATTGTTAATGACGAGCACTCAGAAGCTCAATCTGCAGTTTAAAAAAAAAAATTGTTGGTTAAATTATTTTATGGTTTACGTACTGTTTATAAATTAGCAGGCAGAATCAAGGTACCAGTGAGGTTTGGGTTAGACAGAATAAGGATATATTATGACTATCACTCATTTAAGAATAAAATATAATAATAAGTTTTGGGCTTATTTAAATATAGAAACAATATGAATATAAAAAAAATAAACTGGCAATATTTTTACTATATGCATATTGAAGATGATGGGCTCTTAATTTTTGTGAAAAAAAAATTGCATTTGTTTCCTTTTTGTCTTTTTTTGTGAAACCTTTTTTTGTTAATTATTAGAGTTGTTGTCTTATGTAACAAGTGAAAATAAGTAAAACAATTTTGGTGTTTAATAATTAACTTTAAGGTGTTTTTAATAAAGACTTTTTCTTAGATCACCTGAATATTTTATTATTACACATTCAATGTATTATTGATATGTATTATTCCACCATACATATCTAGTATTTTTATCTAGCTTTATTATTATTATTATTATTATTATTATTATTATACAGATATTTATGCTGCATTTAACTATTTAATAAGAATTTTAAAATTTAGAATTTTTTAGTATATGGTGAAACTAAAAGAAAAATAAAACACCTCAATGTTATCTACTGTATGTATGTATTTATTTATTTATTTATTTATTTGTTTATTTGTTTATGTATTTATTTAATTTTTAACTGTGTAAGTACTCAAAGTGTAAGTATTTCATTTGTGTGTGTACAGTAAGTGTAAGTAATATTTTTCTGGAGAACATTCCAAAGCTTCAGACTTGTACTGTATAATTAAAGAATAAAGAAAAAAAATCTCTTGATTTTTGTTGAGATTTTGTCAGCAACATGTACTTTTCTAATTGGAGCTAACGAGCAGGTTGAGGGTAGGAGATGAACTTGCTTTTTAAATGACCTTAAAATAACATAAGCTGCATCTTAGATTCTTGATACTACCGTACTAATACATTTTCTAATGTTTAGGAAATATATTACTGGTAAATGTCATCTACACACCATCTAATCAAATGTCACTGAAATTCCACAGGAAATCACACCTAGTGTACGTTCATGTTCACCTCTTAAACACGTCTACAATTAATTTCTGTCTAGTTATAAAGCGATTTGTCAAGAGCTACAGGTTAAATTGAGATCTTTCATTTTACAGCATCACAACCAATCAACAAGTAACAAGGGCTGATTCCTAGAACTGTCATCGCGTTAAACAGGAAAATTAATTATTCTACAAGCAGCAAGGTTCATTTAGTGCTATGACATACCATGTACAGACCTAAGATCTGAAATTTTATATCATTTCAGTTCAGCTTATAAGTTGAAGTTAACTTATTTAAATTCTTAGCAACACATTTGCACTTGGTATCTTGATTTAAATAGGTTTATGTAGTGTTTTGGGTTCATGTTTTGGCACTGTTGAATCGATCTAAAGCCTAGCTTTGAGTGTCTCAGCCATTCTGATGTCTGGAAAAGTTCGAAATGTCCTCCATTTGCATCTACAGATGATATCAATTATATGAAAATGATCCTGGCTGGCATCAATAGATAGCACAGTAATATTATTTGCATAAACACAGGAAACAGTGGCTATTACATAATAATACTAATAATAATACTAATACTAATAATACTAATAATAATACTACTAATAATAATAAAATATCTGTATTACTATTATAATTTACAGGCTAATGACTACAACTAAAAGGAACTTAAAAGAAAATGTTCTTCAGTTTCACAATGCAGCATTTTCCTTTAGCTAGATTTAGAGGAAGGTGGAATCATTCCAGCCTGAAAATTCTGAATATTACACGTTTTTTTTTTACAAACAAAAACTTTACTTACTCTTACCTGAGTTCTTCAGGATAAAGGAAAATTAAAATTTTTAACACAAGGGAAAGATGAATGAGGTAAGAAAGAGGAGATGATAAGCTTGCAGTGAGCGTAACACCAAAGAGGACCTCATAGGCCAAATTCCAAAAGGTTATCCCGGCTTTTCTGTCGATGGTGGCAAAATCCTTTAAAAACACTCATTTGCCCACACCGAACAAATACAGCAGGGGCCAGGGCCACGTGATGCTCGGTCAGTATATGGGCCTGGAGTCATGGAAGTTGGAAGGGATGGGTGTGTGTGTATGTGTGATGGCCTCTTTTTTTGTTCTTGTACGAGTTTTTTTCTAGAACAGTGGATGTGCAGAGGTTTGCAGTAACACTGCTCTGCTGTCAATGCAACATGCTGAAGCTCACATTTTCTTTTAGGATCTGGCTGGAAGTGCTGTTTGAACATGAGGAGGTCATGTTCATAGCAGATATATTAGCAATGATGTGTGTGTTGTGGTGTGTTGTGTTGTTAGATCCCCCCTTCAGATCTAGATTACTGTACTGAAGGCTATTTTAAAATTAACTAAAATTAACACAACCCCAGTAACCACATGAATTTATAAATAAAAGCATTAAATAAAAAACGTAAAAGTTTACCTCCAAGATCTAAAAACACGGACATAAAAATGGGTTTTCACATCTGTCACAGGTATTGGAATTATACTGTAGCACTCTCACTTACTCTCTTATCTTCTATACCGCTTTATCCTGCATTCAGGGTCGCAGGGACCTGAAGCCCATCCCAGGAGGCTTAGGGCACGAGGCAGAGTAAACCCTGGACAGGGTGCCAATCCATTGCAGGGCATGGAACTATAGCAGAATTATAATAAAACTTTATTCACAAACAATTTGTCAATAATGTACCTTAGCAATTTCTTTTGGTAACCATCACCATCTTGCCAGTATTCCTGGCACAGACCATGGTCCACAAATCTTAAATCTTTGATCTATTCCACATCCAGCTTTGATGTGTGATGGGGATCTTTGTCCTGTTGAAACACATAATTTTGTTTAAGTTCCAAACATCTAGCTGATAATTTGAGGTTGTAATGAATTGCGCTGTGTTACTCCTTCTTTATTAATCTATCCCCTTTGTGAACTGCAGCAGTTCCACTGTCAGCACAATAGTGTGAAAGCACTTTGGGTTGAAAGCCGCACCTTTATCCCACCAAACATAACACTGGTCAAAACCTGCCATCAGAAGGCTTTTTCTTTGTCCATGTGGTTGGCTTGAGCTTGGAGGTGTTGATTCTGGAGCAACGGTTTCTTTCTTGGATGACATCCTTTCAGTCCACTGTGAAGTTAAACTTGCTTAACTGTCAACATTACCACTAGTGCTCCATTGCAGGCCTGTGGCTTGGTGGTTCCTGTGTTGTTTTTGATCATCTGCGAACTGATTTCCTGTCAGTTGAGGGTGACAATTTGGGTCTTATTCCAGACTTTGAAAAAGGTGTCTTAACCTCCAAATCACTTGTACTTACATACAGTGGTGTGAAAAACTATTTGCCCCCCTCCTGATTTCTTATTCTTTTGCATGTTTGTCACACAAAATGTTTCTGATCATCAAACACATTTAACTATTAGTCAAAGATAACACAAGTAAACACAAAATGCAGTTTTTAAATGAGGGGTTTTATTACTTAGGGAGGAAAAAAAATCCAAACCCACATGGCCCTGTGTGAAAAAGTAATTGCCCCCTGAACCTAATAACTGGTTGGGCCACCCTTAGCAGCAATAACTGCAATCAAGCGTTTGCGATAACTTGCAACGAGTCTTTTACAGCGCTCTGGAGGAATTTTGACCCACTCATCTTTGCAGAATTGTTGTAATTCAGCTTTATTTGAGGGTTTTCTAGCATGAACCGCCTTTTTAAGGTCATGCCACAACATCTCAATAGGATTCAGGTCAGGACTTTGACTAGGCCACTCCAAAGTCTTCATTTTGTTTTTCTTCAGCCATTCAGAGGTGGATTTGCTGGTGTGTTTTGGGTCATTGTCCTGCTGCAGCACCCAAGATCGCTTCAGCTTGAGTTGATGAACAGATGGCCGGACGTTCTCCTTCAGGATTTTTTGGTAGACAGTAGAATTTATGGTTCCATCTATCACAGCAAGCCTTCCAGGTCCTGAAGCAGCAAAACAACCCCAGACCATCACACTACCACCACCATATTTTACTGTTGGTATGATGTTCATTTTTTTCTGAAATGCTGTGTTACTTTTACGCCAGATGTAACGAGACACGCACCTTCCAAAAAGTTCAACTTTTGTCTCGTCGGTCCACAAGGTATTTTCCCAAAAGTCTTGGCAATCATTGAGATGTTTTTTAGCAAAATTGAGACGAGCCTTAATGTTCTTTTTGCTTAAAAGTGGTTTGCGCCTTGGAAATCTGCCATGCAGGCCGTTTTTGCCCAGTCTCTTTCTTATGGTGGAGTCGTGAACACTGACCTTAATTGAGGCAAGTGAGGCCTGCAGTTCTTTAGATGTTGTCCTGGGGTCTTTTGTGGCCTCTCGGATGAGTTGTCTCTGCGCTCTTGGGGTAATTTTGGTCGGCCGGCCACTCCTGGGAAGGTTCACCGCTGTTCCATGTTTTGCAATTTGTGGATAATGGCTCTCACTGTGGTTCGCTGGAGTCCCAAAGCTTTAGAAATGGTTTTATAACCTTTACCAGACTGATAGATCTCAATTACTTTTATTCTCATTTGTTCCTGAATTTCTTTGGATCTTGGCATGATGTCTAGCTTTTGAGGTGCTTTTGGTCTACTTCTCTGTGTCAGGTAGCTCCTATTTAAGTGATTTCTTGATTGAAACAGGTGTGGCAGTAATCAGGCCTGGGGGTGACTACAGAAATTGAACTCAGGTGTGATAAACCACAGTTAAGTTATTTTTTAACAAGGGGGGAAATCACTTTTTCGCACAGGGCCATGTAGATTTGGAGGTTTTATTTCTCCCTTAATAACATAAACCTTCATTTAAAAACTGCATTTTGTGTTCAATTATCTTATCTTTGACTAATAGTTAACGGTTTTTGATGAGCAGAAACATTTAAGTGTGACAAACACGCAAAAGAATAAGAAATCAGGAAGGGGGCAAATAGTTTTTCACACCACTGTACATCAATTTGAACAGATTTTAGAATCTGATGTTGTAAAGAAATGGCTCCAATTAAATCTAATATCCTTTTACTCTGATCTGAACTGAGCTCCTTGGACTTTAACATTCTACTGTGAGAGTTCAATCCAATGAGTGTTGTCAAGCAAACCCTTTTTATGCTGCACAGTGAAGCTATCAGCTATCAGCTTTAGTCAATTATTGTCACTAATATATCATATAGACGCAGGGGGCGTGGCAAATTAAAAGATACTTAAGGACTTTCAGCGGCACTGAATTAATAAGCTATCACCTTGCATCTCAAGGGCCTGGGTTCGATTCCCGCCTCTGTGTGCATGGAGTTTGCATGTTCTCCCCGTGCTTGGTGAGTTTCCTCTGGGTACTCCAGTTCCTCCTACAGTCCATGGAGATGCAGATTAGGCTAACTGGCATTCCCAAGTTGATTGGAGTGTGTGAGTGTATGTGTGTATTCCCGGTGATGACCAGGGTGTACCTGGCCTTGTGCCCTAAGTCTCCTGGATAGACTCCAGGCCTCCTAGTGAGTAAGTGTCTCCAATAAATAAAATAGTTTGCTCCAAATTCTTGGGACTGTATGTGCAAAAATGAAAACATTAAAAATGTAATGCTTTTTGACTGTAATCACAATTGACATCTATGTGCAAAGATAAAAAGAATAAAACAGGTACTGTATATAAAAAAAAACATTTGTTTCATTGACTTCGCCCTATTTAGATAAAGATCTCGCAAGTCAGTTAAAGGAAATGAATCACACACGTTATCACCTTCTACTGAATATTCAAGGAATGTGCATATGTGCAAAACAACATTTTGTTGCAAATACTTTTTGGTTTTCAGTAATTGTGAAAGTATGAATTGATGAATTGAGTTTAAAAATTGGCCCATTGAATCAAAGAATCAAGTCAACCAAGATAAAATCAATTTTTTTTTACACACTCAAAAAAAAATAAAAAATCAATTTAATTGCACAGCTCTAATAACTGGTAGGCAATTGTAAAGGCATTGAGACTGTGTAAACTAGACTGTATTACAAGGGAACATTATGATATTTAATAATAATAAAGATTTGTTAATAAATTAACAAAAGACTTTATATGACTAGATGTTTAGTGAAATTATACTTGGTTTAAATGGCGTATATCCGTGGGATGTGTCATGTTGCAAACTTCACCCATTGCTTCACAGGATATGCAAATATGCAGACATGAGTTGGCTTTTTAATGTGTTGTTTATAAATCTCATCTTAAATGCAGTGAACACATGTCCGAGTTGTAGGTACTAAGATTATCTACATGATTATAAAGCTTTTAGGTGTTTGTATTTTTCAGCTTTTAGTTATCTCTATTCTACAGGGGTGAGGGTGAAAACATTCTCTTTCCTGTTAGAACTGCAACATTGAAAACAGAACGATGTTTGATCAAAAGTGTACTTTAGAAATCAGCAAGAAAAGGATAATGGCAAGGTAACACTAGGGCAAAAACCTGAAAACTAGGAATCTTTGCAACATTAAAGAAGAACAAAAATTATAGCATGAAGGACTAGATTTGAATAAATCCTACAGTATGAGAGCCAGATTTTATTAGTGCTGAGATAAAGATTAGTTTTAGGCCTTTTCTTAAAAGAGATGTTAGCACAAAGTATGCCTGAAAAGTTAACCTTAAATCATCTTCTTTGACTGCGATTGAGAATTATGGCGATCAGGAACACTGATGTCACAAGTCCACATACTACTGGTATGCAGGTAGAGCAAGAATTCATTACAAGAATACAGGAATTGGATACTAACATGGATATGGATAAAAATTTTTTGGTAATTTCATTCCTGGAAGTTATTTAATTCAGTTAAACAATGAGTTGTTAAGTCATAAATATGAAGTCAGTAACAACATAACTTACATAAGAGCTTCTTTAAAAAAATAAATAAATAAAATAAACTTGTTTAGGGAAGATGAAAGTGTTATTGATTTGAATGACTGATCCGCTCCAGGAGTCGACCGTACACTGTTCATTTAAGCAATTAAGCAATTTCCCTCTGGGTTTAATAAAGTTCTTTGAATCTTCATATCTCTGTGGAAAGAACCAGTGTAGCTGGGAGAAAAGCCATTTAAATTTGTGGAATCCTGAATTGCCATCCAGCATGTTTTCTAACTTTGCCTCTAGAAACAGCATCTGTGGCCAGGAGTCTAGTAATCTGCGTAGTAATTATGGTATACTGTCTCTCCTCTGTCAATCAAAGGCATCTGTGAGCTTATACAGTATTTGTTATAGAGGGTAGAAAGTGCTTTCTCTAAGCGTGTGGCACTGGCTTGTAAGAGAAGCTGTGTGAAAACATTTGCTTGAAGTTTTCTGTAAATGTAAATCAGTTTTACACCTTCATTCATGAGAACGTTCCAGTTTGACTTGATTTCCAATGTATTCTGGGAAATACAGTGTATAAAATAAATCATAAAGACAAAGTTTAATTATCTCCCTGGAAATCCGTTACTTAATTGCAAATGTATTGAGAATCATCATTTAGATTATTTTTAAATGAATAAAATACTTGGTCACATGTTCCTGTTAGGATGTCTGGCTCAATTGGATGCTCGTAATATATACTGTATGTATATATAATATACACATTCCAATTATGTACAAATTTAGCTAGGTTAAAATGAACACCCTGTGCTTTGTTCTTTTGGAGTTTTTTCTCGAGTTACTTGCCCTACAGATACTGTACACTGAGTAACTGAATTGAGCTTGCAGATATTCTTGGAAAATACACATTTACTCTGTAAACAAGCTGTGCAATTTACAATCTTAAAAGTTTTATATTGTAAGTCTATCAGTGTCTGGGTTTTTTCATACCAAATTTTCATCTGTTTTCTGTGCTGTAGTTGCAATGTTCACAAAAGATGTTTACCAGCAGAAACTATGGCAAACTGTTACTCAAAGCAAAAAATGTGTAATATTAACAACAACAACAACAACAATAATAATAAGAAGAAGCAGAATAAGAGGAAATTCAACTACTCATAAAAAAAAGTTTATTAATGAAATTAAAAAAACCATTAAAATATCTGAATTTTTTAAAAAATAATTAATAAGTACACCACACATACAGAATTATTTCATATGTATTTTATTTAGCATATGTACAAATAAAAATTCACTTAATTAAATAGTAATAAAAATACAAAGTTCAAGATAAAAGTGTGTATTAACTGTTGTTCGGCTCATCCACGGACTGTTCCTTAACAAATGAGTGACAAACTATTCAAAGTGTAAGTCAAGAGTGTGATTTTGTGTTAACTGACCATTAAGGTTAACTAGCTAACTTCTTGCAATTTTGAATAGTTAACTATTCCTATACATTTAACGATATTTCGCACAAAAAAAAAAAAACTAAATTAGAATTAATAATGTAGGAAATGAATAAAACTTTGGCTGATGACGGATAGTGTGTGAGGTAGATGTGAAAACTTCCAAACCTCTTGAATTTCTCACGCGAGTTTAGAACACAGAAAATTATTATTGGGTATCAAGTGTGTTACACTGTCGTGGCCATTCTGACAGGGGGAACTGCTAAAGGCAGCAAGCCTGGACGTTCGCTTGGCGCCTGAAAAGCAAATGAATAATTAAACATTGCAATACATTGTAAGATTTCCACTTTTTATAATTTTGCTTTGAGAGAAAGATCTTAACATTGAAATTTTATAGCAACTTCTAAGTGTGCAAATTAGCAAACAAAAAAAGTGCATGCATCATCAGTTAACAAGCTTGGTAAAATAAGAGTAGCAGTTCAAGGGTAAATTTAGCACCTGTTGACCCTGGTGATTATAGGCTGGAGGGTGTTTCATCCCTCTGGTCAGCAGGTGGTGAGGTTTGGTCAGATCAGGCTGAATGATGACAGCCTACAGGAGAGAACACAGAAAGGTTAACACCTCGGTTCCTTAAATCTTTGTGGATATTTAGGATTTTAATTACGTGCTTATGATTTGTGATTGCCGCGATGCCTAATTCACCATGTCTAAAATAATTATGATCACTGCACTGTAAAAAAAAAAATTCCCAATTTTACAGGAAATAACTTTAAAATGTTATAGTTAAAAACTACATACAGATCTATGTAAAATTACAGATAGTATCTGTAAATTATTAAGTCGACTCTTATTTTGAGTATTATTTCAATACTGAAAAATTTAATTCACATATAATAGTAAAAATACCATTCTATTTTTAATGTTTTTTTCTGTTTTTGTAAATTACGTACAACTTCATGTAAAAGATATTATATCATATATATATATAATAGAATTTAGTTATTATAATTATTATATAATTATAATTATGTATATAATTATTTACAATAATAAATTTCAATTAAATATGAAACTCATTAGATAAAGGTTAATGTCCATACCAAGTGGCACGGATAAGGCAGCAGAAGTCCCACACTTACATGTAGGCTATAGTATCTGCTCCATGCCTTCAAGGAATGTAAAGATAATGTAGGATTCACAAATATTTTGGGTGAGACGTTGGAGTTACATTTTGATATTTTACTTGTATG
The DNA here is from genome assembly GCA_030522415.1 of Channallabes apus. NCBI lineage: Eukaryota > Metazoa > Chordata > Actinopteri > Siluriformes > Clariidae > Channallabes > Channallabes apus. The sequence goes on along the minus strand of CM060115.1, from coordinate 9,899,780 downwards.
AGGGGAACTATTGTCACGAAAGGCGTTTTCGTGGCATAAATGCAGGAGGCGAGCTGGCGGTTCAGTAATTACGTTTATTTAAGTGAAACATACGAAAACAAAACATAAGCTCTTTCTGAGAGCATCTAGTTGTCAGGGAATCAGAACGGACACAAGTGCAGGTCTCCATCAAAATTTTATTTGTTGCAGAGATGCCTTGATTCAGACAGAATAAACAAAACAAAAAATAATAAAAAATATATATACTAAAATCAGGAACAAGCTGCGCTGTTCTTTTAAATCAAAACCTATGAGCGCCAACGTCCCCTGAAAAAGGAAAAAACAAAAACCACTCCGAAGAGGAAAAAGGCCTTGACCAGGAGAGGAGGCTGTAGTTCCTTTGGCGGCCAGCAGAAATCCGCTGAATTGCACGGCCGCGAAGAAGAGCAAGAAAAACAGGACCCAGCCTGGATGCAAAAAGACAAAAAACCACGGGAGAGAGGAAGAAAAAGGGTGAAAAAACAACACCGAAGAATACTGGCTTGGAGACGAAATAAACTACACATACAGGACTAGACAGGACAAGAAACAGGCAGGCGAAATGGCTAGCGACATGGGACAACGATTTGACACAGGACAGCGGACAAGAGGGAATAAATAGGGCGATTGATTACAACGAAAGAAAGGGGGACAGGTGAGTGAAATCATGTTGATGGAGTGATAAAGAGGAAGTGGGAGGGATGGTGGTGATGTCACAGACACGGGCACATGATGAAGGGTCAAAACAAACGCCATGTGCTTGAATAGAACAACACAGGGAGAGAGGAAGGGAAAAAAAAGAAAATCTTAATGGTTTTGACACTAGTAGTCTTGAATGTATTAATAAACTTAAATAAACATACACCAACACAAACCTTACGACGATTAATACAACACAACAAAAGTCAACTCAAACAGGCTATTTATAGTCTTAATTATCATCCTCGGTTCAGGTGACGTAGGTGAACTTCTATGTCACCTGACCGAGGTGCATCCTGGGAACTGAGGTTTAACATAACTAAAACAAACTACAAAAACATAAATAGTCTTTGACGCAGTGGCACCCTCTAGGGGTTAACCCTTATAGTACCCCCCCTTTAAAAATGCTCCTCCGGAGCATTCACGGTGGCCCCGGACTCCCCCCCCACTGTTCTAACCTTGGCCTCTTTACCCAGAGGCTGGGTGACGGAGCTGGCCTTGGGACCTTCGTGCCTGGCATTCCCACTGGCACGACTTTTGCTGCCTTTGGCGCCGGTGGAGCTGACATAAAGTCCGCGGCGCTTGATGGCAGAGCTGGAGACGTGCTCGGCGGCTGCAGAGCTGGAGACGTGCTCGGCGGCTGCAGAGCTGGAGACGTGCTCGGCGGCTGCAGAGCTGGAGACGTGCTCGGCGGCTGCAGAGCTGGAGACGTGCTCGGCGGCTGCAGAGCTGGAGACGTGCTCGGCGGCTGCAGAGCTGGAGACGTGCTCGGCGGCTGCAGAGCTGGAGACGTGCTCGACGCCGGCGGCGGAGCTGGACCCAAGCTCGACGGCGGCGGCGGCGGAGCTGGACCCGAGCTCGACGGCGGCGGCGGAGCTGGAATGGGGCTCGAAGGCGGAGGCGGAGCTGGAACGTTCTCGAAGCCGGGAGGCGGCGGAGCTGGAGCGTCCTCGAAGCCGGGAGGCGGCGGAAGGACGATGCTCTCCAGCGTCAGAGCGGCAGTGAGGTTCGGTGGCGGCTGAAGAGCTGCAACTGGGCTCGGTGGAGGCTGAAGAGCTCACTCGCTGTCAAGCGCCGGCGTGTGATCCCCCGCGTTGAGCTCCGGAGGCGACGGAAGAGGGAATGTGTCATTCTCGCTGCTTAGCTCCGGCGCGTCATCCCCCACATCGAGCACAGGAGGCGGCGGAAGAGGAAACGCTTCGTCCTGGCTGCACAGCCACTGCTCGTATTCCTCCATGTCGAGCACAGGCGGCGGCGGAAGAAACTCCTCTTCCTCGCTGTTCAGCGCTGATACCGGAAGCGTCGTCTGCTCCGTGTTGAAGAGCGCAGGCAGGGGAAGAGGAAGCTCAGAACCTGAAGCGTGGCTCTCTCGGAGCTCAGAGCCTGTAGCGTGGCTCTCTCGGAGCTCAGAGCCTGTAGCGTGGCTCTCTCGGAGCTCAGAGCCTGAAGCGTGGCTCTCTCGGAGCTCAGAGCCTGAAGCGTGGCTCTCTCGGAGCTCAGAGCCTGAAGCGTGGCTCTCTCGGAGCTCAGAGCCTGTAGCGTGGCTCTCTCGGAGCTCAGAGCCTGTAGCGTGGCTCTCTCGGAGCTCAGAGCCTGCATCGCGGCTCTCCCGGAACTGGAGGATCAGGTGTTGGAGCTCTTCCACATGTTCCCGCAGATCTGGTACTCGCTCTCGATTCTGCTCAGAATACCACCTGACGAGATCGCCTTCCTCTCTCCACTGCTGCTCCGCCTGGGGTTTTACTTCCCTCTCGTCACCACCGTACTTGACCTTCCTGGCCCTTCTCTTCCGGCCGGTGCGGGGAACCCTGTTACCCCTTGTTGTGTCGCCCCTGAATGGCGTCCGCCGAATGGCGAGCCTCCAGCCCTCCCAGCTCTGCCGTGCTTCTCTCTCTCTACGCTCATCACTGCTCTCCAGCAAGTCCTCCTGCTCTTTGAGCAAGCTGTACTCCCAGCTCTGATAAATCTCGGCCTCGCTGTCCTCCAGCCAGTCCGCCAGCTCGTTGGAGATGGTAATAGCTCCCCCCCAGAAATTATCTAGTGGAAAGCCCTCCGCTATGCCACTGTTTAGGTGTTGCATTCTGTCACGAACCTCGGGTGTATGTCGGCGTTTTCGTGGCATAAATGCAGGAGGCGAGCTGGCGGTTCAATAATTACGTTTATTTAAGTGAAACATACGAAAACAAAACATGAGCTCTTCCTGAGAGCATCTAGTAGTCTTGAATTTAAATAATTTCTGTCATATTGAATTTTCACCTGCACAACACACAAGATGTTATATCATTTCTATCTGTTATCGCCCAAATGAGGATGGGTTCCCTGTTGAGTCTGGTTCCTCTCAAGGTTTCTTCCTAATGCCATCTCAGGGAGTTTTTCCTTGCCACCGTCGACATCACCCTTGGCTTGCTCATCAGAGAAATTTCATTCATTCGTCTCATTATTATTATCTGCACATTTTTCTCACACATCCACACTTCCAATTATTTTCTTTTCTATTATTATTATTATTATTATTTGTTTTTATTTATTTATTTTCTATTATTATTATTATTATTATTAATTTTTTTTTTTTTTAATTTCTTTAATTTTTGTGAAGCTGCTTTGAGACAATGACCATTGTTAAAAGCGCTATATAAATAAAATTGAATTGAATTGAATTGAATTGAATTGAATATTAATAAACTTAAATAAACATACACCAACACAAACCTTACGACGATAAATGCAACAAAACAAAAGTCAACTCAAACAGGCTATTTATAGTCTTAATTATCATCCTCGGTCCAGGAGAACTTCTACGTCACCTGACCGAGGTGCATCCTGGGAACTGAGGTTTAACATAACTAAAACAAACTACAAACATAAATAGTCTTTGGCGCAGTGGTGCCCTTTAGGGGTTAACCCTTATAACTATGGTGTTATTTTTGTACCAATCTTGTTTCTAATTGACGCATTTAAATAAGCGTGCGAGAGAGGGCGGGACCTGACGCGAAATACGCTTACGTTTATTGCTCAGGTATCAGACACAGATGTAACGTGATATGAACCAGCCAGTGGGAAAGGGTCTGCAGCTGGTAAGCGGTTTCTGTGTAAATTCAGAGGAGTGAAGCCACAATGGTGAGTTGCAAACTCAAGAGACGATGACAGTATTTTTTTCATTGTTATTAGAATTCTTATTGTTGTTGCTGTAAAGCACATTTATTAATACTGCCACTTTCGTCTATTGCAAATTTCAGGCGAGTCTCGGGTACTTCGCCATGTCACTACTGAGAAGCTGCAGGAATTCATTTACACCTACAACGGTAAAGGAGTCAGATGAACAGAGAAGGTTAGCGAGCTCTTTAAGAGCATGCTGTTACGTCCCAGGACGTAGTTTACGTATTAAACGAAGTATTGAATGGATGTATGTAAATGTTGCGTGCCTTGGAGTGTGCACAGTTTTCTTTCTCTCTCTCTCCCTCCCTGTCTCTCCTGGTAGAGCCTGATTGGACCCAACTGCAGGAAACTACGAAGCAAGTGAAAGAGATACTGTAATGGCTGGGAAGCAGAGCAGAGTGGGGAGAGCTGTGTGTGTGCACACGTCGTGAAGCTCCTCCGCGCGTGTTGAATCATTTGCCATTCGTCTCCTGCTCCAGAGAACTTGTGTGTGGTGTTGCCAATTAGCTTCGTTAAATCGTAATGAAAGTGTGAATAGTAGTTTGTTAGAATAATTGATACTGCCAGTCCTTCGGGACTATTAACTCTTATTTCATTTATTGTGAATTATCTTTCGTTCTTCCTGACTTTTAAAAATCTGCTATTTCTCATGTTCTAATCGGAAGCTGTAGGTTGGGGATTGCCTTTTCGTTTTGTGGTTTCTAATTTTCTCCTGGTTTTTGGCCAGTTAGGGAGACAGGGAGGGTCTCTGTATTTTTTTCCCTTTTTATTTAGTAGGTAAGTTAACGACGCAAAACCAGTTAGTTTCCCATTCTGTTTATTTTTTTGGCCTTGATCCCTTTCCGACGAGATGCTTCCAATCTATTTACTGTGAACAAAAATAAATCTGTTACTTTTCGGAAATCTCTGTTGTGATTATTAGAGCTGGCACAGGAGAGGGGCTTTATTTCAACTTTACTTTTTATCTTGTCCTCGGCCTTGCCAACCCTAGACTGGCCGGGTCATGACAATGCACATTAAGAATTTTGAGAGAGAGTTAGTGGGTGTACTGTACTCTGAAACCTAATTGCAGTATAAGTATTAGTGTATGACACTGTTAGCCTGGGTCAGGGATGACTTATTTTACATTAACAGCTGCTCTTACTCTCCAAAATATAAACTTCCACAAACATAGTGTGTTTGTATTTTTTATAAATGACTAATTCCATTTAGTAAATTGACGTCAATACACTTCAGTCAAAATAAATGTACCATAGAGATCATTAGTATATATACTAGTATGTTTGTTGAAGATTTCTATATACTGTGATAATGAAACTTGCTTACATTTTTAAATCAAACATTGGAACATGGGAGAAGAGGCATCCAGTAGAGAGACAAGTCCATTACTAGTACGTATGGAGTGCAATATAAGAGTACTTTGAATCTTTTCATGATAATTTAAAAGGGAACTCCTTCAACTTTGGATCATTTTGAGTGCAATTATTTTACTGTGTAGAGATCCTTTCTGTATTGTCTCACTTGCAATGTTCATGAGCCTGTTAGTAGAGTGAAAATAAGTTGTTTACACTGGTGCACATGCTTGTCCTGTTGGATTTAATTGCATAACCTTTTTGCGAATGCTGGTTGTAGCGTTCAAACTTGATCCTGGACTGATCATGATTATGTTCTCTCACACTAAAAAAAAAAAAACAGGGCCCCACTTGAAAAGTTCTTGAGTTTCTCTTTAACATATCGAGTTTTAAATATGATCTCGATTACTTCGTTAATCTGTTTCTTGGGCAACAGAGAAAAAGATTAACTTTTTCTTTTGAATCTAAGATCTTTGTGTGTTCTTTTCTTCTCTCTTCCAATTAACCCTAATGCACCAAGGATCCTGTTGTTTACCTCCTTTTTGGAAGAAGATCATTCTTTCGATACACTGGACTGTCCATGTTTTAGATTTTACTTACTTGCACTAAAGCATTAGGATTCTGAACTAAAAGTTAAAGTTATTTGTATGCAAATAGGGCGGCACGGTGGTGTAGTGGTTAGCACTGTCGCCTTGCACCTCCAGGGTCCGGGTTCGATTCCCGGCCAGGCTCGATTCCCATCTCTGTGTGCATGGAGTTTGCATGTTCTCCCCGTGCATGGTATGTTTCCTCCGGGTACTCCGTTTTCCTTCCACAGTCCAAAGACATGCAGATGGCATTCCCAAATTGACCATAGTGTGTGAATGAGTGTGTGTGTGCTGTCCAGGGTGTACCCTGCCTCGTGCCCTGAGTCTCCTGGAATAGGCTCCAGGTCCCTGCGACCCTAAATACAGGATAAAGCGGTATAGAAGATGAATGAATGTATGCAAATATTATAAGAACTATAGAGGTTTTTTTTTATGGACCACATTGTACTTTATTTGTATTTGTAATTTTAATTAGTCAAGGATAAATTAGTGAGAGAGAATGTTCCACTGCACAATAATCTAAATATTTCATTTTGTTTTTCATTTTAGTTTTTCATTTAGTATTTTACTGTAATCGTATAAAACTTAACTTTTTAATTGTATTTTGCATCATACTTGTACTATACTGTGTCACAGTTCTTCAGGCAATTTTACAAATATTATAATCTTGAGTTTGTTAACTATTTATTGAATTTATTGTTTATAGAAATTCATGAAAAAATATGAAATAACTGGGTTTTTTGTATTGTTGCTTTATTTGAAAGTGTTTGATCTTAAATTTAGGAAAAATCTGTAAAATAATGTTGCCCTAAATGTCTAATGCTCTTGCTTTACTGAAGGTGTTTGATTGTAATAATTTTTTGGGGAAAAACTGTAAAATAAAAACTTATTGCTGCTACACGTCTAGTGCTGTTTTAATGAAGGTGTTAAATCATATAAATTTAGGGAAAATCTGTGAAATAATGGCGTTTCACTTCTAAACTTGTAGTGTTGGTGCTTTTTTGAAGGTCTTTAATCGTATAAATGTAAGAATGTGTAAATTAACGGCGTTTCACTGCTAAACTTCTAGTGCTGTTGCTTTAATGAAGGTGTTTAATTGTATAAATTTAGAAAAAAAAATCCGTAAAATAAAGTTTATCTGCTAAACTCCTAGTGCTGTTAGTTTATTGAAGGTGTTTAATCATATGAATTAGGAAACATTTATAAAATAGCAGTGTTTCTCTGTAAAAGATTAAATAATTTCTGTAAATTTAATGTTTTTGCACATACTGTAATATGAACTAAAGTATTTACCTTCATTTTATGTTTTTTGTTGCCAGTGATTTGACCGGGTTTTTTTTTTATTTTTATTTTTTTTACATTTTTTATTTACATTGTGCAAATACAAAAAAAATTCTTTATTTGGGTATATCTATGTATTTTATAAACAAATACATGCCATTTCAGAAAGAAAATTATTGGCCTGCATTAAACAAAGAAAACACTGGGTTAAGAACTGTTTAGAACATTATTACATCTGTAAGGACAGTGCTAAACTGTTAACTTCATTAAAGAAATTTAGGAGGAAGAAATCTGGAATGTCCATGATTGGAGATCATTTAAACGCTTGGTGAAGTTGGATCATTAAAAAGGGACAGGAGCTATGTTTAATAATGAAAGTACATAAGAAAACTACTTGAGATTAATCTGAAAAAAGATTATAATTTCAAAGTGAGCATAAAGATTGGAATTTGAAGCAATGGGAAGAAGTCATGTGGTCTAATGAGTCCTGATTGACCCTATTCCTATGGATGCTGTCGGTGCATCAAAGTACAGTACAAGCTTCTGGAAGCAGTTTTATTATTTGGGGTTCCTTCAGTTGGTCAGATTTAGACTCAGCAACGTTATGTTCAGTTATATTGTAAAATGAAGTCAGCTGACAACCTGAATTTATTTATTACTATCTATTGAGTTTTCTCCCTCATGGCACAGACATATTCCATAAATTTAAATGGTTAAAGAGTGGCTATGGGAGGATGAGAAATCATTTTCATATGACTTAACCACCAGATTTTGCACCATAATCAAAGCTAAAGGCAATTAAAAAAATTTTAGTGTGCCAATTTAATTACATTTACCTGCCAGTAGATATAAGTAATTTCATCTGCTTATACTGTATAATAAAATAATTTCAAGCTTGAAAATTTTTTTATATAAATAGCATTCCAGTTGCTGTTATATTTTTCCCATTATGATGTACAGCAACTCTCTACTCAATCATACAAACCTCTAGAGCATCAATAAATATAAACGTACCCAGACAGCAAGATGTTTGCATAATGTTAGCTCACTTCTGCTCACTTTTATTTGCTCTTAGGTACATTAAGATAGTTTCGGAAAAACCTTGTGAACTTACTTTCTTCACAGCTCCTGCGACAGGATACTTGGGATTTCGACCAGATGCTACATATGAGGAATGAAAGACTTAATTAGTTCAAAAAGGATATAACATGGATTGATGGATATATAAGATGGATGGACGAGTAGTTATGTCCCTTACTTTTCTTTTTATGGCAGTAGTAACCGAGGTAGATGAGACCTGTGAGGACCAGGAGCAGGAGGACAGCACAGGGGATTCCAGCAGCTATACCAGCAATGACTGCCCCACTAAGGCCTTCGTCAAATACATACAACTTTTTAAACATTTTCATTGGGGAGTTTTATTGATTTGATATTGACATTTTTTTATCCATAATTATATTTAATGTCCAGAAGCATTTCAAACAAAGCTTTTGTTATCATTACATTGTCACAGCTATGTGCAGGTTGGTCAGAACGTCTGGCTTTCGCTACACTAATGGGGGAAATCATCTCAGCATTGAACAGCATCAGTTCGGATACACTATGAGATGTTCAGCATTCTTGTGATCAGTGTATTCACAAGTGCAAGGAGGTCGTCGGCTGTCAGTTTTTTGTTGTTTGTCAACGGCTGTCGGGTATTTGTTGTCATTTATGCTTTTACAGTATATACATTTTAATGTATATTTTAGCTTGTTATTACAGAAACACAGTAGCACAGTAATATAAAACTGTAAACATTATGAATCACACACAGATCTACTGCCAAAGCTGCTGTTATGGAAGATTAATTATCACTTTTTCACCGATCAAACTCAAGAATCAAAAGGACTGCTTTGGTATAATGACAATAATACCAAACTTAACAGTGTACAACCATTCAGTTTGTCATAAAATATATAGATTAACTAAAATGCTTGGATCATTTACAACAGCAGCACTGCTTCAAGACTTTTCTCAAATTACTTGCTGAATCATTGACAAAACCACTATGACTAGCTCACGGTGTTTACACCAACAACACGTCCCTTCATTGTTATCTCTTCACATCTGACCACAAAAAAGGGCAAAGCAGCTAAAGATTCGAAAAACATAGCTGTTCACTCTGTTTCTTAATGTTCATTATTTCTATTTCGATGAGCGCAGTCTACCCGGAGTAGCCTCAGAGTCCCTCTCTTGGCTGATAGAAGTGAAATCCAGAGCAACTTACATTTGACATACATCTGAGCAATTGCGGGTTAAGGTCCTTGCTCAAGGGCCAGGACGTTCACGATGTAGTAGTACTTATGGTAGTAAATTTTATGGATTATGTAAGATATTATATGAAAAGAACACATCCTGCCCATTCACCCAAATTTGTAAATATTATCTGAGTCTTACCCTTAATAGTTATGGAAATGTTCCTCATGATCTGCATGTTCGTCCTGCTGTTAACCAGAACGCACTTGTAATCGCCACTCTGGCTCGGCTGCACGTTGGTGAGCTGCAGCGTGCCATTGACACTCGGCAGCGCCTGTCCGTTAAACACCCATGAGACTGATGGAGGCGGTTCACCTTCAGCTCGGCACGAAAGAGACACAGTCTCTCCAGAAACAAAGCCTGCTTTTGTAGGGCTGACCTCCAAAACTGGCTGATCTGGTCCATCTGCAGGAGGGAGCCAACAAAAGAAAAAGTTAAGCATTAAGCTAAACTAGCTTGTTAATGAAGGCAGGAAGCTAGAGTTTAGCAGAGATTAGCAAAATATCATACAGCATTATTCAAATCAATACAGTTCACAAAACCCTGACAGAAAGGTGTTCTTAAAAAGATATGACTTTTTGCTAAATGTTTTATATAATGTAATTAGTTTGTTTATTTATATTTATAAGTTTGTTTGATGTAGCCTTTGTCATGTTTTTTTTAATGGCTAACATGTTAGTAACTATATACGAATGCTAGCCTTTGTTAGCAAACAAAACGTCTTGTTATTAATTATTATTAATCATTATTAATACCATTACACCATTAGAAGAAAGGCAACAAAGTAGCTAACTGTTGAAAATACCATTATTTATGGTATTTGGGGGGGGGGGTAGTTTTGGCTAGACAATAGGGATTTGATTTAATACAGTAAAGTTACTACGTATATTGGTCTTAATTTTAAATATCTCTTTTAAATGGACTCCTTAATATATATGATGTATATTATTCTTGAAGTCTACTTTCACCCAAACTGTGTCACAAAAAATTACTAAACATAATTCTGTATGATTTAATTTCATTTTATAGTTTAGCATATTCACTATCTACCTAAATTTTAGCTAAAGAACAGGCAAAATAACAATTGGCGAGATGTCATACACAAATCATTAACCTAACATAGGATGGATGCTAAATATCTAGGTTACCTAGCTAAATTTTAGAGATGCTGATATGCTATCCAAACATCATCAGGAATGTATTTTAAGAATGCTTTAAAAATTACCATCAAAATGTCTTTCCTAACAGGTAGTATGTTGGCTGATGTTCTAATCAGAATGTTAACAAGACATGATTGGTGTTCAAGGTAATGTGTTGGATAGCTTAAGGAAGATTATGAATGAAAATATTTACCTTTAACATAGATTCATTAATTCAATTTAATTTTATTTGTATAGCGCTTTTAACAATTGTCATTATCACAAAGCAGCTTTACACAATCAAACGAAATTATTTAAGTTGGAATGTGAATGTGTATGAATCAAAATGGTCAGATAGTCCCTGATGACCAAGCCGAGGGCAACAGTGGCAAGGAAAAACTCCCTGAGATGGCAATAGGAAGAATCCTTGAGAGGAACCAGACTCAACAGGAAACCCATCCTCATTTGGGTGAAACAGATAGCCTGTTTGAATTGATCTGCATTTATACTTTGTGTTACAAGAGTAAATCACTCTGGATAAAAGCATCTGCCAAATGCCTAAATGTAAATGAGAGTAAATGCATTTACAATGCTACAGCTATTTTCTTAGAATCAGCCCCATACAAATTTACTATGGTATGTACTATAGGATACTATGGTAATCTATACCACATACGATAACATACCATAGTATTACCATGGTACTTCAGACATTACCATGGTAGATGCCATAGGACTGTGGCACTGGGTACCAGATTGGCTAGCAAGTATCTAATATGGTATGTTTGTATATACTGTACTATACTAGTATACACACACACTACTCGTATGGTACAGTACAGGCAGTACCATATTAACACATATAACATTAAGAGTTTCAACATACAATATGGTAATTAAGTAATGCTACATACTGTACAATGGTACCATACTATATAAATATTACCATTATGGTATGTAAACATTTTCTGATTAATATCCTGTGTTGCACAGTACAAGTACAGTTGTACCAATATATGTACCATGGTAGAACCATGTGCCATAGTGTGTGGTACGTTTACTATTTCAGCAAATAAGTACCAGGGAATCATGATACTACATACCCTGACACAGGGACTATGGTAAAGTTTTTTTATCGGAGGCTAAATGAAGGCAAACTATTCAGACAATATAAAATTTACCCTATTTAATCCTTAAACAAAAAAAAAAAATTAATTAGCCAAGTAGCGTTTGGTCCCTAAAATTTTCTTTAGTTTATGTCCTGGAGTTATGAAATAAGAAATGCTTACAGCAGCAGCACCTGCATTGTCATTCACTTGCCTAAAAACAACTCATGTATTACAAACAGTCTTGTTGATGTGGGTTCTGGCACTGTATCACTGTATACCATCACATAAACTGACAACGAGATGTCATAGGAAAATAAAAGTATTTGGTTTTTATATCGTGTAGTTTCACCCTTTTCGAGTAAACACTTACACAGCACTTGGATGTCCATGCTCTGCGTCACATTACAGTAGGGATTTGCCAGCACTACACTGTAGAGCCCTGTGTTGTTGCGGTGTGGCTGATTTATGGTCAGGGTCTTTTGAGTTATCAGGTACTGAGAGCCGTTCACCAACTCCATGCTATTAAAATACCAGGTTGCATTCAGAACCGGTCCTTGCGTTGAGCTGTAAGATAGAGTGAACGGTGCTCCTCCCTCCACAGCGTTTTGCGAGACTGCGACCACAGAGACGTCTTTGATGATGTCTGTGAAGGGAAGCCATTTCCAGATGAAAACAGAGGTAGAAAAATCATTAATTTCTTGGCTAGCCCTCTAGCTTGCTTGGTTGTTGAATTAAGTAAATAAAATGCTGTCCGCTGAACCTAATGGTCCTCTGGGCAACTGGTAAAAAAATTAAAATAAACTGTTTCTACATATGGAAAGCAAGTTTTTAAAAAACAAATTAACCTCAAGATTTCTACTCACTGTACACCAATAGTGTAAAGTTGACCAAGGCCTCACGAGTCCCGGGCTTCACCGCTTGCGCGGTGTATGTGCCACTGTAGCTGACAGGAACGTTCTGGAATACCAAAGATCCAGTCTGATCCACGGATAAGACGTTACTATATGCCGGGGCGATGTCTGGAGGAGTGCTGAGGCCTATATTCCATGTAGCCAGAATCAGCGTCCCGTTCAGCCATGTCACTAGAGGGTTGGTGACACCGCTATATGAAATGCCAAGTGTCAGGTTGGTGCCCACAAAAGCATTAACAAATGCAGGTCCACTGGGCCAGAGGACGAGAGAACAATCGATGCCTGGGATTGCACAAAAAAAGAAAGGAAGGAAGAAAGAAAGATTTATTTTTTCACTGAATTGCACAACAGAGATGTGAATCATAAGCAGCTTGTCAATTTTATAAAAAAAATTTGGGTATTGTGAATTTTTAATAAAATGAATTTATATCCAAGCTTAATTCTAATTTGAATGAATTAACTGTCTGATTGGTTTTAAGCATCTATACTTCATTCATTCATTCATTCATCTTCTATACCGCTTTATCCTTCTATTCAGGGTCGCGGGGGGCCTGGAGCCTACGGCGGGGGCATCTATACTTATTACAATGTATTAAAAACTAACCAAATATTGAAAAGCAAAAACAATTCCCCCTTTTTTTTGTTTCTTTTAGCAAAGTGATCATCTTTTTTCTTGCTAATCCTCTGGTCCACACTCCAGTCCAGTAGGTAGCAGTATGGCTGTCGTCGTGCAAAACTATGGAAGCAGTTTTTATTTTATGAAAAAGTTTTTGTAATTTTATATATATATATATATATATATATATATATATATATATATATATATATATATATATATTATTTATTTATTTTTATTTTTGGAAAAATTACAAAAACGTTTTATAACACAAGTAGTTTACCTAAATACAATTTAAAAGCCTAAATTTATTCTGAATTAAAAACAGAACTATTTAATCAACAAATCACTTGTATTATACACAATGCTAAAATCCCTGCAGAGTCTGAACAAGTCTGAATTCAAACTCTTTATCAAAAGATAAACATTCATTCATTCATTCATTTTCTATACCGCTTAATCCTGTGTTCAGGGTCGCGGGGGACCTGGAGCCTATCCCAGGAGACTTCGGGCACTAGGCGGGGTACACCCTGGACAGGGTGCCAATCCATCGCAGGGCACACACACATACACACACTCACACACCCAATCACACACTACGGGCAATTTAGGAAGCCAATTAGCCTAACCTGCATATCTTTGGACTGTGGGAGGGAACCGGAATACCCGGAGGAAACCCACCAAGCACGGGGAGAACATGCAAACTCCATGCACACAGAGACGGGAATCGAGCCTGGCCGGGGAATCGAACCCAGACCCTGGAGGTGCAAGGCGACAGTGCTAACCACTACACCACCGCGCCACCCAAGATAAACAACAACAAAAAAAAAACTATTTCGGAAATTTAGCTTCTTTCTTCTAACATTTTACAAACGTTCAGTCTTAGCATTAAAGAAAAAATTATAATTATATAAGCATTGAAAATTAAAGCGAGTTATATAACATATCTGTTGGAAATATTATATAATTGTTTTATTCACTGACAAAAAATTATTCTCTCACTCTCACGCTCACACACACACACACACACACACACACACACACACACACACTGTCATTTCTAAACTGGTATGTGTTTCCCAGATCAGGTGAAGCTAGACCTACTTTTGGAACACGAAACCTATTCATGGCCAAAGGAATTTATTTTTTTAGTTTGTTAGTTCAAGGGAGCAAATCAGCTTTCCCCCTTGAGCCCCTTACTCCACTTTTTTTGTTTTTCTACAGAGCTATGTACATGAATGTATTTGTACCTTATATATTTTACAGACATACCCAGTAAAGTGGAAAAAAATTAAATATGCCTCTGATATTTCTGTTCAAATTGTTTGTACTGTACACATTTACAAGTGAAAACACATTGATTATATTATTAGTAAAATTTAATTTCAGAATTTTTGGCCTTAGAAAAAAAAAAGGGTAGTAATTTGCATTTTCCATGGTTGCTAAAGGCTAAGGTGACATTCTTAAGGTCTTTTACAGCTTTCATATCTTTTGGTATGTAGCTTTCACATGCAAAAATATGTATATAGTTATGCTTCTAGATTTTACTCTATAAGCAAGACAGTCCATTTATGTACCTTAAATCTTTAAATGGACAGTATATCCTAGTCTTCCGGTAAAATGCAGTATGCATTTACATTTCTGTTACAAAAGAGAGTTTGCAACCTACAGTAACACATGCCATGTCTTCCTGAGTTTGTACTTAACTGTAGTAAACTTTCTACCCAAAAGCTATAGTTGCAGATCAATTCTAAAGTAAGTGAATATTAATATTAGGATATTAAGATAATCGAGTATATTTGCTACCTCGGTCTACAAACCTGTTTTTGTTTTGTAATACAGTATATTTTCTACATTCTTGAACAATATTTTAGATTTAAAAACTTTAAATAACACAAATGGCTTTAGTTAATTGGTTAAAAACAACTACAGTCAGTTGTTATTTTAAGACAAAAAGGTCAGCTGTTCTGGATCAGTTCTTGCAAAAACAGTATTGTGTCAAATGCTTTTGCGAAACCCATCAATCATCATGATGAAAATGACTCTCATGAAGACCATCCCAGGAAAGCAAGACCCAAACTTACCTCTGCTGCAGAGAAGTTGTTCATTTAGAGCAGTGGTTCTCAAACATTTCCTATCATTCCTCACTTAAGCGGGTGAGCGAATTTTCAAGCCCCACTTGTCAACAAAATAATAACGAAATCGGCCAAGTTTACTGTTTATTGAAATATCAATTTCTAAACCAATAAGATCAAACAACACCAAGTTAAAAACAGATAAAAACACGTGCAATTGTTATAAAAGGCTTACGTTGGCACTTATCTTTGCATAATTGACCCCATGTTTATTAGCTGCTCAACAATCGATTGTAGTTTTTTTGCACTGGCCAATTCTGTATGCAACTTTGAATAAAGCCATTTGCTCTTTGCTGTCCACTGATTCAGATGTTACCATGCGATTCTCCTGCTGTCTGTATTCTGCCAGCTTTCTTTGAAAGAAGTCTAGTGGCTTATTAACGTGACTGGAGTGTGTTGTCTCTAAGTGTCTTCCTAATTTGTTGGGTCTCATGCGGTCTGCTGCCAGCGGTATAAGACACAAAGCACACACGAGCCTCTCCTCTGCCCCCACCATGAATACAAGCTCAAGATAGGCTTCATTAGGGGGTGCGATATAACCAATATTGGCGATATAACCAATCTTCTATCACGGTAGAAGCGATTTTCTACCTCGATAACGATATATATCACAGTCTAGCAATTTGTATCTGAAAATGCATAAATAAAAATTCAAACACAAAGAAACTGTTTTACATAATGTAATTTTATTTAAACCTGAATTGATGAGGTTTGCCGCATTTTTTTTACTTTGGCCATATTCGTTTGGAAGCTTGTATTTCAGGTGATAGAAAAGGTTTGACGTGTTTCCACCACTTGTTAAAACAGTGCACTTGCGTACCTTCCAAATCACGTTCATTTCATTCGTATCACTTTTCTTCTACCCAAACCAATTCCACACCACAGACGAGGCACCTTTTTCTTTACAATCTCCTCGTTCTTGGTTTCGTCACATGTAAGCAAACTCTTACTGCACCGTCTTCTTCCACTGTTGAAGTGTACAGTATGTGAAGCCAAACACATCAAAAGTGGGACGAAACCGTGGCACCCGTTTGAACAAAATATCTGCGCAAATACAGCGCAGCGCGACTATCTGGACAGCGCAGTGATGATCTGGTTTATTTACGCAGCCCGGTGGATCGCGCAGCGTGGATTAACTTCAGCAGCGCCACTTGAATAACAAACCTGCGCGACCCACTGTTTATTATTTAAAATGTTAGGACTGTTTAATATTGTTTGCGCCTTGCCACGCCTGGTTTGTACGTGCGCAACCCAGCGGGATAAAATGTATTTTGATGGTCGGCGCGGTTTATTTCTGTCAGAGTCGCGCAGGTTTGTGATTCGAGCAGCGCTGCTCAATTTGGTCCGACGTTAAACCGTTATTGTTCAACTATGGTTCCACTTTTTCTCCCGGCCCACAACTGATGTTATTTTAAATGTACTTGTATTAATGATCCATTTATTTGTGTACTGTATGATTGTTTAGTTTTGAGCGTACGCACTTCATATAAAGAATCAATAAAGAATAGCATGAATTAGAATAGGAACTTTCCTGTTATTTTCCACTAATTTCCTCCCGTTCATTGCGCCCCACCTGTCATGTCTGTATTCCCCACTAGTGGGGCCCCACACTTTGAGAACCACTGATTTAGAGTCACCAGCCTCAGAAATCTCCAATTAACAAACAGCTCATCAGAGCCGTTATGAAGGCTTTACAGATCATAAGTAGCAGACACATCTCAATATCAACTATTCAGACCCTGAAATTAGAAGCTGTTTCCAAACTTTTGTCTGGTAGTGTAGATCAGGCAATTTTTTCCTTTACTGCACACATTTTCACATGTGCATGACAGCCTATTATTAATAGAACAATCCTAGATGTCAATTAGATCAACATTTAAAAAAAAAGTATTAAATAGAAAGGTTTTATAATTAAACAACATCAAACACCACTTCTGTAGCACGGTTAAAATGTTTTCAGCATATATTTATCACAATAAATGAATTATTTTAAATGATGAATGTTTAAATAAAAAATTTAATATTTAGGTAGTTTTTACAATTAATTTGTAATTTGTAATTAAGTAATTTACAAACGACGTTTGAAAGTCGTTTCAATATTGTACGTTCCCACAAACATTTGAAAAAGGCATACTGTAGACCTAAAGATTTGCAAAGATAGTCACATGACTTTTCATTCATTTTTATCACTGCTTATTCTGTACTGGGTCGTAGGGGTCTAGGCTTCCTATCCGAGGAGACCATAGGCATGAGACATGGTACACCCTGAACATGGTGCCAATTCAGCTCTGTTTAAAACAGAAATTAAATCATCAACCCTTTGAGGTGCTGCCCCATATGACTGGTGCTTGTTATAATATTTAAGCAAATGCTATGTGGCACCAAACTGTTTAATTAAAGAGTTCACATAGGACAGCAGTTTGTAAAGATCATACGATCATATAAATTTTACACACTTTACATAAATTCATCTTATCCATGCAATGAGACATGAGGTATGTATGTTTCAAAACAAACTTTTATATTTCTGCATAATGATTATTTTGTACCTTTACAGTCCCGAAAGGTTTTTATTTATTTATTTAGTCTTATTTCATCAGATCTTAAAGAAGAGAAAGTCTTAGAGGATCAAAACAATTGTCTAAGCTAAAAACATCTTTAAATTCCATCATATTTTCAAAGTAGTTTCTGTGGAGCGTAGTCAAAGGGTCAATCATTTAAATTTACAGTTAATGCAGTGAAAAATCACAACTCCTCATAGTTATTACAATTTATATATATTGTAATATATATATTTGTATATATATACAAATGTATTGTAAAAATTTTACTTATTTTTACAATCAATTATATATTATATTATATAAATATATATATATATATTATATATATTTCCCAAGCCTTATAATTATTTATAGCTACTATTTTTGGTCTCTTAAAATACTAATAAGTTAATAATTTAAGCCTCATTTACTTAAATAAAAAGAGTCCTGGTAATAATTAAAACAATAATTCAAAAAATAAAAATGAAGTCTATTTCAATTTCATTCAGATGAAAGAATGTGCAGTGATTTATAATAATAATAATAATAATAATGGAATTGTACTTATTATGTACTTACTTACTTGGAATTGAACAATAAAAAATACATTGTAACAAAGGAGACTCTGAATACAGCTAACAAAGTAACTCACCTGTTAAGCTGCGTGTGAGCAGAAGAGCCAAACTGGCCACTAAACAATGAGACATTGATGCCCAGAAGTTTGTCCTGAACTAAAGAAAGAACACCATGGTTCAGGATTTTTAAAATAAATAAATAAATAAATAAATAAAATACACTAATGATTTTAGTCTACCCTAAGATGATAATACTTCAGAAGAAACGATGGGAAATTAAAAACAGCCAGGTGAAAAACACTCACGTTTTCTTCAGGCAAGGGCAGATGAGTGAGCCTGATAAGGGCTTCTCCAGCGTATCAGTTTACTCTAAGCGACTCTTTAGGAGTGAGTCGTACACACAAGTGGATTTTCAAGCACGAATAACGAATCCTTTGTTTGTTGTATTAGTTTGGTTTCACAAAAAAAATTATACTTGATATTAGTTATTCTCTAGATACTTATACAGTATGAGATCATAAAAGTGAGGCATTGTGTAGGGTGGAATATTCCTCCAAGGTGAATCAAATGAATCGAGATTCGAATGATCTGATTCATCTATGTTTAATGGAAAGAATCAAAGAATCAAAGATGATTGAAATGAACAATGCGTGGGAATAAGAAAAGTGTTACAAGCCACCATTCATTAGTTTTTTTTATATATTATTATTTGAATATATGCAAAAAAGAAAAAAAAAAAAATATATATATATATATATATATATATATATATTATTTAACATGTATAAATGTATAATTTGGCGGCACGGTGGTGTAGTGGTTAGCACTGTCGCCTTGCACCTCCAGGGTCTGGGTTCGATTCCCCGGCCAGGCTCGATTCCCGTCTGTGTGCATGGAGTTTGCATGTTCTCCCCGTGCTTGGTGGGTTTCCTCCGGGTACTCCGGTTTCCTCCCACAGTCCAAAGATATGCAGGTTAGGCTAATTGGCGTTCCCAAATTGACCGTAGTAGTGTATGAATGTGTGTATGTGTGTGTGCCCTGCGATGGATTGGCACCCTGTCCAGGGTGTACCCCGCCTTGTGCCCTAAGCCTCCTGGGATAGGCTCCAGGCCCCCCGTGACCCTGTATAAAAGGATAAAGCGGTATGGAAAATGAATGAATGAAATGTATAATTTTTAACAAAGATAAAAATGCATAATTTAATCATAATATAACTATGAGATTGAATTTCAGAAAATTTTTATAGCAGCACAATTAAAAAAATAATAATAATTTCACTCCTTATTCATATTTATTTTTTTTTTTACAGTAAATCAATACTCATCTTGTTAATATTCACTCACTCATCTAAACCACTTTATCCTTTACACAGGGTAATTTAACACAGGTCTGGAGCCTATCCTACACAGACACACATTCCCACACTACAGGCAATTTGGGAATTACCCTAATCTGCAAGTCTTTGGACTGTGGGATTAAACCGGAGCACCAGAAGGAGATCCATCAAACATGGGGAGAACATGCAAACTCCATGCACACAGACCCCAAGGCCACAATGCTGCCTTTTAATATATAGCATGTTCTTAAATAAACAACAGAAGAAGCTCATATGCTTAAATTGTGATGTATAGTATAGAGCATTGTGGAAAACCACACACACACAGCTTTAATTTTTCACTCTTAAGTGTGTAGGTGTGAGCCCATATGCGATGTAGCTTCAGATTCCTGTTCTTGTCTGATCCTTTTGCAGGTTCCTGCTGCTCCACATCATCCACCTGCACATGTGATGTCTCATCACTTCATGGATGCTTTTCTGTTCACCACAGTTATAAATAGTGCTTATAATTTTACCACGCTAGCCTTCATGGCAGCTCGACCCAGTCTTATTTCTCTTTATCAACAACACATTTTTGGCCACAGAAATTATAATCAGTTTATTTTTATTTTACGTTTTTGGATGTTTACCTAAGCGATCGTTGAGTGTGAAAATCTGATAAGATTAGCGGTTTCTGAATAACTCAAACCTGGCATCTGCAATCAATCATACCATGCGGAAGCTCTTTCACTTTGACACTTTTTCCACCCCATGCTAATGTTTGATGGGAACAATTATTGAACCTTTGCACTGCTAGATCACGAACATCTAGGGTTACTGGTGTACGATGCTTTAAAATGTCTTTGCTGGGGTAAACAAATTTTTATCATGTCAGCAAGCGTGAAACTTTCTCCAATGCTTGTAAGTAAAACCACTTCCAAACAAATAACCCTGATACCTGATATCAAAAGGGAGAGATACAGATCACACAGATGATGTACTCTATTTAAACATGATACTTACACATCAGCAGGGTGTCTGAATGTAGTGTATACAACTAAACAACACTGGTGTACACATCAATACAACAACTAACAGACTGAATACATACACTGGAATTCTTAGAACACAATGATGTCATTTCATCAGGAGTAGCATTATTAATGGATTATGTTGAGTAATGAAAAAAGTAAAAACATAACCTATATGGTAACTGGAAAAGGGAAGGTACAAGAAATAAAGGGTAAGGCAGCTACAGTACATGTACTAAACTCGACGGAGATGACAGACAGACAGACAGACAGACAGACAGACATACAATACATACAATACATACAATATGTACATACACAGTCTAGAGGTGAGGAAATGTGACACACAAAACAAACTGTCAGTTTTATCAGTTTTATTTTCAAAGTTGGATACTGTACAATCAAAACTCATAACCAGAGCTCATTTCTTCCGACCTGGTCCGTGCTGAGAGACGCTAACTGTTCAATCTGAAATGTGATTCATCTACATTAAAAAGAGGTGTTTTTTTTTTATTAAATAAAGAATGTAGGATCAAAGACACTGATATCATAAAAATCTGCTGTAGGACGGATAAGGCCAGCAGTTTCGTGCTCACATCTTGGGGCTAATTTAGGAAAAGTTAAATATGCTGGACGCAGCATAAATTCTTCCGTTTTCTACATCGGCAGTCCGTCAGAGATAAACAAGGTCTCTTAGAATTTTAATTATTCCACATGATATAATCAAACAGGAAGCAAAAAGTGATTCTAGGTCAGCACTCAGCATGTGGAAAGATTAGTCTCTCTACGCCAGACGGTGTAGGTGTATATACAGCAGAGAAATTGCCAGAAGTTCCAGGAGTTGAAAAAAAAGATGGTTTGAGGATTCTGAGATGAACAGACGCAGCGACGGCTGCCCGATCAGAGAGAAGGTGGAGGTACTGCAAGGACCTCGGCGGAGGGTGGAGTTCGAGTTAGAGATTGTGGTGACAAAAAAAAAAAAAAAAAAAAAAAAGAGAGAAAATATCTGGAAATGAGAGGCAGTCACATGATCAAAAAACATTTTAGCAAATTTATTTTTATTTGAATGCAAACATCGGTTTATCAGATGAGATGAGAGGTGAGTGAGATATGGAAGTTAAAGTTTAGTCTCTTACATGTTCTCTGATTGGATACATTCACTTGTTGGGCCAATAAGTAAATTAATACATACATTAAATAAATAAATCACTGTTTAAGATGGGTCAAGCAATACTAGTCAGCAACAAGCAAAAAAAATTATAATAATAATAAAAAATAAAAAAACATAAAAGGATAGTGTGGATTTTTACTAGTCTGTCTTAAATTAACACTGTAAATAATCAGGGCCAAATTCCGCAAACCTTTCATACAACAATGCGTTCCTATCTATAGACTCCATATAATTATCATATTAATATCAATAATACAAACTGATACAATCGTTCTAACTTTCTTACCCTAGGAAGTATGCGCACTGCTCCGCCTGCTCCCTCGGCGCTTATATTGTTCCTGCCTCCTTCAGTTTGCTCACCAGCTCCTCTACGGACTCTACTTTCGCTCCGGCCTGCCTCTGAGGAGGATCGTCCACCCGCAGCACTTCCACCCGAGAGCTCACATCCACTCCCAGGTCACCTGGCTTCATGTTGGTGATCTTCTTTTTCTTGGCTTTCTACATAGAAAAAAAAAATCTGGTCCATTATAATATGAAGCTTTTAATAATAACAATTAATACAGTATATACATTAATAAATAAAAATGCATAATAAGTGCAAAGCCTGATATTAACCACCAGATGCTAATCTAGCTATGTTTAAAAATGTGAGGAGGGGAAAAAGAAAAAAAAAAAAAAACTCCACTTGTTGCACTTGACACTTTTTACTTAAAGGAGACAAAAAGCAGACATTTTTAAAAGGTGCTGTTGGCATTTTTGTTACAGCAGGGCATCCGGTGCTTAAAAAGTTTCCAGGGAACCCGTGTAACATCAACTGCCTTTTTTTTGCCCAGCGGAAATATGTGAAGATGTCTTCATGATACACGTCATGCATCATATGAAATCTTGCAGAGGTTTTGCCAACTAAGCGTTAACAATAACCACTACATAATTAAAGCTTTTTCACCAGCATTTAGAAGAATTATGAGGCAGCATACAGAGGAGACACTATATAAACAAAAATATTTGGCCAAACCTGCAATGAAACTGTAAGTAAATACATATACATTAATATGTAGTCGGCACCCCTTTTGCAGCTACAGTATAACAGCTTCCACTCTTCTTGAAGGCTGACCACAAGATTTGTGTGCTTCTGTGGTAATTCATGTCCATTCATCCTGTAGAGCATTCATGACATCAGGGGTGTGTGTTAGTACCAGTCAGGTTCCTCCACACCAAAAACATCAAAACATATCTTTATGGTCTTTGCTTTGTACTCTGGGGCACAGGCATGTTGGAATAGAAAAGGGTCTTCCCCAAACTTCCCCACTGTCCAAGATGTCTTGGTGCGTCTTTCTTTTTTTTTTTTTAACGCCATGCCAGCTTCTATGGCTATATTCATGGCGAGAGTCAGTTTTTGTTATTCAATCCTAAAACTAGATTAGATGTTTAAAATAACATTTTTAAAAGTGTCAACAGAATAAAAAGTTCCTGAAAAGGAGTAGAAAAATTAAATACGTTTGATGGACAGAAGGGATTTACACGATGAACACTGGTGAATTTTCTCTTGATAGTAAAAATGTGTGTAGAGTTTAAGTGTCCTATTCTGCATGTTAATCCCAAGGATTATTAAAAGGTAACGTATGTTTTGATACAACATCAGGATTTATTTCATGTAGGTTGTTATTTAGATATTGTTCCCTTTCTGATTGCCATTAACTTTTCATGTATATATTTATATTTGGTTTTAAAATCTATGAAGGGTAAAGTGCATTTGATTTTTTTTACATAATGTTTGGCAGTTAAGATGTCTTGTTATACTGAAGCATTAAGATTGCCCTTCATTGGGGATAAGGAGCCTGACTGAATTCAATAATTAACATTTTTGGCATAGGATGTAATTTTAATCACACAAAATTTCCTAGATTAATCTTGTACTCTACTGAAACTAGACAGTGTTACTCCCTGTAATAAGTGTGAAAGAAACCGAGATAGTGCACCATGATGTTAGGCAGTGTGGCGTATCGGGGAGTGTTGAGGCGCAGGTCGGCAGTCACCACAGCCGGCATGTTGATTTTAATCGTCTCCAGTCCTCCATCGATCTCTCGCACCACTTTCAGTTTCTCTCCTTCGAACGTCACCTCGGAGGCGAAGGTCCCCTGCAGTTAAGAAATGACATGTTCACTCGTACGTGATCCTGATGATAAACCCGGTTTCTCTTTATTTCCCTCATAAGCTACGGGCGTGCACTTGCTCTGCTCTGACATCTGCTGGAGGATCTACATAAATACACTCAGGCAAAGGTAGGAATACAAATACTAAACTGTGGATAGAACAAATAATGGTCACAGTTTTCTGAAAACTAACACAAAATAAGAACTTATCTCATTCAATCAGGTACGACAGTTTCTCTGTACCATACTACATATTTATGTTTAGTTTCTCCTAGACATTGAAAGATCTTATAATGCGTCATATTTCCAATTTAAAAAACATAAATTTTTTTATATTACTGCTGTAGTTGAAATGCAAGAAAGACCCATGATATTGTATCTATACTTTAAATTATTACATTGTAGCTGAATGCTCAAATCTGATTGGTCAGACTGTGGAGTGTTTAATTATAAAAGAACAGGCAGTTCTGGCTGTCACATTAATATTTACATTTAGTGAGAATGAGAGAGAGAGAGAGAGAGAGAGATGATGAAGGAACGATTGTTTCACAGCATTAACATAAACAAAAACAAGAACTAATACGTTTCTTGGATGTTCAACATTAGATCAACCTATATATTGTTAAAAAATGCAATGTACACATAAATAACTTGTGCACTCATTCGCAAATTGCTGTGGTATAAGAATAATACCACACCCAAGACTGTGCTGTTATATGAAAATAATACATTCGCCACATCACACCAGACCAGACTGCATCATTGTTATGTAAACAGCTCATGCCTCCTTCCTTAAATATACTCAGCAAAAAAAGAAAAGTGTATTTCAACAATAATTTTGTAAAAATCCAAATAACTTTACAGATCTTCATTGTAAAGGGTTTAAACAATGTTTTCCATGCATGTTCAATTTACCACTATCAATTAATTAACATGCACCTGTGGAATGGTCGTTAAGACCTTAACAGCTTACAGAAAGTAGGCATTTAAGGTCACAGTTCTAAAAATGCAGGACACTAAAGAGACTTGTCAGGGAGACAGGAAGGACAGCTGATCATCCTCGCAGTGGAAGACCACGTGTAACAACACCTGCACAGGATGGGTACATCCGAATATCACACCTGCGTGACAGGTACAGGATGGCCACAACAACTGCCCGAGTCACACCAGGAACACACAATCCCTCCATCTCACAGCAAGAACTGACAAATCTGGTCCAGTCCATGAGGAGGAGATGCACTGCAGTACTTCAAGCAGCTGGTGGCCACCAGATACTGACTGGTACTGACTGATTTTGAGCCTCCCTTCATTCAGGGACACATTGTGAAACATTTTTAGTTCATGTCTTATGGTGTCGACTCTTTTAGTGTTCATTCAAATATTTACACATTAAGTTTACTGAAAGTAAAAACAGTTGAAATTCAGAGGACGTGCACGCACACATGACACACAAAATACAAATAAATTACTGCCTGGATTTAACTATGCAAATATGCAAGAGGCTTCAATTGAATTATTACTGCAGTAATTAATATGGTTCAGTTATTTCACCATAACTGATGCAGCAAGTAGCTTATCATTTTCCTAAACAACCATATCAGAAGACATGGCAAAGATGCTACAGTTACTCTGCTTCAGAAGGTTTAAATTGGCCTGCATCAAGCAAAGAAAATCCCATGGAGGATAGTAGTGAACCATCATCTTCCAGGAAGACATTTGGTCAGGAGAAAAGAAAATTGTGAGGAGTGTGTTCAAACCAATTGTTTAAAAAAAAACAAAAACAAAAAAAAAAACTCACAATGTGAAGAGAACTAAACAACTGTGTAGCCTTAAGAAAGCCACTCATCAGTGAGACTAATTGAGAAAATAAAACTTACATTTGCTAAAGAGGCTGAAGAATGGACTGTGGAGCATTGGGGGGGGGGGGGGAAGGTAATGTGGTCTGATTAGTCCAGATTGACCTTGCTCCTGAGAGATCATCATGCCTAGTGTACAGGCCTAAGGAGGCGGTGTAATGATCGCGGGTTACTTCAATTGGTCAGGTCTAGACTTAGCAACTTTATGTGCCCGAAAAAATGAGGTCAGTTGATGACCTGAATGTACACGATGACAGTCATATTCCATGATGACAATTCATCAGTCTAAAATTGTAAAAAGTGGTTCAGGGGTTCATGAGGCATCATTTTTGGATCGGCCACCACAGGGCTCACAACTTAACCGCGTTGAGAATATTCGGGATGTGCTTGAGAATGCTTTATACAGCGGTCCGACGACTCTACCATCATCAAATTCGAGATCTTGGAGGGAAATGAATGCGACTCTGAATGGAAATAAACGGGTGCGACATATTGCATAAGCTGATGGAAACAATGCTGCGCGGAATACGTGCCGAAATCAAAAGCAGCTAAAAGCGGTCCAACGCAAAATTATTCAAATCTTATTTGTCAAATTCAAATTTATTTTGAATTATTTGTCACGTACACACCATACACAGCATGAATGTATGAATGAATAAATGCTTGAACGGCTGTCTGTGTGCTAAAAGAAGGAAAGATGGGACAGAAAACGAAGATAGAAAGATAGACAGATTTTCCTGCGATAATAAGAGAAAAATCACACTAAGAAAACAATGTACAAATTTACAGTTACAAAGAAAGAAATTGTATATAAAAATGTACAACATAAAATTAATAAATTGTTTACAAATAAAAGTGTAAGAAAAACTTTTTTTTTCTTCTTCATTTTGACCAGGCTGTATAAGTATCCTACCACTGCGATTGTGTTCAACAATTTTGTCTTATTTAATAAACAGCAACTACACAAGTGAACCGAATACAAAAAATACTGATATGAAATTTCCACGTTGTTTTGTTTGTATTAGGATTTATTGCCATATCAGCTTCTCAGGCTATTTCATGGCAGATTCATATGAAATATTAAGCTGGTTTATTCGAACCAATTTTATATTATAATGTAAGTAATTTAGAGAGTTGTGGGAAAGTAAAAAAGGATATAATAATATATGGATAAAAATAAATAAATATCACATTATAGCATGGTCTAGGCTAGAAGAACAAGGTTTTACATTAGAGTCTTTAAGCGCACTTTAGATAAAAGTGTAAACGTTTTTTTCTGGTTTTGTCTTGCAGAATATGTTTTTTTTTTTATATTGTTCTTGTAGAAATTGTTTTCTTATAGTATTAAAACTGTGGCAGTCCAAAAGTATGTGCTTTATGGTTGGGAGTAGTTCTACAGTTCTACCACCAGGTTTATTTTCGAATTTGTCGTTTTGGTTCCACATGTTGTAAACAACAGAGAAATTAAGATATTATGTGTGTGTGTAAGAGAGAGAGAGCAAACAAAGAAAAAAAAAAAAAGGGGGGGGGGGGGGGACCACATACACACCTGGGGCCAGTCCAACAGAGCAGCCGTCATCTGGCCCGTCTGATTACAGTCATCGTCAATGGCCTGTTCAACGACAAACAGAGCTCAGTTCATATAAACCTCACAGTGAGCCACAGCGGGATCATGATCAATATTAATGACATATTACTCATTACATCATGGAAGAATTAATTTAACCTGCACACGCTGTAAAGATAAAGTCTCTATGGTAAACTCGTATACCTGGACGAGATACCATGCTAGCAATTCCAGGAATTATATCATTTGCCATAACACTGTAAATGCACACAATATGTTATAATGTAATGTAATGAACTTGTAAAATATAGCCTTTCGCATCACACACCATAAAAACACCCACTTTATCATAAGCCTTGGACCTGCTTTACTTGAAAGCTTACGTATTATAAATGCGCAATTAAATCATTCATTGCTCATTTGTTTTAACACTATGAAGGTGAAGTCAGTTTACTGCAAATATGTCTGTGATTTCCTACATTTTGCTTGACATGAGAAAATAAATTAATCTAATTTATGCTCCGGTTTTATGGCCGGTCACGTCATGACGAATGTTCGAAAGAGAAACAGAGATCATGGTTGTGTGTAAATGTTCACTAAACGTTACAGTCCGATTTGTAAAAGCCAGCCAATGAAGCGAGATGCTTCAGCTCAGGTGTACTGCGACATCTAGTGGCATGACGATGCAAGTATTTTTGCACCTTTTCGAGAGCTAGAATGTGAAACCATGGACACTTCTTTCTACACTATCAGCACCCTGATGAGCTCCGTCCCAGACGTTACCTGTTTCCCGAGAATAACGAGGGACGCTTCCTCTTTTTTCGCTAACGCAGCAAGGATCTTGGAGACCTGCAGAGGGCCTAGAGACTCGTAGTCCTTTCCGGAAACCTCCACGTGAATGCCGCGGTCTGCCCCCATCGCCAGAGCTGTGCGGATGGTCTCCTGAACACACGCATATCAGCAGTGGATTAGTTACACGAGTCTGAGGGAACGGGTGCAAATTAAAAGGAAAAAAAAATCTTAATCCTGGAAACTTAAAACGGGAATAAGATAAAATGAAACAAAATTCACTTATTACTTACAACACTAAAAATTATTCTTTTCCAACATCACATCCTTTATGTTTTGCTGTGTTTAAATGTCAGTGTCATCTAGATTTCTTTACACACCTGTGTATGTTGGTCGCCCAGAAATTACAAAGTGACCCTTTATTTCACTTCCATGCCAACAAAAACATTTCATAATTATAAAATGGCTGAGTTTTACATCAGTTCCTTTATGGTGCTCTAAATGCCTGACCTACTGGACCAACACCAGGATGATCGAGACTCCAAAACACTTCTACAAGTCTCTCAGGATAATGGGGTTGGCAAAGTGCCGTAATAAAACATTTCTGATGGTGTGTTTCATACTATAAAGTTTTTAGCAAAGTCAAGTCATTAATTTTCATTAATATTAAACGTTATGTAAATGCTTTAAGATTTACCAATACATTTGCATGAATCCAGTTAGATTAAAAAAAGCGATAAACAATACTTGGACACTCAGTCAAGGTGTCATGAATGAGGTAGGAATTTCTTCTACTACAGTAATGGAATAAATTTGAGAAGATTTTAGTTTTTGTTTATCGTTGTGCTCTGATGAAGAACTATTGATGAATAAAAAACGTTAATTTACATTTTAGTTACATGTGCCTAATTTAAAGATATTAAAATTCCTTAAACATTGGGATAAGTGCACTAGTGGAGCAGAGGATTATGAGCTGCTCTCATAACCTGCATTCTGTTCTAATGCACAGCCATAAATCCTAGTTTAACCTGAACAGCCCCATCATAAAATTGTTACACAAAACCGGTTCAAGTTTAAATATAAAATTATCATCTGCAAGTAATATCTCAGTTGACAATTCGTTACCTGCACTTGCTGAGGTCCGCAGCTCACAGCCACAATCTCATTCACCAGCTTCTTCTCCTTCAGCCTGACAGCCTCCTCCACTGCGATCTCGCAGAAAGGATTCATCGAGTGTTTCACGCCATCTGTAACCACGCCGGTGTTGTCAGGCTTCACTCGGATCTGAGAGAATGAGACGAGAGAAAGGATAGATCAAAAAAGTTCTCATGCACAGCAATTTTGAGATTATGATACTTTATTGTTTCTATAGTCACAACTGCAAAAAAAAAAAAAAAAAAAAAAAAAAAGACCTCATACCAGAAGCAACAGTACATGCAGCTATTCACTATTTTAATTATTGTGTTGCATATTTGATCATGTCGTATAAAACTGACGTCTTGTGTCCAAGGTCCAGGCTGACTATGATCATGTGCCGATTTCATCACAAAGTGTGACAATGTTGACTCAGGCAGCAGAGAAAAAAAAAATCACTCTGGAAAGCAGATAATGACCTACCTGCAGACTGGAGGAAAATCAAGAGCCAGTAGAAAAATCGAAGAATCATGTAAACAATCATCTATACAGCTTTAATGTGGGCTGTGGTAAATATCACCTGCTTATCATTTATACAATAGGTATGTGTATTAGTTTGTATTTTATTATATATATTTTTTATTCTATGGTGCATTTGAATTCTCCATGCTGATAATTTTCTATAACAGTATTTCTGATTGTATTGCAAAACTAATTCTTGTGTTTACCAGTGGTCGGCATTCACCATGTTGCATTACAGCCCTCTTCTGGTCTTGATTTCCCTCATCACGCTTAGATTAAATCTTAGCCCTGTCACCAAAGAGACCCATCAAATACTTTCTTCCTTGTCACCGTTCTCCATGACTTTTTTTTTTTTTTACATTGAACTCAACCTTCCAAAATTCCCATTCCGACTGCTGCAAGACGACTTCGTTGTTTAACTTTAAGATCTGTGGCAACTGCAGATCTCATGCTCTCTCGTCTTCCTAACCTTTTAAGGCTGGGACATCTTCCTTTCATGACTTTGTCTTGACTTGTTCTGTGACTTTGTCTGCTTTATCTGGTACTTCCACACTTCTTTACATGTTTCTTCCCAGGACTCGTCTGCACCCTTAGTTAGCGCTCTGAAGGTTCTGAACAGAGGCCAGTTGCGTGTTTACCAACTGTAAGTGCTATTAAGGTTGCTGTGTCAAATTATTAGTTTACTAATTAATAATTCCTCTTTCCAATTTCTACCCCTCCTCATCAACATCTACTTTGTTCTTTATTAAATGCAAATTAAATGTCTCGCTTTTGTTTCATTATCTCACTTCAGTTGCGACTGTTGTTTTGCCTTACTCCACACTAGACCTTTCCCCCCTCTGATTTTGATAATTTCCATAATAACAACTTGCATTATTATATCAATTTACTTTACTATGAGTGCAATTTGTAACTGTTGGCAAACTGATGTTGTCAATACTTTAATAGAAAAGTTTCACAATTATATTAGTCAACTCACTTTACACACTGATTATTTCCCCATAACCACACAACCTGCACTGTTTATGGCTAAATTATTCAGTCTATACTAATCAGAATAGTTCAATAAGTTAATGCATGATTTTAGACGATTTTGTTGCCAGGTTGGCAATGATCCCCTCTAAAATGATCTCTTTTGTTAACAATTTCACACTAAACAGAAAGGGAACATATGCAATTGCATAACTCCTACTTTCTAAAATGTTTATATTTGTACTCCGTTTTACTGGATCATAAAAACATTTTTAAACTGGTTAAAAAGTATTAACCGCAATCTGGCAACGCATCTGCAAACCATGTCAGCTAGCAAGAACTGCTAGGCAATTGTGAGAAGCATGAAAAACTATATAAATAATAAAACATTTAAGTATTGAACATTTTAAGTTAATAATAATAAATATGGATATAAATCTTTTTTTAGTTAACGTTCCGTCCAGAAACGTTCCTATCAGTGCTGACCTTGATTTGAAGTTCTTGCTTCTTAGCAAAAATAGACTAGGGTTCAATCTCAAATCACTCGCTATCTGCCAAAACGAGAGCCCTTCATGTTTGAGAAAGCGGCAGCAAATGCGCACTTCGTAGCACACTAGGTTAGTCTTTGGAATACACCCCGGGGTGAATTCGAACAACCTGTCAAACAGCCGGGCAATAAAAGTCAATCATATAAAATAATAAAACATTTACGCATTAAAAACAGGTAGTAAACAGAAAAGACGCATACCTTTACTGCGTAGTCAATAACCCGCTTAACTCCGACTAAAACACGAGCAGTCATTGTGTTTACCGTCGGATAGCTTATGAATCACAAACCGGTGTACTGACGTGGTCGGAGGAATATCAGTGAGACACTAAGAGAGGGAGGACCATGAAACCAAGGTTTAGCCAATCAAACTTGAGGACGGCGAAAGGACGCCAATCCCATGCGTCACTGTAAAAACGATTACTACGTGTTTCAAGCTACAGAGTTCGGACAAAAACAAGATTCTAGTTCAAGTTCCGGGTCTACTAACTAGGGTAAAGGTTATTGGTGGCGTTTTTATGCTGTAATGAAGGAAACTGTGGTATTAATTATATAATTGGGATTGATAAAGTGATTAAGAAATAAAACACATGCAATAATTATTGTATACCCCCCCCCCCCCAAAAAAAAAAAACCTCACCGTCAACAAACCTGAGTGATCAAATGAGAGTGAGGAAGACAGCATCTAAACATACCAGTTCACCATAATACTCTACGTCCATGAGTCCCCCAGATCTGCTCCTTTACCTTATGGCAAATCTATTTATAAAAATGCTTGGCTAAATAAATTTAGCCTAGACTTAAACACTGAGACTGTGTCTGAGTCCCGAACACTATTTGGAAGACTATTCCATAATTTTGGGGCTTTGTAAGAAAAAGCTCTGCCCCCAGCTGTAGTTTTCATTATACGCGGTACTGATAAGCAGCCTGCATCCTTTGACCGAAGTAGGCGTGGCTGATCGTAAGACACTAGCAGTTCGCTCAGATACTGCGGGGCGAGACCATTTAATGCTTTATATGTCAAGAGTAGTATTTTAAAATCAATGCGAAATTTCACAGGGAGCCAATGCAGTGAAGATAGGATAGGGGTGATGTGCTCATATTTTCTGGTTCTAGTGAGGACTCTCGCTGCTGCATTCTGGACTAGCTGAAGCTTGTTTATGCACCTAACTGAACAACCAGACAGTAAGGCATTATAATAGTCCAACCTAGAAGTGATAAAAGCATGAACTAGTTTTTCTGCATCGTTTAGCGACAATATATTTCTTATTTTGGCAATATTTCTGAGGTGAAAGAATGCTATCCTGGTGATATTATCTACATGAGCTTCAAATGAAAGGCTGGAATCTATAATGAAGTGCGTACGTTCAAAACTAAACAATCACACACAAATAAATGGATCATTAATACAAGTAAATTTAAAATAACATCAGTTGTGGGCCGGGAGAAAAAGTGGAACCATAGTGGAACAATAACGGTTTAACGTCGGACAAACTTGAGCAGCGCTGCTCGAATCACAAACCTGCGCGACCCACTGGGCAGCACTGCGCGACTCTGACAGAAATAAACCGCGCCGACCATCAAAATACATTTTACCCCGCTGGGATGCGCACGTACAATCCAGGCATGGCAAGGCGGAAACAATATTAAACAGTCCTGACATTTTTAATAAATTGTTTTTATATAAAAAACACAGTGAGTCGCGCAGGTTTGTGATTCGAGCGGCGCTGCGCGATACACCGGGCTGCGCAAATAAACCAGATCATCACTGCTCTATTCAGATAGTCACGCTGCACTGTATTTGCGCAGATATTCGGTTCAATCGGGTGCCGCGGTTTCGTCCCACTTTTGATGTGTTTGGCTTCACATACACTTCAACAATGGAAGAAGACGCTGCAGCAGCAGTGAGTTTACTTACATGTGACGAAACCAAGAACGAGGAGATTGTAAAGAAAAAAGGTGCCTCGTCTGTGGTGTGGAATTGGTTTGTGTATAAGAAAAGTGATACGAATGAGATGAACGTGATTTGGAAGGTACGCAAGTGCACTGTTTTAACAAGTGGTACAAACACGTCAAACCTTTTCTATCATCTGAAATCCAAGCTTCCAATCGAATATGGCCAAAGTAAAAAAAATGCGGCAAACCTCAGCAATTCACAGTTTAAATAAAATTACATTAAAAAAATACAATTATGTAAAACAATTTTTTTGTGTTTTCATTTTTATTTATACATTTTCAGATACAAATTGCTATATTGTGATATATATCGTTATTGAGTTAGAAAATTGCTTCTACCGTGATAGAAGATTTTGGTTATATCACCCACCCCTAATGAAGTCTATCTTGAGCTTGTATTCATGGTGGTGATGGTGGGGGCAGAAGAGAGACCCGTGTGTGTTTTGTGTGTTAAACTGCTGGCAGCAGACCGCATGAGACCCAACAAATTAGGAAGACACTTAGAGACAACACACTCCAGTCACGTTAATAAACCACTGGACGTCTTTGAAAGAAAGCTGGCAGAATACAGACAGCAGGAGAATCGCATGGTAACATCTGAATCAGTGGACAGCAAAGCACAAATGGCTTCATTCAAAGTTGCATACAGAATTGGCCAGTGCAAAAAAAACTACAAACGATTGCTGAGCAGCTAATAAACATGAGGTAAATTATGCAAAGATAAGTGACAACGTAAGCCTTTTATAACAATTGCACGTGTATTTTATCTGTTTTTAACTTGGTGTTGTTTGATCGTATTTGTTTAGGAATTGATATTTCAATAAATAGTAAACTTGGCCGATTTCGTTATTATTTTGTTGACAAGTGGGGCTTGAAAATTCGCTCACCCCCTGAAGTGGGGAATGACAGAAAAAGTTTGAGAACCACTGAACTAGAGCAACTTTGGAAGCTTTATACTGTCAGCTTGAGCGTGTGTGTGTGTGTGTGTGTGCGTGTGTGTGTGTGTGTATCAGCAAGTGTCTGGTAGATACAGTATTGTGTGTCATCATACCATTTGCTGTAACAGTTCATCTGGTTAAATTTGATTGGCAGCAATATATGATGTATATAACACACACTGTCAAGTATTGCACTCTTACACATTATATTATGGTATGGCCAAATTACTTATCGTCATTGTTGGGGGACGTTACCTTTTACATTAACTAATTACATTCCAAAATAACTGCAAGTTACATAGTTACATTACAGCGTTACTTTCGGATAAAAGTAACTAGTTCGAGTACTTTTCCATTGCAGGAAATGAAACCTCCTTTGTGATTCTTCATGCATGTTGTTTTAGTGAAGACTTTTATAATTATTCTATCATCATCACTCAGTGAAGTTTGGCCCATAATCTGTTAACTATTAATACCCCTATCTCACCTACGCAGTTTCGAGCGATGGCCGTAAGTACAGTTCATCATGATTCACTGCGAGTTTCGGCTTTCCTCCGGGTATTCCAGTTTCCTCCGACAGACCAAAGGCCTGCTAATTGGCGTTCCCAAATTGCTCGTAGTGTGTGTATGAGTGTGATAGTGAGTTGATGTGTGTGCCCTGCGGTCGATTGGCACCCTGTCCAGGGTGTATTCTGCCTTGTACCCTAAGCCTCCTGGGATATCCACCATTAAGAGGTATAGATGTTGAGTGAGTGAGTGAGTGAGTGAAGTACCAAAGAGGTGACTGAGCACTGAGCAATGTTTTGTTTGTTTCTATATGCGAGTGATGGTGAACTGTACACTAGAACTTAACAGGTTATGGGCCCAGAATAGGAACAATCGAGTGTTTTTGAGTGTACATGTATGTGACTGTGACCATACCTAACTGCCATCTCTCCTCTTCTGCTCTCTCTCCCCTTCTTTCTCTTCCCTCTCTCCCCCTCTCTCTCTCTCTCTCTCTCTGTCGAGCTACACATGCCATTCCTGAGCTGCCAGTGATCCAGACTCCCTCTACACTCTACACGGACCTGTCTGACCCATCCTGGTGCCTCGCTTCTGGTTGGAGATCTCGTCACATGGATTCCCCGTGTGTCTCTTTGGGATGCGTCTGGTGTCTAGGGATGGTTCTCTCTACCTAGAAGACGGTTCTGACCTCGACTGGTGTTGGCAGCTGTTTCTCTGAGGACTTGACAGTTCAATAGTTCATTACTGGAACTTCCTACAAGTCTACCTGAGTGTCCAATTACTACCTGGACTCCATATTAACATCAATTAACATCAACTATTATAGCTGAACTGTCTGCCGCCTAACACACTGTATAAATGCAGATCATTTCCTTCTTTCTGTTTCACCCAGATGAGGATGGGTTCCCTGTTGAGTCTGGTTCCTCTCAAGGTTTCTTCCTATTACCATCTCAGGGAGTTTTTCCTTGCCACTGTCGCCCTCGGGCTTGCTCACCAGGGACTATCTGATCATTCTGATTCATACACATTCACATTCCATACAAACTTAAATAATTCTTTTGATTGTGGAAAGCTGCTTTGCGACAATGACAATGGTTAAAAGCGCTATACAAATAAAATTTTATTGAATTGAACTGTTAGCACACGACGTACGACACACATAGAATTGGATCTGAACTGAGAGGATGTCCATTACGTGAAATATGAGTGATATGAGAAGAGAAAATTATATAAAAATAAATACTACAATTTATTTAAAAGCATGCTAGGCTTAAAAAAAAAATTAAAGTCAACATGTTCAACGAAATTGTACAGCAGGTAAAACCGGTGCTTGTGCAGTGGATACAACATTTCAGACAATGTAGTCACACACTAAAACTTTCTCAATATTATTTTTAATATACAATTAATGGGGGAGGATGTTTAATAAATGTTCCAAGGCTTGGGTGTCCAGGACTGGTGGAGGTTTAAGCCATGTGCTGCTGGTGCGGGTGTCTTTGCTGTTAGTGTATGCTACAGTCTCTTTACTAAAAAGGCAAGCTAAGTCTTTTTCAAGACTTGTTCCTGAATTTTCCAAGGCTTGGGTGTCCAGGACTGTTTGAAAAGCTGTGCTGCTGTGGGTGTCTTTGCTGTAAGTGTCCACCACAGCATCTTTATCGAAAAGGTTATGTTCTAGTATAGAAAAGTTATAGGGGTTCAGAAACCAGTCATCGTGCAGGTCTGTGAAAGTTAAGGTTTCTTGATGATCCAAGACGCTGTGAACAAAAGTAAACAGAACTGTGTTAATCACTTAATGTACAAGATTAACACTTCATTTGCACCCATTTGATTTCTGAAACAGTTCCAGTGCAGCTCACCTGGTTTGGGTGATGGACGGCTCAGTTATGCCAGTCAGTAGATCATCATAGACAGGAGGTGGAGTTGGCTCTGGATCAGGTCTCTGCTGTGAGGCTGTATTTTGCAAAGTGTCTGCAAACATACAAAGATATCAGGTGTGTGGTTTTGACTCACTTCCTATGTGAAAAGACACTGTGATTGTCTGACAGGCAGGGTTGTGTTTATGGTTAAAAAAGGATAGAAAATTGACATTTGATTTAAAAGCATGATGCAATCCAGTTTTGCAATTCAGGTAGCCATTTTGACCTACAGACTAATTGATGTTATCATTTAAGCATCAAGCATTTTCATCATTCCTTAAAGAAAAAGCAGAGTTCAGTGACAGACTATTATACGGATAGTTGTATATAAATTGTTTAAGGAAAAACTTGAAACCCTTAAACTGTTTAAGATAAAACTTGAAACATGCATCAGCACAGGCTAATTTTGCAGTGACTAACCCATTATGTTCTGGAGAGAAACCTTATTAATTTCCTGAAATGGCTTTAAGTAAAATTAATTATTGCAGTCATTATTATTATTATTATTATTATTATTATTATTATTATTATTATGTAGTAGTAGTAGTAGTAGTGATATTATTGCTTACTAGATCTCTGCAGCAGTGCCTGTGTTGTAGCTGTTGAGGCATTAGAGAACGTTTCTGCAGGAGTCACTTCCAGGCCGACTTGCTTCCTCTTGTGGTGATGTGGAGTAGAATCACGGTCTACATTTAAGAAAAGAATGGTTTAAACAGGTTTAATGCAAAATGGCATAAAACAATAAAAAGTCTCAGTGCTGACATGTTTGTCTATTTCCCAATTCTGTTTATACTGCAGCATTTTGCCAATGATTGCAATGTTTAACCTATTAATAAATTAGATATTGCACATGTTTTCGTGGTTTAAAATCAGGTTACAAATTAGCTCCTGGTCTCATCTTATAGCTTGTTATAGGAGAAATAAACAGCCATTGCCACACCTTACTCTCACTTTCTCAATAATTATAAGAGTTCTATTGTTAAACCAGATTTAAATCTAGTGATTATTAATCAACCAAAAAATGTAGCATCCAT
Source organism: Channallabes apus (assembly GCA_030522415.1). Classification (NCBI taxonomy): domain Eukaryota; kingdom Metazoa; phylum Chordata; class Actinopteri; order Siluriformes; family Clariidae; genus Channallabes; species Channallabes apus. The sequence continues at coordinate 9,861,959 of CM060115.1, read as the reverse complement.
TATTAATTATTAATACAATATGATCTTATTCTAATAACCTTTAAGTATAGTTAATTACTGCAACTGGAATGCTGACTACAATCATTGATATTGACTTCTAAAAGAAGAATAAATAAATTTTACTTGAATTTTATTATGCTGGGTTTATACGATCATATTTGATAATAATTGAACTTTAATGGACATTATTGTATGTAAGAGGAGGAGAAACATGAACACTGTTTTTACCAGAGAAAACTGGAATGTTGAGTCTGGCTGTAGTTTCTGGAGCTGCTTCTTCTGGGTAGACTTGCTTTCTCTTCTTTGGACAGGGCTTATACTCCCAATCTATGTTGAAGAAAAGAAGGTTTAAAAAGTAATGTAATAAGGGGCATAAAAACAAGATAAGGTCTCAGGATTGACCTGGTTGTCTTAATGTTTAGCAAATTATCTGAAGACCCTGTGCACCTCACCTGGAAACTGCTGTTTGTGTTCCCATTGCAGCCTCCATGACTCAGCGTAATAAGGCATCTTCTGTTCTTCAGTCAGTTTCCTCCATTCAATCCCAAGCATCTCACTGATCTCGAACCTGCTGGCGCTTGGGTTAGCCGTGGAAAGGATACGCCGGTGTGTCCTGGACCAAATGATGTATGCGTTCATGGGCCTCTTGATGCGTCTGTTGTTATCTTGGTCTGTTGACATGTTCAGATCATCTTCAAAAATAAAAACACTAATCTGATGAATCTTAATTATTATAATCTATAATTCTGGTTAATCAAGTGAAAATTATACAGTTCTGCGCAAAACGTCTTACTGTAAGTACCCTATTTCTTTTTAAGACTTGTATATATTTCCAAACATTGCTTTTACACCAAGAAATTATATGTTACAAAAAATAATAAAAAATCTAAAAAGGCTCTTAATTTGCACAATCAAAAAACAACAACAACAACAACAACACCAGCACATGCTACAGTCTCCAGGAGAAAGATGTCAGATCCTTCAAGATGCTCAATAAAACTTACCAGCAACTTTCCATAGGAAACTGCACAAACCATACTGAAAATTGACTTCATTTTCATTTTATTAGTCTTTCCAGCCATCCATCTAGGAAGCTCTGTGGTCCAACTAGGGACCTTGGTGGCCAATGGTGATCACTGTATTTATTCCCTTCTTGTATGACCGTGGTAGGGCCTCCTGTTAACATTCGCATGTACATTCACACACTATGGATATAATCTGCATGTCTTTGGATGGAAACCGGAGAACCGGGAGGAACCCACGGAAATCGAACCCAGGACTTGAAGGTCTTATTACTCGACACTGATTTATATTTCTAATATATCTTTTTTTTTTTTTTTTTTTTGTTTTGGTCTTTCGGCTGCTCCCAACAAGGGGTCGCCACACGGACTATCCAGTCCGCACTACAACTTGGCACAGGTTTTTTTTTTTTTTTTTACGCCGGATGTCCTTCCTGACGCAACCCTCCCATTGTATCCGGGCTAGGGACCAGCACTGCATCCAGTGGCTGGGGTTTGGGCACTGGCTGGGAATCGAACCCGGGCCTTCCGCATGGCAGGCAAAACACCTACCACTGAGCCACCAGTGTCCTATTTCTAATATATCTTTAATGTTTTTTAACTTTTACTTAAGTAAAAAACTTGTGTTGATACTTCAACTTCTAAAGAAGTCTTTTTAAACCCTGGTATCTATACTTCTACTCAAGTAATGAATATGAATACTTTTGACACCACTGTATATTTGTAGTATATCTGTGCTTTATGGCATTCATTTGCCAGTACTGAAGGCTTTTGCACAGTGCTGTAGGTTCAAACTCATCATCACCATCATCATCATCAAGGATTTATTGTTAAATACTCAGAATCAAAGTCATCAATAATTATAGCAAATATAGTCAATAGAATAGTATACACAAGAACTATAAAATAACTGCATTATAAATCCTGGAAAGAGCTCGCGACTGCCACTTACTGGTTCCTGCCGGAGGCTGAGTGAGGCTCGCGCACTTGGTAGCCCCTCCGACGGTGATTGGCGGATCACTGCGCGTGCTCACAGCGGGAGCGGATTGAATACAACGCTGGCTGTCCTCTTTCCTCTTCATTTCCATGTTAGGCTTTTTCACTTTCCGCGTAAACTCTTGAGCTGAACGTTGGAACTCCATCCTCGTACCAATAAACAACTAAATTCTCCGGCGTCTTTCTCTCACTTATAACCGAAATGACGTAATGGCGTCCCCACGCCATCAGTAGTCATGGTGATGGGGGAGAGCCAATTAGAAAAAAAATTTAAACAAAAACAAACTAACAAAAACACTTGGTTTAAACAGTTTGATTTCGGTAATAGAATCTAATGTCCTAGTGCTTTCCGCTATTTGGCAGTGGCTGAAACAGCGCCCCAACATTTTATCTGGTGAAACACGGTATTGCACTCTTACCCTAAATTAGTCTGACGTCCGAGGGCAAGACAGGCTGAGCTGTAAATCAGTTAAGGGTTAACCAATCACACGAGGCAACCATCATACCTGAATCAAAGTGTGATGTGTCATGACCATGCCAAGGGAAGTTAGACACCGTTTATTTTCACTTCCAACGGCATTTTATCAACATCACTGTCAACAACATTACAAAGTGCATTTATAGAGGATGGTGGTTTAAAGTTTTTTTTCTTTTTGCTTTTTGGGACCTCACTTCCACTAGAGCAGTGGTACTCAAAGTGTGGGGCGCGCCCCACTAGTGGGGAATACAGACATGGCAGGTGGGGCGCAATCAACGGGAGGAAATTAGTGGAAAATAATAGGAAAGTACATAGTCTAATTCATGCTTTTCTTTATTGATAATGAAGAGCGTACGCTCAAAACTAAATAATCACACACTAATAAATGGATCATTAATACAAGTAAATTTAAAATAACATCAGTTGTGGGCCGGGAGAAAAAGTGGAACCATAGTGGAACAAACACGGTTTAACGTTGGACCAACTTGAGCAGCGCTGCTCGAATCACAAACCTGCGCGACCCACTGGGCAGCGCTGCGCGACTCTGATAGAAATAGACCGCGCCGACCATCAAATTACATTTTACCCCGCTGGGATGCGCACGTACAAACCAGAACAATATTAAATAGTCCTTACATTTTAAATAAAAAACAGTGGGTCGAGCAACGCTGCTGAAGTTAATCCGCGCTGCGTGATCCACCGGGCTGCGCGAATAAACCAGATCAATCCAGATAGTCGCGCTGCGCTGTGTTTGCGCAGATTTTTGGTTCAATCGGGTGCCACGGTTTCGTCCCACTTTTGCTGTGTTTGGCTTCACATACACTTCGGTAATGGAAGAAGACAGTGCAGCAGTGAGTTTCCTTACATGTGACGAAACCAAGAACGAGGAGATTGTAAAGAAAAAATGTGCATCGTCTGTGTTGTGGAATTGGTTTGGGTATAAGAAAAGTGATATGAATGAGATGAACGTGATTTGCAAGGTACGCAAGTGCACTGTTTTAACAAGTGGTGGAAACACATCAAACCTTTTCTATCATCTGAAATCCAAATCGAATATGGCCAAAGTAAAAAAAATGGGGCAAACCCCAGCAATTCCCAGTTTAAATAAAATTACATTATGTAAAACAGTTACTTTGTGTTTGAATTTTTATTCAATGTGTTTTATGAAGTTTCATTTTCAGATACAAATGGCTATATTGTGATATATATCGTTATCAAGGTAAAAAAAAAAAAAAAGCTTCTACCATGATAGAAGATTTTGGTTATATCACCCACCCCTAATGAAGCCTATCTTGAGCTTGGGTTCATGGTGGGGATGGTGGGGGCAGAAGAGAGACCTATGTGTGTTTTGTGTCTTAAACTGCTGGCAGCAGACCGCATGAGACCCAACAAACTAGGAAGACACTTAGAGACAACACATTCCAGTCACGTTAATAATCCACTCGACTTCTTTCAAATAAAGCTGGCAGAATACAGACAGCAGGAGAATCGCATGGTAACATCTGAATCAGTGGACAGCAAAGCACAAATGGCTTCATTCAAAGTTACATACAGAATTGGCCAGTGCAAAAAAAACTACAAACGATTGCTGAGCAGCTAATAAACATGAGGTAAATTATGCAATGATAAGTGACAACGTAAGCCTTTTATAACAATTGCACGTGTATTTTATCTGTTTTTAACTTGGTGGTGTTTGATCTTATTGGTTTAGAAATTGATATTTCAATAAACAGTAAACTTGGCCGATTTCGTTATTATTTTGTTGACAAGTGAGGCTTGAAAATTCGCTCACCCCCTTAAGTGGGGAATGACAGAAAATGTTTGAGAACCACTGCCCTAATGTAATATTTGGTTCCCCTTTAGGTATTTGGGAAATCTGGGAATAGTTTCTATCCTAAGACAATTTGGGAACTGTTTTAATAGGCAAATGACAACTAAGGTTGTTCTAGGTTGGTAACTGTAGATATAATAACAGTTTTGCTACAGTCAAGAGTCTTCAACCTTTTCAAGATTCAAAATTCAAGATTCAAAGAACTGTATTAATCCCAGAGGGAAATTGCTTTGTTTGGTCATACAGTTGCATTGATTAATAATAATTTAAAAAAATACTTGAGACAAGGAAAAGTAAAAATACAAGAAACAAAAATTAAAAGAAAAAGACAAGAAATAGAAGCAAAAATAGAATTAAATATAGCACACTTTTTACATATTGCACAAAAAATAGAATCTGTATACTGATATTGCACTTGAAATGTAGTATAAGTGAATAGAAAATAATATTGCACAAATGTACTGATAAGATATTGGAAATGGAACTTAAAACTTTTGAATCTCCATAAAATCCTTGATTACATTACATGTTTATTTTTATGAACATTATTTAAATCTGCACAGTAATATTTTGTCTATTTTCTGTACAATATTAGGGCTATGGAGAATTTTCTATTTATTCATATAGCACTTTTAACAATGATTATTGTGACAAAGGAGCTTAATATAATTTAATGAAATGGAAATTAGTTTGAATATGTATAAATAATGATTATTAGGTTGTCCCTGATGAGCAAGCCAAGGGCGATAGCAGTATGGGAAAGCTTCCTTGAGATGGCAATAGCTATCACCCAAATGAGGATGGGTTCTCTGTTGAGTATAGTACCTTCCTATAGCCATTTGTCATATGGTCTGATGAGTCCAGACTTGACCCTATTCCAAGCTGATGGGGTGTCAGAGTAAGAAGGGAAGTGCATGAGGTGATGCACCCACCATAAAGGGCATACTCCAGGACTGTGAGAGAGTGGTTCTGGTAGCTTGAAAAATTTTGTTCACTCTTGATCACACATTGGTCACAATCTGACTCTGTACGCGGGAAAAGAGTTTGTAGAAATAGTTAAAAATTTGAAATATGAATAGAAATATTCAGTTTAGCTTCTCTAATTAATATATTTTTATGTTTATATTAACCTAGTAGCGGAGGCACGGTGGTGTAGTGGTTAGCACTGTCGCCTTGCACCTCCAGGGTCTGGGTTCGATTCCCCGGTCAGGCTCGATTCCCATCTCTGTGTGCATGGAGTTTGCATGGTCTCCCCGTGCTTGGTGGGTTTCCTCCGGGTACTCCGGTTTCCTCCCACAGTCCAAAGACATGCAGGTTAGGCTAATTGTCGTTCCCAAATTGACCGTAGTGTGTGAATGTGCGTATGTGTGTGTGCCCTGCGATGGATTGGCACCCTGTCCAGGGTGTACCCCGCCTAGTGCCCGAAGTCTCCTGGGATAGGCTCTAGGTCCCCCGTGACCCTGAACACAGGATTAAGCGGTATAGAAAATGAATGAATGAATAATCTTTTTAAGCTTATTAATACCTTATTCATTAAATTCTGCCCAGACAGTTTTGCGCAATGCTATGACAAAATCTGGATCTGGGTACTCCAATGTATGAAAATATATCTCTTTAAATGAGTTATGACAAATGTACAGACAAAATATAACTTAAATAAAAGCTGGATAAATAGCTTAAATGTTGTATTAAAAAGAAAACAAACTACATTGTCTCACAAAAAGTCTCCTTGCATAAGGGGGAACTAAACACTTTAGACAGCTTCCTGATTTAGCCAGGAGACTAACATTCTTCTTTTGAAGTTCTATTCATAAAATCCATATGAATTAGTCATATAAACTAAATATTCTGAAAGACATCTTTTCTAGAGTATGTTTTTTCCTATAGTATGCATATAGTACATTGTCTATAGTACAGTAAGTTCAAGAACAGTTAAGAAAATGCAAACAGTCTAGATTACGCACTGCGCATGCGCACGAGGAACCCAACAGGCTGAATCCAAACAGTGCTTCACTTCCTGAATTAGGACGCGAACATTATTGGTCAAAATAATGGATTGTGCGCACTACCTAGTGCACTACGTGTGAAAAGGAAGCGGATTGGAGGACATCCCCAACGCCTGTCTCTGGTGTTTCTCCGGACTCTCACATGACCCGTGTGTTTGTTCCCGTGATCAGCATTTCCATAAGAACTGTTCTGGAGTTAAAGGCAGATGGATGTGCTGCAGCAGGTCCTGGACCCCTCTATGAGGTACAGCAGCAGTGTTCTCTTCATTATTAGATGCAAATTCTTAAAATAATAATAAAAAAAAAAAAAAATAATAATAAAAATTATTGACAGTACACTAAAGGTGAATAGGGGTATTATTATTATTATTATTATTATTATTATTATTTTAAATTATTATTATTATAGTGGCAGTTTTTCAATATTTTTATATATTTTTTATATTAAAAAATAATAATCAGTATTAATGCAAATCAAACTTGCTCTCATTATAGATTGCTTAGGCTACTTTTGCATCCTTTTTTTGTACAGAATTCAAATCTTTCTTTCATGTCAAAGTGAAGACTTTCATTCTGAATAAAGTTTAACAGAACAGTAAAAAGTTGTTAAAGACAATATTTATAAAGTCTCATAAATCTTAGTGCTTAACTCTACACCTCCAGGGTCTGGGTTCGAGTCCCGCCTCAGGTCTGTGTGTGGAGTTTGCATGTTCCCCTCATGCTTATTGAGTTTCCAATAAGAAAGTTACGACAGTCGTAAAATGGGAATAATTATAATAATAATCTGCATTAGCCTCCACAGTCCATAGTTCAATTTTATTTATATAACGCTTTTAATATTGGTCATTGTCTCAAAGCAGCTTCTCAAAATGAAAAGAAAAAGTGTGTATAAGTGAGCAAAATAATGTGTTTAGATAATAATGAGATTGTGAGATTGTACCTGATGAGAAAGCCGAAGGCAACGTGGCAAAGAAAAACTCCCTGAGATGGCAATAGGAAGAAAGCTTGAGAGGAACCAGACTCAACAGGGAACCCATCCTCATTTGGGTGACTACAATGGGTTCCTACTGTACATGGATGGTTATAAATCTCTAGACTATTTCATGTCATTTTTTTGTGAACATTTAATCAAATATACAATGTATAAGCATTATTATGGTATTAGTATAACATTATTTGCTTTGTGTGGTTTGTACGGTTTATAAAGGAAAGAGACATGTATGACACATTAATACATAAACTGACATGTATGACATGAGGAGATGAGAAAATGGGTGGAGCTCAAAACATTTATCAAAGTTTCTTCTTTATAATTCTTAATTCTCACATCCATACCTATTGTTTTTATTTGTCTGATTTTCATGTAAATTATTTTTATCTATAAAATATATTCTCTTAAACTGTAGTAGAAAAATTTTTTTTTAATAGTTTTTCAATATTATTATTATTATTTTTTATTTCTGGTTGTGTTTGAGACATGAGCAGGTGATAAAGTGCGCAGGGCTTAAAGCACTCAATTTAACTTTATCAAATATGCCTTATGGAAATTTTGGAGTTTAGAGTCTTTTACTACTACGGTTCAAAAGAAGATATTAAAATATAGAATTAAAAAAGAAATGTATGGGTGTGTTTTGGACATGAGGAGAGGATAAAGTAAGCGGAGCTTAAATCCTTTAACAAAGATAATTATAGATTATAATTAAAAGTTATTTTAACAAATCAGCAAAAATAATTAAAATATATATGGGTGTGTTTATTCATGCATTTATTCACGTAACATGCCCAACCTGTTAGATTTTGTGTTTGTCACTCCCTTTTATTAAAAATATTTGAATAATTATAAAGATATTAATTGTTGAAAACCTATGTTGAACAGTATAGCATGTACTTTTATAATCATGTTTTTGCCTTAATTATTTTCAGGCAAACAAAACAAGAAAGGGAAACATTACAGATAACTGAAGGTATGGAGAATTTTATAACAAAGTCGTAAGTAAATCTTACGTTTTTTGTGCATGGTAGGTTCTCATACAAAAAAATAAAAAATAAATAAAAATATGTGTGTGTGTGTGTGTGTGTGTGTGTGTGTGTGTGTGCATATATATACAGTATACCTCAAGCAAGTGGTAAGGATGTGGTTAGAAAAAAGATCATCATCTGTAATAAATATATAGTATGGAATATAGAATAGACACAAGACATTATTTAAATGAATAGAAGGAAAAATCAGAATAAGGAAATGTACTGTAATAAGGAATCAAGATAAGAGTAGATAAATTGCAGCTAAATTGCTCAAAGTTTAGTGCAGATTATAGGTTTTATTTTATTAACATAATATTTTATTGTTGCATTTTCTTTGTTAAGGCTAGTGATTTTTTTTTTGATTCTATAAAAGATATGTAAGACAAGATCTCAGAGTTACAGTACAGTGGTGACCTAATGTATTGGGAAAAAAGTGAAATACAAGGTAGGATGGAACTAATAAGGCTGATCTCAACAGTTTTGTGAATAAACAGTACATGTCTGTGGTAAATAATCAAGAAAAAAATGTAATTAAATAATTATAAATAAATAAATAAAAACCCGGGCATACAGTATGGAAGGATTGTCACTTTTCCAAATGTTTTGTGCCAAATGTTACTTGTTGTTTTTATGATATAAAACTATTGCATATTTTCCCTTTGCAGTTAAATAATGAAATAATTTTCCTCTTGAAAAGAAAATAGAAATTATATACACGCTCAGGATTTATCCTTTATCCTTTGGCATTCTTGGGAATTAAACGCATAAGCGTCTTAAATTAATCATCGTCTCCTTTTGTTACAGACACTTCGAGAGCAGGTGACGGAGCTGCATTTCCTCACACTTCAGCTTTCACTGACCGGAGCGTCCAGTATCAGGTTCTCTCCGACCACGGCAGCACGCAGGTGTTTTTTTTATTTACAATTTTTTTAAGGGTGTGCTTTGGGTCTCCAATTACCCCGAAAGCAATCGATCAGCAAAGACAGGTTGCGTGTCCAGCATTTGTTCTGCTCGAGAGGGTAATGAAACTTAGGTAGAAAAGGCAGGTTTGCACAGAGTAATCACAACACACTTAGAAAATTTTAATTATACAAATCATACATTGTGAATTTGATTCATAAATTAAATGCCGTATCAGCTGTCCATATTATTTATAAAATGTACTGTTTTTTGTTATCAGCGTCAGGCTTATTTTTGCAGTGCTGTGTGTTGTGTCTTTTCTAATGAATAAAAGACTCTCTCTGTCTCTCTGTATAAATACTTCATAGATCTAAGTATTAAAAAATAATAACGCTCACATGACGCATTAAGAACGAGTGCCGTAGGCCGAACAGATGCAGAAGAAAAGGATGCAGTATGCGCTGTTGCAGTTATTGCAGCCGGTCATGTGACTGTGTTTCTTCACTGAGACTGGAAGTGAGCCCAGGTCACATGTCGGTCAGTAAGAGAGTCACATGATAGCACCGAGGAGGGTTGGGGGGAGGTTGGAGAAGGAGGGAAACTTACAAACACTTGTTCTTCAGGGTGAACTCAATAAGAGCTAGTGCTGTTGTTGAGCCGTGGATTAAATTAGCTCACACACTTCAACTATCTGTATTGTTAAAGCATGACTGCTGACCGCGCTAAGAGACGCGTGGGTTCACTCTCAGGAGAGGTTTGGTAATATTGAGTTAAACCTCTGTGGGAATTGGGGGCTATGGTGGAAGTGGTCTGCTCCACCAGATTGGTCCTAGATTTATACCGTAAATCATTTTATTATTCCTTTGGCATCATGTGACGTAATACGTTTTACATCCAAAATCAAATCTTTTCAAAGTTTTTTATTTTTATTTTTTATATACAATTGCTTTTACCTGTTATATTGATTGTGTACGTCTAATTTAGTCCATTACATTTAGTCCATTCCACAAGGCTTTTCTCCCTCCTTTTTTCTCTAGGTTCCTGATCAGTGGTAATTTTCTTAAAAATCCCATTTTGCTGACTGCAGATTTTTTCTAACAGCTTGTCATGGCAAGACACAAGCCCACGTCCAAACCATGACATCACCTGCACTTGTTTCTAGGCCGACAGCTCTTTCATGCTGGATTCGATGTCTCAGCACTATCACTTGACACGCTCACTCTCCTAGTTAAGACGAGCCCCAGTTTTTTTGAGAACCTGCAGAGAAAATAGGTGGAATGGTTCGAATTTAGGCATCGTAAGGGCTTGTTATGTATCTGACATCTGAGTGTTTTTTGCCGAGGATTAAAAAGTTTGCTATGCGTATTTAAGAAGTGTACTGTATGCTTCCTTTTTTCAGGTAACCTATCAGGTCGTTCAGTTGACTAACCAGCCGTTGGTGGGTGGGGCGGTGGGCGTGGTCTCGTCTGCTTCATTTGCTGGAGCCCAACAGGTACAGAATCAACTAACATCAAACAGTGCCTGATTCACTAGGACTGACAGATCTAGAATCAAACGTCTTTCACTGTGACTGACAGAGATCCACAGGCCACTCCTCTTTTTTTAGGACTGAGATTTAAAGGCTACTACTCCTTCACCAGGACTGACAGATCTATAGGCCACATGTCTTCATGGGGATTGACAGATTTAAAGGTTATGCCTCTTTCACTTGGACTGAGAGATCCATAGGCCACACCTGTTACCGGAACAGATTGAGATGTCTTTACTCCGTCAATGATAGACTCTTAGTCCTTAGATCTTAGACTGACAGAACCAGAGGTCATACTAGAAGTGACAGATGTAAAGGCTATGCCTTTGTCCTGATCCATAGGTCAGATATCTTTCACTAGGATTAACTAGAGTCCAGTGTCAATAACAGATTCAGAAATCATCCCTCTGTCAGTGATAGATGCACAGTTCATGGATCTTTTACAAGGACTGACAGATCCGAAGGTCAAACAGATCTACATCATGTCTTTTCAAAGATATAGTATAAAGTTTACTCCTTTTCACTTGATTGTTGAAAGAAATTCAGAATCAGAGTTATTACACAGCTATTAACGAGTAAAGACTTTCTATATTATAACCGACCCGAAACATTGCTTATTCAGCACATCTGTTCACATTGCATATCCTTACAAAAACCAACAGCTTGTGTAAAAAGCGGCTGCTTTGTTCATGTCAGCTCAGTAGATTTAGCAATAAAAGCAGTGTGTGTGTGTGTATGTGTGAATATCAGGCTGTGATCCAGAGTCCTTTCAGTAATGATGGCAGTCTTGCAGCAGAGACGATCGGAGGCGAGGCACGCTTCTCCTACATCCCAGCAGCTGCTGTAAGTGATGCGACAGCCACTGGAGTTTCAGCCCATCCGGCCGAACCTACACGCTCTCACACAGCAGGTGAGCTAGACAGTGTGCGCACTGATGCCAAGAGATATGACACCAACTACAGGAACAAGAAATTCATAAAAACAAGACCAACTATAGTCTTTGGCAATGAAAATAATACTGAACAAAAGAAGCCTGAGAGCAGAGAACTTTTAACCTTAGAACATAAAACTTTATATGCCTTAGAGGAAAAAATCCATCGCTAAGCACATCACACACATTACAGACATATTTACTGTGGAGTCTTTTAAAGTTGTACTGTATGTCCCTTTTAGTCGTTTTATTGGTGATTTTCTTTTTCCACTGCTGCAGTAACTCCTGTGTTTTATATCCAGATGTGAGGATGCCAACAGAGGTAGTTTTAAAGCTGCGTCTTCAAGAACTCCTCTGGTCGAACAGACTGCATGTGGGTCCTTAAATTAGAAATACTGAAATGATATACGAGCTCGCTCTCACACAGTTTGCAAAGTACTTTAATCTTGTTGGCGGGCCCAAATATATAAAAAAAAAAGAAAACAGCACTTTTAAAGAAAAAAAATTGGCTTCAGTCTCACAGCTCTAATGAGGAATATTCGAGATATTAATTATTCATTTGTGTTAATGAAGGAATATTGCGTTCAAACATGCAACATTTGTTTATACCACCGTGCTGCGAATCCTTGATTCTGATTGGTCAGGGCAGAGGTGGGCGAAGTACGCGAATCCTGTATTTGAGTAAAAGTGGAGATTGCCTAGGGCAAATATTACTCAAGTAAAAGTAGAAGTGCTCGATTCAGATGCGTACTTGAGTGAAAGTATGGGAGTACTCTCCTTAAAGTATCAGAGCCTGTATTAGCTCACAGTAGCTTTTTTCATAGAGAAAAAATCTTTCTCTCTCATTGAGAACATGCTGTTTCCCTCCTTAAGTTAACCACCTGATGCAATATTAGACATGTCTTGAATGAAAGGCAAGTCACACGCTTACACATAATAGGCGACATTCCCACTTCAAAGATTACACACCAACACAACACCATGCAGTAATGTAGTTAACTGGGTGTACAGATATTTGTTGTACTTTTAAGCAAAACAAAGTAAAATGTATCCTCCAATAAACCTAATCAAGTAAAGTACAGATACGTGAAATTAGTTACATCTCACCTCTGGGCAGGGGTTCGGTCAGGCAGATTGCAAAACGCAAGTTTCAACAAATTCACTTTCTAATATATTTTAGTTTTTATTCTAATAGCTGATTCTCAGGTATGTTCCATTTAAACTGATTTAAAATGTGACATACGTATAATTGTTGAAATGGAAGGAGTCTCCAGTGCCAGTCACTTGTAACAGTCTAAGATAATGGAGTAACTAACATCAAGAGAAAAAAAATAAAGCTAAAAAGAGAAGAAATAAATAATTTAAAAGAAGCTGTCACAATATACTGTAAGTGATAACAGGAACTAACTTAAATTTAAATGTAACAATAAATACTCTTAATACAAAATGAGAATCGGAGCAATAACACACATTTATTTAATCTTTTTTTCTAAAAAAAAAAACAAAAAACTATAAATGTTTTATTCCTTACTTTTTTGTCTTTTGTCATTTGCATTTACAGTGTGGAAACTTTTGCATTATCATTATACCCATTGTTCTCCATTTCTATTACTCTTTTAGGTCAGTTCTACGTCATGAGCGCGCCGGACGTTCTTCAGCCGAACGTATCACGTACCATAGCTCCCCACTCTCACCCATATACAGCGTGAGTATCTGCCACACTGGGCGCTAAAGATAGCAGCCTTGTTTCTGGTTGTATTTTTACATCACTCACTTCTTCCAAACCTTGCAACAGAATAACTGCATATATTTTTCATCATTCTGTTTCAATTCACGTATCGCCAATACATGTAATACTGTGAAACCTCGGATTGCGAGTAAGGCGGTTTGCGAGTGTTCCGCAAGACGAGCAAAGATTTTTAATACATTTTGACAAGTCTTGGTTTACGAGTATTGAGTATCATGTACACGCATGTGCTTCTTGTTTTGATGCCGAGCATCACGTGATCACAACTAAGCCAACGTTTTTTTCTCTCTCTTTTGCTGCGGAATTGTGGGTCATCGTCTCCCCTGCGCGCACAAATGGAAACATTTATCTGTCGGGATTTATTTTTATTAAAGCCTCATATTTTTTTTTAAAGGTAAACTGCAGGATAATTTGTTTTATTTTTACTTTATATTTTGTGTTAATTATTTTGGGCTGTGGAACAAATAATTTGAGTTTCCATAATTTTTATAGGAAAATTCGATTTGGTTTACGAGTGTTTTGAAATATGAGCCCACTTCCGGAATGAATTCTGCTTGTAATCCAAGATTCCACTGTATATATTTTTTATTTATACTGTATATGTTTGACTAGGAGATGGTTGCAGTTCCGATATATTCCTACAGGTGGTGCACTCTAGACTAAACTGTGTGTTAGGAGCAAATTATTTGCCTAGTTTGTCTAGAATTGTAACAAAATCTAAAACAACTATATTAAATCAGGATATTTATAAAATCATGATACTTAAAGAATCGCAATACAAACTGATAATATCATATCAGCTGGTTCTAGGTATTTCCCGTCCCTAATACTGTATGTAGTAAAGATTAATATTATGTAAAATTAATTAATGTGATTGAATAGAATTAATAGAGGCGATGATGTGGCAAAACTATTAAACAAACTATAGAAGGATGATGTAAAACCTTTAGGAATCCCCACAAATCACCACATCTTTTCACAAGGATTGACCGATTTAGAGGTTATACCTTTTTCACTTGGACTGAGATCCATAGGACACATCTGTTACAGGAGCAGATTGAGATGTCATTACTATGTCAGTGATAGACTCGTAGTCCTTAGATATTAGACTGACAGATCCAGAAGTCATACTAGAAGTGACAGATTTAAAAACTAGAAGAGGCCACGCCTACTTCAATAGAACTGAAAGATTTGTAGGTCACACCTCTTTAACTAGGATTAACAGATTTAGAGTCAGTGGATGTACAATGGATTTCTATTGCTAATGCATTTCTTCCTTTGCTGCTGAGTTTTAAGATACATTTTCACAGCTCAGTGCGACTCAGAAAAAGGTGTTTGATTCACCTCGTTTGTGAACTAAACCATGTGTGAATTTGCCATCAAAAAAAAAAGTTATAATATCGTTACATAATATAATGGTATAACATAAAACATGCATCCAAAACACAATTTAAGGGGCTTCTACTGTATTACACAAAAAGCACTTTTTAGTCATTTGGATTGGACACAAGGATTTCCAGTGTGTGCAATCAAAACAATACAATAATATAAACTTTTTCTGTTTTTTTATTGGCCAGTCCTTAAACAAGCCAATTTGATCCCCCCCCCCCCACACACAATGTGATCTCATATTAGAAGAGCCCCACCCCAAGCTTGTTGCTCAACTCTGCTGTTATACTGGAGAGGCGTGGCTCAGGAGTAGCTCATTTACATAAACACAGAAACGGCACATTCGGTATAGGAGTGAAATGTGGAAGCCAGCAGCACACAGGCCATTGAACTGATAAAAAGACATAAAAACACATTAAGATTGTTCTTTAGTCAGACTGCTTACACGTGTGGTCACTGATAGTGATGATGATGATGTTACCGCAGTGTTTAGGCAGCTGATCTACAGCTATGGAAACCTCTGAATGAGTTTCATTTAAAACAGTGTTTAGGGTATTGGAAGATCGGGATCAATTTAGTCTCCAGTGTGAGGGTGTCAAAATGGACTAACCTGAGGTGACCAGAAGACGTAGCTTTAGCGGTTAGCCCAATGTAGCGTGGAGGATAAACCCAAACGCGGAAAAAAGCGAGTAGGCAGGATAGCCACGCGATTTAGTCTAAGGACTCTCACAAAAACGGAGTAAGGGAAAAACACAAATTTAACCCGCGTCCTGTAGATACACACACAATAGCAAAAGACAAACGGAACCAACATGTGAGTACTCACGGTTTGCTGAAACGACAACTGGAGCTGACATGGGCCGAACTCAATGACTGAGCGGTAAGCCATCGTTTGTTTACCTCTTTTATACTTCCTGGTTTGGCGCCCGCCTTACTTCCGGGTCCTAGTGCCGGGCGCAGATTGAGTGTGCATGACAGAGGGTATCGTATATGCTTAGAGAAAAAAAAAATGTAATCCAGTTAACACCTTGTCTGGAGTGACATTTTCTGTGCTTGTGTTTTTTTTTCACCTGGGTAACCTTTGTGTCCGTGTATTAAATATAGATTCAATAATGAAAAGCTGCTGTTCTGTTGTTTTAGGTTCGGGTGAGGTTTCATTTGTGCTTAGGGAAATTGATTTTTCTACAGTTCTTTAATAAAGGATAAATACTTAAAGACCCGAGACGGATCTGAGTCAAAATTATTCATGTCTGCGTAAATTATTCAGATTGTTTGTATTTGAGGGAACCTGCAAAATAGGGTTTAGTTAAAGTTGTACTTCAGCCAAGCAGCTTTATACGGATAAACAAAAGCCAACAAAGACCCGTGAGACCTGTTAGAGTCTAAAAGTATTTAACATATTGCTTTAACGTTCGCAAGCATCTGTTTATTTCATAATTTCATATTATTTCATTTCGTACTAGAAAAGGATTAAAAACAGGTTCAAGATGTAATGGCAATGAAATCAGCACGATTCTTGAACTGTCCTTTCTGACATGATATTGGATCTTCTGCTGAACTTGAATTATTTAAAAATTGCTATATTTTGTTTTACAAATATTTAATAGATATTTTATATTAAGAAAAAAAAGAAGAAATAAGAATAATTATAAGACGATTAGAGCCATTATCCGCTCGATCTGTTAAAAGCATAGTCAAATTGTAGGTGTAATTTTGATATAAAAAAGATTTGGATGACATTTAGGAAGGCAAATTATTATATGTGCTAATGTATGTTTGTATACAATTTTTGTTATTTTCTGGGGTGTCAAAACCTTTGTACTACTAAACTTCAACAAACACAAACAATGAGACGGTTTATAACAGACAATGCTTTTATATGTCTGTATTGGAATAAAGTCTTACATCGGATGTCTCGTCTTCTACATTTCTATGCAAAACACACTAATGAATAGAGGACCAGTGATATTTAATGTAGGACTCGTGGTGGCTAATTATCACCTCAGTGAAAATGTCTAAACACCCACTGTCACACCGTGCTCCAGAAAGCTTGTCACACATTGTAGCCTGAAGGTTCAAACCCGGGCAACGTCGAATAAATCAATTTAGCATAAAAAAAACTCGCTAATTTTCATCAGAAAACTAAGTGAGCATTACAGAAGGGTCTGACGCCGTTACCGCCAGCTGTCGGTCTTTCATCAGTCAGAAATTCATTTTGATGAACATTGCACTCTTGTTATTTAAGGATAGATTATTTAAACTCGAAGCACTTTGTCTCGAGCTGGGAGGAATCCTCGTCGCTGAACCTGAACCTCTTGTTTGCACACTACGTTTGCAGAGTGGTTTATTTAAATACTACTACATCTACACTACTTGTCGTCTCCTAACATCTAAATCCTGATATTGACTCTGCATGTGAGATATCTCGACTGCGTTCAGCTAGTGAGAATCGGGTACGTTTGCACATTCAGTCAAGCTGACGCAAGAAATACTAGTATATCCTGATGTGTTTTATTACCTTTATACTACAGCTATTCGCAATTATATTACTCACCAGTGTTGGGTGTAAGGCGTTACAAAGTAACTTGGATTACTTTTTTGATGTAACGAGTAATCCGCATTAGGTCCGCCATTTAAGTACTCAGTTATATAGTTATATTTAAAAAAATGTAATCCGTTATTTAGACAATTTATGTAATCTGTGAGCCAGACAGCAGTCACTCCCAACTCGTTACTGTTTTACGTTCTACAAGCCCCGCCCCCGGTAACCCGCCCCTCTGTTATTCCTGCTGTTATACCCCTATCTCACCTATGCGGTTTGACTATGCAAAGACCGACACGCAGAAAGATAACAGCTAAAACTAATTACAGCGGCAAAACTGGCAGGGAATCATGATGAACTGCGCGAAACCGCCTAGGTAAGATAGGGGTATTAGTAGGTAACAGATTATGGGCCAAACTTCGAGTGATGATGGTAGAATAATTATAAAGGTCTTGACTAAAACAACATGCATGAGGAATCACAAAGAAGTTTTCATTTTCTGCAATGGAAAAGTACTCAAACTAGTTATTTTTATCAGAAAGTAACGCTGTAATGTAACTGATTACTTTTTAAAGACAGTAATTTTGTAATGTAATTAGTTACTTTAAAAAGTAACGTCCCCCAACACTGGGGCAACACTCACACATTTACTCATCGTCAATACCACTTTATCCAGTATTCAGAGTCGCGGGCGGCCTGGCGCCTATCCAATGAGACTTAGGACACGAGGCAGTCTACACTCTGGACAGGGTCCAATCCATCGCAAGGCACTCACATGCTCATTTACACACTACGAGTAATTTGATATCAATTTGAATCTGCATGCCTTTGGACTTTGCGAGAAAACCAATGTTCCCAGAGGAAACCCAGCAAAAACGGAAAGAAGCATGCACACAAACCCCAGATCCTGGTGGTGCAAGACGACAGTGCTATTCACTAAACCAACCGTGCCGCCCACAATAATATTATTTATTTGTATTAAAGTACAACACATAGACATACATTACTGTGCAAAAGTCTTGAGCCACCCCAGATTTCCTCATAATTTGCATTCTGCGAAGATCCATTCTTTTATTAGCTCTCATTTTCAGTCCACTCCCTTTACCTAAGCAGTTTCAGTTGAATGTTTTTTAAGCCACACAGTGATCTACAGTATGTATTATTCAAGCATGAAAAAAAAAACATCTAACGTAACGCATGAACCAGTGAGAAACAGGTGCAGATGATGACGGATGATCAGGCTGGTGATAAGTATACTGGTGATGCTGAACATAAAATATGAAGAAATCAGGGATGGATCAAGACTTTTGCACAGTACTGTATGTCTGGACACTAGTGGTCACTGGACACCTGCACATTCATGGACATCCCTGATGCACTTTAAAATTCTTTCAGGCATATTTGCACACCCCCTGGACATTTCTATTTATATACAACAAAAATTCCATAATTCTATATTTTCTATATTGTACAGCTATGTTTTTCTTATTTTTCTTATATTTTTTTCTTTTTTATTGTACAAATATTTTATTAATTCTTAGTAAATTTTAGTTCTATTTTCTTTTTCATATTTATTTCCTAATAATAGTCTTTTATTTTAAGGTAACGCCGGTCGTCTAATCATTTCACGTAATCATACTATGTATGATATACTGTTACTGTTACTGTGTATGTGACAAATAAAATCTGAATTTGAATTTTGAATGCTGAGTGATTGGAACAGACGAGAGGGGAAATGAGGTTGCTGCTGAAGATGTTACATAACAAACATTTTTTAAATTTCATTTAAAAATGAAACACTTTGCAGTCTGTCGCAGTAAAACATTTGTTCCTGTATACTTTTTAGTTTGAATCTATATAATTTTACTGAATTTAATATAAAGAGAGAGAGAGAGGGGGAGAAAGTGTATATATAAGTCTTATATATAAAGTTTCTCGCTGGTTCATGCCTAAAGTTAGATTTTTTTTTTAGATTGCTTGAATGATTCATAGGTCACTTTATGATGCAACAAACAAAAAATATTCCTCTGAAACTACACAGGTCGAGAGACTGGACTGAAAATGAGAAGCAAAACGAAGCCTGAAACACTCTTTCCCCAGACTACATTAAAAAAAAAATCTATTCTCTCCTTAGAAGCATAAAATGAAGAAATCAGGCATGGCTCAAGACTTTTGCACTGTATTTTTTTGTACTGTATATAAAAATCAGCAGATAGAGTGGGCACTGTGTTTGATGTGAAAATATGATTTTACGGTGACATTTACCATCATGTCATGTACTTTCTCGTTTCTCACTTAGAGCTTGGTATTACAACCTTTGCATTTGTCTCAGGTCTGGATGTTCCCTTCTGTCGCTGATAATACTACATCAGTCTTCGCTGACATACCATCTCCTTGCCCTTTACCTTTCAAAACACAAAGCATCCCTGATATTGAAGTGTTTTTGTCCAGGTCGGAGAAAATGTGAAGTTCGTCCCCTTTACTCCGCCGGCTCGTCCTTGTTCTTGTCCTCGCCTCAGTTTAATTAAAACGTACCTGAGAGAAGATTGCAATGCCGAAAACACTCGTGTCATTAGAGCGCATCCGAGCCTCGGGCGCTGCAGTTTTGCTGACAAGAAAGGGCAACGAGATATTTTCCCTCGTTTGGATGTGAAACCGTTGTCAAGGCTGCCATGCTGGTCTGCATATGGATCACTCCCTCTGATGTCTCATAAACCCCTCATATCCACCGGTGCTTTAAACTCGACACCCCTGTTGGCCCCAGAGCGGATGGTGGGCTTTTCTAAAAGCCCTCGATAAGCACCAAGCTGTGCGCGCCAGCTTGTGATATCGAGGTGAAACAGCTCAGGGCTTTGCGTTCTGCTTCCTTTCTTTCCTTCCGTATAAACATGTGCTTCTGCTTGCATTTAAGATGAAGAAAAGGTCATCGCTGCGTTCTTTACATCTTTGCTTGTCATTTCTGCAGGAAGATGGAAGGCCTGCGCATGCCGAGAGACGAACGCAGAAGGGCGCAACACAACGAAGGTGAGAGAGCTTGTGTGGATTCACTGTGTTTTTTGTTGTTGTTTTTATGCTTGATACACTTGGCTATAGTTTTTGGTCCATTCCACCAAATTTGGTTCCAATCTAAAAGGAACAGGGGTTTAAAATGGCTTTTCTCATGCAGCAATACTAAGGGCCACCACTAGAGAGCAGTATGGACTGACTGTAATATTTTGTTATGTATGTGTTTTTCTTCTTTTAGCAAAACCCTGCATTCCAGCACTGTTTACTGCATCCTTGTTGAATTCACGTCGCCATCTTAAAGGAATAGTGCCGGGTTGTTCAGTTTGATCTAGGCATGTGAGATTAGATGATTACTGATAACAGACAAGAATTTGGACCCCTTAATGTCTTCGGATAAGATAGGCAAGGCACATGAGAACGCATTAACACAGCTAATCCAATTTTCGAAGTTTTATCCATTTTCCAATAATAATGCAAATCAAAAATAAGGAAGTGTTTTGTTTTGCTTAGTAATGAGTAATGATGGGGGAAAAAATGCAAATGATATAAAATGATTCAGATTTCTAAAGGAACATGTGTGATATACACCAAGGTCATCAACTGCTTCAGCAGACTGAACCAAGCAGACAATGTTTCTGTGTGATAATATTTCATCAACTAATATAGATTTGAATTGAGTATATTATTTAAACTGAAGCCAGCTCACTAGAGATCAGATACAGGCTTAAAAATGTTAGTTCATTTAGATGTTTGTTTCATATTTCATCTATAATCTACAGTATGTCGTGAACTGATGACATTATGAAATTATAAAAAAGAAAGACATCAAAAATATAATAACTGACGAATAACAGAGGAAGTATGTGTTAAGATTTAGAAATTAATTTGGAGTAAAGTAAAGTAAGCGGGCGTTCAGGTCAAACCGGGACTTGTGATGAAATTTCTCGTGAATGAAAGAGTAAAACCATTTGACGTTTACAGTGATGAGACTCTTAATCTCAGTAAAACATTTGAATGGTGCAAAATTTTTAAAGAGTGACATTTCCGGCCCGAGATGGCTCGGATCCCACTGCAGTCGTTTCCTGTGAACAGTCAGAGAATTAAATTCCTGATCCTTTCAAATCAGTGGCTAACTTGTGGACAACTTGCAGCAGAGATGTGGGAACTGTGGGAACTGAACACACAATCATTCATCAGCACCACTTGCATATTACAGTTATTGCCAAATCCCTCGTACAATCCTGACCTGAGTCCAAGCCATTTCCATATGTTTGGGTCATTAAAGGATTCCTGAGAGGCCGGCAGTCCGATCATGGCAAAACTTTCTAACTTCCACTAATGAACCGCTCCACTAGTAAAGCAAGTGAAACAGGGGATTATATAGAGAAGTAAATTGAGGTTTTAGGTGAAAAGTCCCGGTTTGACTTGAACGCCCCTTGTAATACAAAAGAAAGTGTTGAAATTTTTATCAGCGGTTATTGAAACCATGTCGAACAGACCTGGAGTATTCCCGTAACTGTATTTTAATAGTTCAGTGAAGCTCGAGCTCGATTTTTCTTTTCTTTTCTTTTTTTCTAACCCTTGTTGCTTTCATGAAAGCTTGTGTCGACATGTAGACTTTACGAACCAGTAAACATGAAGCTGAAGAACAATTACATCTATACATCTAGGCATAATCCTTTTTTTTTTTTTTCTAGGAAACTGTATCTACATGAAGGTGGATTTCGGTAAACGTATTTATTATTATATTTCGAAAGGAGAAAATATGCACCAAATCCAGCTCGCATAGTCCTACTTTCTAATAACGCCTGTCTAGTCTTCGAGAGTCTTTCCTCGTGGGTCTTTCCAGGCCACATTGACTTCTTCTCAATGGATTGCACTGCGTTTAAAAACCTTTTCGGGGCCAGTTTTGCACAATTGCTGTCATTTATCACGATAAAGATTCCCACCACGTACGTGATGCTGCAAAAGAAAAGTGCGCCAATTTGTGTTAATGCCTTGGACGCTGGTGGACCAGCATCACCTAGAATCAGTCCACTTGTGTCTGGGTTTTTTTTTTTTTCTTTTTCTTTGTTGCTTTCTTCCCTCCATTTGATATAATGTCATCGCTAGTTCGCTAGTTAGCAAGTTGACTTGTATGACTTTGTACAAAGCTCAAAGGAAACTGATCAAATGATTTGTCAAATAGAAAAACACTTTAGATACATTGCTCAGAAGGTTAAATGTGTTCTGATGAAAACAGAGTAAAAGCTTCCTGTTTATGCTAGAAGTAGTCACCTGAATGACCTACACAGAGTACCTTGTCACTGGGGTGGTACTCTTATCTTTGGTACTCTTATCTATGCCTAAATCACTTGATCCTAACCCCTAACACTAACCCCTAACCCTAACCCCTAACCCTTTCTAACTAAAGGTAATATACATAACAAACGACAAGCAATGGTGCAATTGACAGCTGACGGTATACAGTGTGTGTTAAAACCCATAAGGAATGTGTGCTATAGTGTACTATAGTAAACTACAGTTCCTAGGGTTATACCATAGGTACATCAGAGCACTATAGAACTTTATAGAATACCAGGGTAGGTACTGGGGCACTTCAGTGGGTACTGTGGTAGTACTATTGTGTGTACTACAATCCTTTGGTGAATACCATGGTACAGGTACTTATTGGGTTCCACAGTTGCTACCAAAGTTCAGCAGGTATCTGATATGGTATGTTTATACATGCTGTATGTATCATATTAGTATTTTTAGCATGTACTACTGGTATGCTATAATACAGCCAGTACCATATCGTACAGTCAGTACCACCTTCTTAACTTTGATGGCTAGTGCGGTACCCTGCAGGGGTATTGACTAAAGTATTCTGTATCAGCCTTACCAGGAACAACGGCATTAAAGAGGTTAATATACATAAATAAATCCATTATGGGACATAAACCTGTATAATATGCACTATGTTTGACAGCATTCTGGTACATGTTCCATAGTACCAAACTACAGTCCATGTACCCTTGAAGTATTGGTTCCATATTGGTAGAACCATGTACCATATTGTAGTACATCTATTGCATCATCAAATACGTACTGTAGCATGATAAAACATTTCTTATGAGGAACTATACTGAAAGACATTGCCGGTTCATCCTTACACCTGTTGTGAATTTTCCATTACGCAGTGGAGCGACGTAGACGAGACAAGATCAACAACTGGATCGTGACGCTGTCTAAAATCATCCCAGACTGCAACGTGGACAGCACTAAAACCGGAGCGGTGAGGAGCTTCTGTTGTTTCTGTCATTCTAACAGCTTGAGCTCCGAACCAGTGCATTACTGAATATCTACATGCTTTTTTTCCCCACATGAATTTACCTAACATGTAAGAGCATTCTGGCTTACCGCAATATCTTTTAGTAAATATTGACCTTGAACTGCGTCCAGTTCTTCAGTGACATCATGTGGAGTTGCTGATGTGGTTTCAGGACACAGTGTGACTCGATGTGTCGTTCATAATGAACACCCTGTAGATGAGCAGTGTATTCGGCTGTTCACGTTGTAACAGGGTAATTTTGTTTAAGGGATAAGATTTTTTATGAAAGTGTGTGTATAAAAAAAAATCTGTTAATAATGTTATTTGGAGGAAATAAGTAACCAATTTGGGTGAGACGGTAGTACTGAGAACGTTGTGTATCTAGATGAATATTTGGGTCAATGTAGGACAATTAATTCCTAGACTATTTGTTTTATATATATATATATATATATATATATATATATATATATATATATATATATATATATATAGTATATAGTAGGTTTAGACTATCTCTGTAAGATAAAGCACAAGATAATAATAATAATAATAATAATAATAATAATAATAATAATCCTGCGATGGATTGGCACCCTGTCCAGGGTGTACCCCGCCTAGTGCCCGAAGTCTCCTGGGATAGGCTCCAGGTCCCCCGCGACCCTGAACACAGGATTAAGCGGTATAGAAAATGAATGAATGAATGAATAATAATAATAATAATAATGATAAGATAAAAAAAAAACCTAAACTTGCTTTATTTGGCTTTCCACTGACACAATCACCTTTTTAACGGCTCCCGAACGTGCGCGCAATTTAGGCGCGTTCGCAACATGGTGTGCAAAAATGCTTTGCATGCCCGAGAAAAATTCTTAAGGTGAGGGCGTTCGTATGCCGAGGTGCCACTGTACTTTTATTCCAAATAAAATCAGTTTCAAGTATGTGTTACTCAATTCATTGCGAGATGCATTTACTCTTTTGTTCCCTTCTATGTAATTTTTTAGATGAAATGTGTTTGTTATGCATTTGTTTTCTTTCATGTCTCTTTACGGCACTCAGTACAATAGACCACCACTGATAATTAGAAAAATTTGCACATTAGCATCATCCAGGTTAATTTCTCAAAGATCTTCTCTAACTGCAGCTCTGACTAAATATTCTACTTACAAGGCCAATCTTAGGTGCGTACAGTATACTTTCCACTGTGTTGTTTTTTTTATTGAATTTGAAATAAGTAACATTATGGGGAAGTTGGGATCAGAACACAGGGTCATCCATAATACATATGGAGCAGATAGGGTTATGGGTCTTGCTCAGGAGTCCAACAGTGGCAGCTTGAACCCATGACCTCCTCATAGTAAACCACCACATCCCTAAATAAGCTATTTTTTCTATAGTAACTGAATATTAATTAATTCTATTATATATTAATATTATTAGTTTAATAATAATAATAATAATAATTTATATATATGCTATGCTATGTTATTTAACAAACACTGTATACACATTGATATGGTGTTAATACAGTCACTTACATTTTGGAACAAATATATGTTTTTTTCCCCCCAGCAATTAAAAAAACAGCAATATTGACAGCATTTGGCCTCTGTGTACCACCACATTATATTTGAAATGAAACACTGAAGATGTGAAAAAGTCAAGACCTTCCGCTTTAATTCAAGAGGTTTGACAAACGTGTTGCATTAACTGTTCAGGAATTACAGCCATTTTAACACACACACAACCATTTTTGGTGGCTCATCAATAATGAAACAAATGTCTGACAAGCAGGTGCATAGCTAGATGTGGCCTGTTCTCTCATAAAAAAAGAACAGCGTCGAAGTGATGGAAAGAATATTTATACTCGCTATAATATAAGTGAAAACAAATATACAGTAGAGACTCTTCGGTGAAGTCCAAACCAGTGAGTATACTGTATAATGTCTGACAATATTCAAGGATTTTGTAACATATGTATGATCTGAAATATATTTTATTTACACTCGGACATTATACAGGTCGTCCCCAACCTACGAACGAGTTCAAAGAAAAGTCACATGTCAAACACAGCTAACTAATAATAACAATAATAATAATTATTATTATTATAATTATAATAAAAAACCTCATACCCTCTCAGCTGTAATATTGTGATAACTTCACTGAGATGACGAAAAAAAAAAAAACTAGAGATCACTGATAATGCTGAACTAAAAAATCTGATTAGCTAATATTACCATGTTTATTAATATTTATTTGTGGTATTGTTCACTAACATGGCAGGAGCCTTCAGTCTAAATTGTGAAAGCATCTAGTGTTCAATAAGCACATTGGATGAATTACTTCTCACTCTCTTGAGGAGCGAAACACTTTAGTTCGAGGTGTTATTGGAAAATAAGGAACTTCAGGGTGGTAACAGTAACTATGTTTTGTGTTGGGCCGCATGACATCGACTTGTGGATGATTTTAATATAACACACAAATATTTGCAAAGAGAACCTAGAATAAGTTTCAAGTTTGACGAATGTATAGTATTTTTTTTATTTTATTTTTTTTAGAAATAACTGATTTTTATGTTTATATGTTCACTTCCTTTCATATTTACTCACTTTCTGTCTCAGAGTAAAGGAGGCATCCTGTCCAAGGCCTGCGATTATATCCAGGAGCTGCGTCAGAGCAACCACAGTCTCCGTGAGAGTCTTCACGAAATGAAGAGAGTCCAGATGGACAACGAGATCCTCCGACAGCAGGTAAACCCACCTGCCACAAGCTCAGCCCTGCCAACAGAGCTGCCTCGCCAAGATCATGACATTTTAAGGAAGAAATACTTAAAGAAAGCAATATAATAGACTACAACACAAGACATAACGAGGAATATCCAGAAATAGAGCAAGGCATGCATGAAGTGTTAGGTAGGATAATTAATCTCACGAGGGTGGATCTCTTCTAGGTCTGTGATAATTACACTACTTCACTGAACATCATCTCAATGCGTCATGTATTATTATAGTTGTTTTTAGTTGCAATGTGACCAGGGTAATGAGGTCACGCCAGTCCAAAAAACATCCAGGGATTAAAATGCCATCTGGGAAGTTTTGCAACTTACTTTTTAAAGGAATAGTTGTGTGAAAATTTTAATTGCTGCCATTTCTTTCTTTGTTTAAATCTAATTCTCCCAATTAGATGTTCTGCCGTTAGCTTCTTTAGTTTTGCATTATTATTCCCATAAATGCATGCCTATATTTTAATCATGTAAACCCACCCATGCTGCTTTTTTAATCGCAAAAAGGATTTCTTGAAAGTGTGTGTGTATGTGTGTTATTTAAAAAGCTGGATTCGATTCTTTTACCAAAAAGTTTTACTTTTCTTCAAAACGTAATGCCATACTACTGTACATAAGGAAACAGTTTAACCTGTTTTAGTTGATTGAATACTTTTGAACCTCCTGGGGAAAAGAAATGTGTGAATTAGACTTTTTTTTAAGCATTTATGGAATGAGAAATATGCCATTACAATCTGAATATTAAAACAGACGAATCAGACGTTTCTGTACCTTTCATTGTTCTTAAATTTAATGCGCGCGTATAAATTCAAATAAAGGCATAGAAGTCCGATTTATACACTTTAAATCAAATTGTATTTGCATTTTTCTCATTCCATGGGCATTACTAAGTAATACCCATTTAGACGGGGCGTACTGAATTCGCCTCCTTTTTTACGGACAAGTACATTGGTTTCAAAGGAAATATGTTCAAAGGTAATGACTTTCCATTATAGACCACTTTATTCTTCACTATATGTTCAGGTTAGCATAATTAGTGTTATCCTACGTCACAGAACCACTAGCTCTTGAACTTTTTCATTCATGCACCCCTTTCTACAGCCTGACCTGGTTTAGGCTGAAAAGCATCGATTTTGATGTTTATTCACAAAATAATGGAGAATAATGAAAATGGTCATAATAGTATCGAAGAGATCCACAATGTAATATAATACTGTGAATTAATCATTACTGCAAACATACACAAGCTCCGAGACGTTTTTTATCAACAATCGGGGAAATAGATGCGAGTATTTACAGTGACGTTAAAATATTTGCATCGAGTTTAATTGCACGTGACACAGTAACATTCTGGATCGCTATATTCAGAAGAACACTCAAAGACTAGCAAACTCGATTAAGAGAGAACACAACATTGTGGCATCACACGACATTAAGCACTGCAACAGTGTGTTAAAAAAAACCCGCAACAGTCAGGCCCTGGAGGAGCCGTGAAACAGCGAGAATGTCTGAGGGTGGCGAGGAAACTTGGGCCATGCAGAAAAACATTTTAAGAGAGAGAGGAAAAAGAGTTTAAATTGTGTGATTGAAAAGTCCAACAGAATGGATGACTCACTGGTCCTGAGGGTGGATTCTATGGTTAGCTCAGTGCAAGCTTGTGTGTGTGTGTGTGTGTGTGTGTGTGTGTGTGTGTGTGTGTGTGTGTGTGTGTGTGTGTGTGTGTGTGTGTGTGTGTGTGTGTGTAATCCTGCCAACCAATTGCCACAATAATATTAATCTATGTTAATGTCCTGCATTTCTGCTGTGGTTGGATGCATAACCCGTTAAGAAGCTATGTAATAATCATTATCAAACATATTAATCAAACAAAAACCAAAGACATTGAAATTGTTTGTTTAAGATTGTTGAATGCGTTTTTATTTTTTTTTTCACATTTTATTTCCAACAGTTTTGCCAGGCAGTCCGAACACCACAAGAGTAATTTGCGCTGCTTTCATAATTTGTGCTGCCTTGTCAAAACATGCTACCATTGCACAAATCGACAGCAGTGTCTATCAATTTGTGCTACTCTACCAAACAAGCAAAATTCTTAATGTACAAGGGTGAGTCCAAAATTAGACAGTGGTGCATTCGTAGCTCGCAGCTCAGCATTAAAAATTTTTTTTAAATGAGTGCATGAGGAAACAAAATCTTGTTGACTGATGGACAAAAGTGTATTGATAAGCAAAGAGATTATATCAAGAAATTATGTCATCTTATGTCACTCATCTTCTATACCGCTTTATCCTGTGTTCAGTGTCACGGGGCCCTGGAGCCTATCCCACGAGGCTTAGGGCACGAGGCAGGGTACACCTTAGACAGACACTCATACAGGTAATTTTGGGAACGCCAATCAGGCCTAATCTGCAGGTCTTTGGACTGTGGGAGGAAACCGGAGTACCCAGAGGAAACCCACCAAGCACGGGGAGAACATGGTAGTTCCCAGAATTTAAAATTTCTAAATTTTCTTTCATTTTTGTGAAGCTGCTTTGAGACAATGACCATTGTTAAAAGCGCTATATAAATAAAATTGAATTGAATTGAACATGCAAACTCCATTCATACAGAGACTGGAATCGAGCCTGGCCGGGAATAGAACTCGGACCCTGGAGGTGCAAGGCGACAGTGCTAACCACTACACTTGGGAGAAATCATCAAATGATAGATCAAATTGAAATTTTGTCTGCAGGTTAAGCTGATATGTGCTAGCATAAAGATGTGCAAACTTTGCTAACTAAGGGAAGTGCTTTAAAGAAGGGTTGTCTGACAAAGAAAAAATCAGCTAGCCTCAGTTTTTCTAGCTTAACTGGCAACTATATGACCTTATCAGTGGTGTCAAAAGTATTCACATTCATTACGTGAGTAGAAGTATAGATACTAGGGTTCAAAAATACTTCTTTAGAAGTTGAAGTATCAATCCAAGCTTTTTACTTAAGAAAAAGTTTAAAAGTACTGCTTTCAAAACTACTTAAAGTATAAAAGTAAAAGTATTTTACTCGCTTTCTGATCATGCGACGGGGGGGGGGGGGGCATTGGGGGGGGCGTTGTGCGCGTTCTTAACATGCGACCGGGGGGGTTGCGCGTTCTGATCATAAAAAATAGAGTAACGAGGCTATTTTTAAAATGTAAGGAGTAGAAAGTACAGATAATTGCTTAAAAATGTAAGGAGTAGAAGTAAAAAGTCGGCTGAAAAATAATTACTCCAGTAAAGTATAGATACCCAAAATTTCTACTTAACTAACGTAACGAAGTATTTGTACTTCGTTACTTGACACCTCTGGACCTTATACTATGCTCCTGGCCGAACATAAGGCAAACTAGTACTATTTTATTTTTCGCACAGTGTTCAGCAGTGGCTGGCTACAAAAATCAGCAAAGTAATGCATACCTGTCTTTTTCAGGTGGGGGACCTGAAGAACGAGAACGCTTTGCTCCGAGCTGAACTACAGCAGTGCCGAGCCGTCTCAGACGTCACAGACAAGCCATCGCACTGAGTCTGAGGATAGAAGCGCCTTAGATTTGTCTTTAGCAAATGAAGGACATTTATTTTTGTATTGCTGCGATTTTCATCTTGATGGATTTTCACATATTAACACGGACTGAATGAGGAACAGGACGGTGTTCTAGAGCGATGTTTTTCCAAAGCAAAAAAGTGCTTCATGCTAAATATACTGTAGCAGAAGTGCTGTTGACTAAGCAGTAGAGCTGTAGAACCTGAACCCCTGCTTTAGTTCTTTTTATTCTTGTCTATTTATTAAGCTTGACTGTGAAACCTTTTTACCTGTTAAAGCAATTTTTTTTTCCTTTTATAAATTTTGTCAATTTTCCATTTTGTTATCCATGGCTGTGTTAACAACAGTGTTGGGGGACATTACTTCTTAAAAGAACTAATTACATTACAAAATTACTGTCTTCAAAAGGTAATAAGTTACATTACTGCGTTACTTTCTTTTTTTATTTCTTTATTTATTAAACATTTTTGGTTTATAACTTTTTACATTAAGCCTGAGATCTGCCCATATATATACTGCGTTACTTTCTGATTAAAGTAACTAGTTCGAGTACTTTTCCATTGCAGAAAATGAAAACTCTTTTGTGATTCCTCATGCATGTTGTTTTAGTCAAGACCTTTATAATTATTCTACCATCATCACTCAGCCACGTTTGGCCCTACTAATACCCCTATATCACTTATGTGGTTTCGCGCGGTGGCCGTAAGTACGGTTCATCATGATTCACTGCGAGTTTTGGCGCTGTGATTAGGTTTCCATCTTTCCTCACGTCGGTCCTCGCATAGTCAAACCGCATAGGTGAGATAGGGGTATAACAGCAGGAATAACAGAGGGGGGCGGGGCTTGTAGGAGGACTTACACACACACACATTAATGGATTGGGAATATCCTGCTGTCTGGCTGACGAATTACATTTTTTTTTTTTAAATAACTAACTTAGTACTTAAATGGTGATCATAACACGTTAGATTACTTCAAAAACGTAATCTGAGTACTCTAACGTGTTACTTTGTTAGCAATACCAGTGGTGAATATACTTACACGTAATTTATTCAGGATATGTCACAGTCACAGTAGTTATGTATTATTTGAACGTCAGTACCACTGGATTTATGTCCATCCATTAAAAAAAAAGTCCACAGCTTTTCAACTTCATCTGTCAACTGCATCTATAACATACAGTATGTGTGATGATCCATTCATTCATTCATCTTCTATACCGCTTAATCCTGTGTTCAGGGTCGCGGGGGACCTGGAGCCTATCCCAGGAGACTTCGGGCACTAGGCGGGGTACACACTGGACAGGGTGCCAATCCATCGCAGGGCACACACACATACACACACTCACACACCCAATATGTGTGATGATCCTAACCATGAATTTCAACAGTTTCCCTTTTATTGAGAGAGGTTAAATAATGGTGTTCAGTGTTCACGGTGACTCTGAGACACCTCACCCGGGATCGTCGTTCATCAGTGTATGGCCTTCTTTAAAATGTCTTCACCATTTAAATGTTTTACCGTGACAAAGTGTCTCATAAGCATACTGTCAATTGGTTTTAGTTCTTGATTCGAAATTTCACCACAAGTCCCGGTTTGATTTGAACGCCCTACTTTCAAGCTACCCAGCTTTTCTTTACCAGAAGAAACGTAGTTCACACCTGCAAAAGGAAATGTTAACTCCAGAAATACCTATGTATAACACGCACTGGACTCAGGAGAAGGAGTTTCTGATCCTTTATTAATCAAGGTGTAATTTACAGTATCAATAACACCAGCCAAAACCCACCACCCAATAACACAACATAACCTGAGTAGTCCAATGAACAGACAAAGAGTCTAGGCATATACAAGATTCATCTACTACACAAATGGCGATACCATATAGAGAACATGATCCTGAGGTCAAAGGTCATGGAAGGTACAACTGAGGAGAGTGTGACCTCTGCTGGCAGGGAGGGATAGTGTCCTGAGTTTTTTTTTATTTTTTATTTTATTTTACAAAAGCATTTATTTGTAAAATTCTACACATTCCATTAGAGTAGCATAAAAAAGGAATAAAAGTTTGGAGTAATTTCTGTTCTTTTATCAGAACCTGGGGAAATATTTGGACGTTTTGGTTCTTTAATCATCACACGTATCATACAATGCAGTAGAGAGAGAGGGAGAGAGAGAGAGATCAGGTTGAATCCTTCTTGAAGAATTTCTTTAATACAATCTCGGTGGACAAAGAACAGGAGCAAAAAAAAACAAATGTAATGAATTCTTCAGAGACTTTAGAAGTAAATTTTCTTTTACACATAAAGTAAAAAACACCCGCACATAGCCATCTGAAAGGGCACGGTGGTGATGGATAATGAGCCATGTGTAATGAAACTCTCTCTCACACCATAATGGGCTAAACTGGCTGATTTGTCGCTAAAAGCTTGCACGTTTCACAAGTATGAAAACGCAGTTTACAACTGAGGGATCTGTTACATTTCTTTACGCCGACGAGCCTTCAGGCAATCTGGCTGCGGTTAGAGCCCTTTCTTTTTATTTAGTCATTTTACTTCTGCAGTATCAGCGAAAGCAGCTCTTTACACATGCTGAGAAGCTTAAAGGGACAGTTTGGCCAAAAATAGTTTTCCTTACTCTCTTCATTCATTTTCTAGAATTGTACACTGGAAGTGATTTAGATGATAATATTGTTCCAGTCGATTTGCATATTTGATTTTTTTTTTCAATACAGCCTATTGTATTTTTTATTTTTTATCAAACTGTTTATGCACAAATTGTATTACTGATTCGATCTGTTTTTTTTTTTAAGAATCTGGCGTTTGAGGATTATGCATGCAGTTTGCATGATGATAAGCTTGAGGCTATAAGCTTCCATTAATTTTTATCGACATTCGCCTCAGAACATTAGTGTGAAAATTAAAGACGCAAACATAAAAATAAAAATATCATGGCTGACCGTACTTTTGGTGGCTTGTGTAAGTATAATAATAATAAAAATATTAATAATAATAATAATGTTATTATTAGGATATGTTTTTGATGTAAAATATCAATCAAGCTAACAAAAAAAAACATATAATCAGGACTTTCATATAATGGAGTTATTAAGATAAATCAATCAATTAATTAATCAGTCATTGACCAATGTTTAGTTGCTGCTTGAGGTCTAAGAGTTAATATAATTATCTACATTCATTTATCATCTTTATCATAGGCATTATTTACATGGGGGATGGGGGGTTGTTACTACACAGTAATCAAAACCAGCCAGTACAACCCATGTCTAAATATCATATCATTATAATGAATTAAAATTATTAACTGTTATAAATGATGATAAAGTGACTGACAAGCCAAGAATAACTTTCCTGGCAGCATGTCATAGTGGTTAGCACTGTGGCCTCATACCTCCAGGATTGAGGTTTCCGTTCCTTCCTTGGGGCTGTGTGCGAGTTTGAATTTCTTCTTATGTCAAAGACATACAGGTTAGGCTTATTGGTGTTTCCAAATTAAGTGTGTGAGTGAACGTGGTCTTGTGCCATGCGATGGACTGGCAGCCTGTCCAGGGTTTACCCCACCCTTGTGCCTCATGTCTAGTCACCTGAGAAAGGCTCCATGCTTCCCATGACCCTGTACAAGATAAGCATTATAGAGAATGAGTGTCCAACCATCGTCTGCACATAAGCAGGAACTGAATGCGCAAGCAACAGCAAGTGTGTAGCCAATGAAAAAACAACAATTTTAAGTATGAAAAAGCACAAAGACCTCTACAAAACAGCAGGATGTAGGCTATTTACTAGTACCGGAACAACTAATTGATCTTTACCAGATCCTCTTTAGAGTCTTAATGGACGCGAAGCCTGTTTTGGGAATTCTGGGCACATGGCAATGGAATTCATCCCACATGGAACTCCAGTACCACACAGGCCACCCTACTGACACCCAGACACAATAGCACATTTTTTCACATGTCATATTTTTGGGACTATATACAGTCCCGATCAAAAGTTTAAGACCACTTGAAAAATGGCAAAAAAAAAAAAATCATATTTTGCATGGTTGGATCTTAACAAGGTTCCAAGTAGAGCTTCAACATGCAACAAGAAGAAATGAGTGAGTGAGACAAAACATTTTTGAGCATTCAATTGAACGCAAACAACGATTAAACAGAAACAGGCTGTTTTACAGCTGATCAAAAGTTTAAGACCACACCTCCAAAAAAAACTATTAACCCCCCAAAAACAGAAATCAAACTTCCAAACATGAACTCGGTACTGAGTAGCTCCACCATTATTGTTGATCACTTCAAAAATTCGTTGTGGCATGCTTGATGCAAGCATTTCCATAAGGTGAGTGGGTCATTTCTCCAAGTGGTGAAGACGGCCACACGAAGGGCATCTACTGTCTCGAACTATTTATGTAAACTTCCCTTGCCATCCATCCCCATGGGTTCTCGATTGGATTTAGATCAGGGGAACATGCAGGATGGGCCAAAAGAGTGAGGTTATTCTCCTGGAAGAAGTCCCTTGTCCTGTGGGCATTGTGTCCAGTAGCGTTGTCCTGTTGAAAAACCCAGTCGTTACCACACAGACGTGGGCCCTCAGTTGCTCTCTGCAACATCTGGACATAGGCAGCGGCCGTTTGACGCCCCTGCACTTCCTGAAGTTCCATTGTTCCACAGAAGGAAAAACCATTATGGCGCCTCCTCCACTGTGGCACGTAGAAAACATCTCAGGTGGGATCTGCTTGTCATGCCAGTAACGTTGGAAACCATCAGGACCATCAAGGTAAAAAATTTTCTCATCAGCCAATTGGAACCTCCGGCTCAGTGCTGGTGAAATTTTTTTGGGTCTTCCACTTGACTTTTTTGTTCCATAACCCTCAGGATCATTTAAGAAATTTCAAATGACTGTCTTACTGCGTCCCACCTCAGCAGCGATGGCGCGCTGTGAGAGACCCTGCTTATGCAGTTCAACAACCAGACCATGATAAAAAGGGAGAGGTTTTTTTTTGCCTTTGCCATCAGGACGTGTGACTACCTGACAGAAAAAGACAATGAATCCACATCTTTGCACAGATTTGGCCTTTTAAATGCATGTAGTCCTAAAATTTAAAACAGCCTGTTTCAGTTAATCGTTATTTTCATTAAATTGAATGCTCAAAAAATGTTTTGTCTCACTTCCATTTCTTCTTGTTGCATGTTGAAGCTCTACTTGGAAACTTGTTAAGATCCAACCATGCAAAATATGATTTTTTTTTTTGTTGCCATTTTTCAAGTGGTCTTAAACTTTTGATCGGGACTATATAATACATGTAGAGAACCCAAATGAAAGCCACAGAAGTGTGTGGTGAACATGTGCAGAAACACACAATCAGTTTACTTACCTTATTTATAGTAAACTGTGATCTGGCAATAGTAACTGCTTTGACAACTAATTTGACCCAATAAAGTTAATGTGTCTTTGATAAGAAACATTTAGCTTCAAAATAAAAAAAAAGTTAAGTGTGTTAATATAAATCTTAGTTAAACATAACTCATGGTAAGTCTATTTATTTAAATTTAAGACTAGAATTGCGAAGTTATTACAAAGTAACGGACAAATATTAGCCTCAAACACTGGATCAATTTGGGTTTGATAACATCTTTCTGATCTAATCTTGACTGTCAGTTTCCTTTCAGGTAGCTCAGACAGGATTACGCGTTCCATCCTAAGCTCATTATTAGCCGAAAAAATTCATTTCAGATATCACAGGAATCTCAGCTTGAATATGTCTATTGTATCAGCGCTGAAATCGGTTGATCAGAATTAGCTTGTAGGTAAGTATTATTTCTAGTTTTAGCTCCTGCATTTGTATTTGCATTACACTGGCAGACTTCCAAGTAGAACATAATCCGATCCAAGCCCAGAGCTGAGCAGGGCTGTGATTTAAACTCACAATCTACAGAATTGTGATTTTAACCTATTAATTTATGCTGAACAAGCCTGTCAAAGTCTGAAAAACATAGTGGAAATTATTTTACAAAACATCCCGTTTATGATTACAATTTCTTTGTCAAAATCATCTTTTCCACTTATGATGATTTCGAGTTAACACACTGCGAGTTATGCATGTCTGTGTTTCATTATGTTAATTTCCCTTATGTATGAAAACTGCTGGGACATCCTGTATATTGCCTGCTTTGTTTTTGTCTGTTCTACAAGAAGCTTTTTTTTTTTTATCTCCTGCACTAGTGTCCTTGAAGCAAGCAATAATAAAGCGATAAAACAAAACTTTACAATAAAAAGCATGGAGACGTTTATGTGTTTAGGGCAGTTATAACTGTGGGAAACAGCTGTTTTAATAAAATATGCTTTGTAGGTCTCAGAGTATCTCATTAAAGTAATTATGTTAGGTGCCTTCTGGGCTCAGTTATGTCAGCTGAGTCCCTCATCTACCAACCGTTCACTTGAGCAATTGTGCTGATAAAGTAACAGAACAACCTTTAAGGAGTTCACTGCAAAATTCTCCTGAATGTATGTAAATTCGGTGAAGAATTATTTTTATTAGCTATCTTATATTTGAGTATTTCTTTTACTCATTTTAAACTTGAATGCTTTTTAAACATTGCTGTGTTTTTTTTTAATAAGTGGTGTTTGAGTCAAACCAGGACTTTTGATTTGTGCAGAATAACAGAACACATCTGAGAGTAAAAACTGCCTTTATTCCCCTGTTACACTAATGCTCCTATCCCAGCGTTTGACTAATGCTTGGATACCATCATGATGGAGAAGGTTTTCTCAGTAAGGCAGGGCCATGATCAAGACTCCCTTCTTCATGTCTGAAAAGCTGGCCTACTAAGAACTCCTTAAATGGCCCAAACATGTGGAAGGGTCTTGAAGTGCAGGGCAGTGGTGGCTCAGAGGGCTAAGGCACTGAGTTACCGACCGGAAGATCGGCGGTTCAATCCCGAGCTCCACCAGGTTGCCACTGTTGGGCCCTTGTGCAAGGCCCTTAACCCTAACTGCTTCAGGGGCGCTGTATCATGGCTGACCCCAGTTATGCTGGGATATGCGAAGAAGGAATTTCACTGTGCTGTAATGTATATGTGACAAATAAAGGCTTAACTTAAAACTTAACTTAAGTGAGGTCAGGTGTTGTGGCAATAACCCCAAGCCAATGTTCCTGTAATGTGCAAGTAGTGTTATTGAACAATTATGTGTACACTTCCTACAGACGTATGTGTCTCTTCGTTAAACTGGCAACAACTTATCTGTTGGACCAGGCGTTGAATGTTCATGGGAATGACTGCCACCATTGACCAGGATTGTCATTCACAAATGTACAGACTTCTTTCAAATCTTTGCACCATTTAAATGTTATACAGCGGCTAAGAGTCTCATTACCGTACTGTTCTGTGTCTTTTGTCTTTTGTAAATGTCGATCACATTTTCGCCTTCATTCAAAGAATTTTCATTACAAGTCTCATTTTGACTTGAACAACCCTTGTAGAAATTTTATACTAAGAAATATTACACAACAGCTTTGTTCAAGATATGTTCATTTGCTAATACATTTAATTATTTATTTATTTAATTCCCGTCTCTGTGTGCATGGAGTTTGCATGTTCTCCCCGTGCTTGGTGGGTTTCCTCCGGGTACTCCGGTTTCCTCCCACAGTCCAAAGATATGCAGGTTAGGCTAATTGGCGTTCCTAAATTGCCCGTAGTGTGTGATTGGGTGTGTGAGTGTGTGTACTGTATGTGTGTGTGCCCTGCGATGGATTGGCACCCTGTCCAGGATGTACCCCGCCTAGTGCCCGGATTACACAGGATTAAGCGGTATAGAAAATGAATGAATGAATGAATTATTTATTTATTTATTTATTTAAAAAAACACATAAGTTAGATCTTGGCCATGATCTATTCTCAAGAGTTCTCAAATAAATCATTTACACCATATGTACCATGGCACTTCAGTGATTGCATCTCAAAGCCA
Source organism: Channallabes apus (assembly GCA_030522415.1). Lineage (NCBI taxonomy): Eukaryota > Metazoa > Chordata > Actinopteri > Siluriformes > Clariidae > Channallabes > Channallabes apus. The sequence goes on along the minus strand of CM060115.1, from coordinate 9,823,939 downwards.
TGTTACAGCACACATGATGTCCCTGAAGGCAGCATGCACAGTACATGATCTTGGTACACAGTCTTGGTGATGCGCAGGGACTGCCTTTTTACTCTCAGATTTATTGACAATCTCCTTATAATGCTGGAATTACTGCGGGAACTTTTTTCTCCCGTTGTTATTAAAACACCACATCTTTGCATTAGTGAACGCTATTTACTGCCATCGCCTTTTCCTCAAGAGATACCTTATAGATTGTGGCTCTGCTCATAAATTATCTTTACACACTGCTGGAGGAAGAGGCTTGTTTATAATAAACGCTAAATGAAACGACATCAGGGAGAATTACAGAGTCTCGACGCAGCTCGCTGCAGCTAAAACAGTTCAGTCTGATATGTTCCGACGTTAGAGGGTCGGAATAGACGGAGCACGACTTCTGGGTGTCATGAATCTGCTCTGTCATGTCTCAGCTCATTGTTCAGCTCATGCACCTGTCTAAGCTGTCTTTTCTGTAGACTGTGCTGCTTTTTTTTTTTTTACCCCTGCTTTTTTCAGCACCATCTCACTTTCACGTTCCTTCGTGAGCCTTGTGTGCCGTGTTTTTCCTCTGCCCCCTCTGTCAGACAACAGTCACACAGACTATCACAGATAGACAGACATATTTAGGCGTCTATGTGTCGCTTGGTCTGTTTGACTGATCTCTGAACCCATGTTGGGTCTTTAAACTGTTTGTAAGTGTTTACCACCGCAGAATTACCACAACTACACGGCCTTCAGCTAGGGACTATAGTGTGTCTTTTTAAACAATACTGTACAAATACGTGTTAAACGAAATTTACGAACTTACAAAGCTTGCCGTTATAGAAGTGTGTTTCCACTTAATAAACTGCCTTAATAAACTGCAGTTATTTCTTATTAGCATTAATTGAGATAGTTTCTTTTAATGCACAAGTAAAACTACAGTAGATATAAAAAAAATTATACACTTGACATATTCTGATTGAAGGTACTTAATGTGCTTGCAACATGTGAAAGCTATGCATAAGCTAGCTAACAAGCAAAGCTATACTGTACAGTTTAGCTAGCTAGAATGTAGCCATTAATCTTTTTATATGATGATGCAAAGACAAAGTGACAATGAAAACAGAATGACCTCATCAAGAATAGTAACATTTTCCTCAGATGTGTTGAGAAATTCCCAAAATAAATACCTTATGCCACTGAAATTAAACATGTATTATGCTCAAATGTAGCACTGACTGCAAACTGAACTTCAATGTGTTTCTCCATATTGAGAAATGTCAATACCATATCAAACACTAAAGGCTAACTTTAGTAAACTAAAGGCTGCATAAGAATGAGCTTCTAATAAACAAGATAAGCTCACGGCCCCATACTAAGGTCGCAATAAACGCTAGGCTACATGCTGAGGATAATAATTGTTTAGTCTACTCCATTTTCCCAAAGAACTTTCCACTGCTTCTACAGCAGCATGTATAGCACATAGGAACAAAAGCTGACCAGACCAGATAAAAGCTAATATATATATATATATATATATATATATATATAGCTTTTGTATATATGTATTTTTTCCCAGACAGTCAACTCGAACAGTCCTAAATAAATAAGTGCTTTTCCCGAAATTTCTTTTCAGAATAAGCAAGGGAGTACAGATGTGTTATAAATCATATTTCAGATGGAGCTTTCACACCTATTAGACTGGTTGCCAAGTTGGAAACTGACAGAAATGTGATGCTTTTCTTTTCTTTCATTTCTTATTTAATTTAGTTTGTTTTCTCAATGCCTGCAATTAAATAAAGCAAAAGGCAAAGAGAATGTTGACTGGAGGAAATATAAAGCTTCAAATGGAAATGGAAAGCTCAGCCTTTCACTGGTAAAAAATACAACAACAATAATAATAATAATAATAATAATAATAATAATAATAATAATAATAATAAATCTAAGGTAGGCAGACATCAGAAAAATATAAAAAATCACCAGAGCACAATTTATTTATATATTTGTATACATATGTAAACTACATCATACTATTTTTCTTTAAGTGTGTATAATTTTGTTGGCTGATATATATATAATAATTTAAATACACAAATAAATAATGGAAGAAAATGGACATCCATTTTCTTCCATTATTTATTTATTTATTTATTTATTTAATTATTTAAATTTATCTGTCTAAATCTCCAGAACATTTTTTTTTGCACTTTTAGGCTCAGTTTGGTTTCGTTGATCAGCTTGCATTTAAGAAAAAAAAAAATCTCCCTCACAACCCAAAACACATGGTTTGTTTGGTTCACTTTGTGTGGTACTATTGATTCAGGATTGAATCACTTTGTCACTGCAATTGAACCAAGCTAGCGTTCGATTGAAATCGGTCTGAAACTACCTCGACAGATGTTAGTCCAACATTCAGAATGTGAATGCTGTATTCTCGCTGGCATAAACAAGCCTCTCCAGGGATAAACTCATCACTGCTTGGTTCGAATGGATTAAAAATTGCATATGTAAAATCTGTACATAAAAAAGCAGAACATATTTTAATACAATTTGGGAATTTTGGTAGTTGACATTTGTATACACTGAAAAACAAACAGGGAGAAATTAATTATCATTTTTAATATGCTGCGCAATCCAAAATCTGTGTTCCAATTTTAACCTTCCCTAAATCTCAAACCTACAGTTAAACTGTTGCAAAACTGCTTTACTTCCTTTTTTTTTTTTTTTTTGACAATTTTGAGGCACTTACCCAGTCTGGCCAAAAGAAGTTACCATTTCATAAAGGTCAAATTTGAGATTTTGAATTACTGGAACAGAGTTAAGAACCATTCGACACATTATCAAAACCTGGAAGGATAGTGCTGAACCGTCAACTTTATGGAAAAAGTGTTCAATAGTGAAAGTAAGAGCATTTGCATAATAAAAACCATTTGTTAGTTAGACACGTCAAAAAAAAGGCCTCAGTTTGCCCTGGAGTATAAACATTTGACTTTGGTGCAATAGAAAAAGGACATGAGATCTGATGAGTCCAGATTGACGATATTCCTGAGCAATGAGCGTGTCAGGATTAGAGGAGAAGTGCATAAAGCGATGCACCCATCATGCACAGTGCCCACTGTACAGGCTCAGCAACGTTATGTGGCAATAAAATGAAATCAGCTGATTACCTGAACATACTGAATGACCAGGGTATCACATTCATGGAGCTTTTCTTCCCTGATGGCATAGGCATACAGTATTCCAGGACTTAAATTGTGATTGAGTGGTTTTGGGAACATGTGGAATCATTATCAGACATGACCTGGCCACCACATTGTGTGCTGTAATCAGTGATAAAGGTGATTGAATGAAATCTTATAGTGTGGGAATATTTTAGGGGGAGGAACTGTATATATACTGTATAAAAGCTTCTATAGTAGATGTAGGCTGACATTTTGTCTGTGTGGCTTGTGAGCATGGCTTTGTATGGATGAATACAGCCAGGCTGCTTGCTGCTTTTATTTATTCATACAGGTTCATCCCATTATACTCCGACACCTCTCATCCAGAGCTTCAGTAATCACTGTGCAATGCTGCTTTCCTTCCACTATTCTCAAATAAAGAAGCAGCAATTTCACTCTTAACCAAATAGACAAGTGGTCTGGAACAGGATGTGATGTGCTTCAGGGAAAGATACACAGCCAGAATACATGAGTATGAGGAGAAGGCCATTGCTTCACACAGTGCTTGCCTGCCACAAGGCTGGAAAGCAAGAATAGACTTGAGACTTCCCGAGCAGTTTGGCCATGTAGTGAAGGTGCAGCTATAAGTAAGACACATACTGTATAGCATTTCACTAAAATGAGCATTAGCTTGGCTGGTTGACCCCAAGGCCTTGGATTAGAGTTTGTTTGAATTAACTGGAACATGAGTTTGGGACACAGTTGACTGGTTGGGTCGAGGATTTAGGTCAGAGCTGGCTATATGGGCAGTATGACTGTGGGGTTTGGGAAAATGTTGAATGGGCTCCAGGGTATGGAACAGAGTCCTGATTGACACCAGAACACCAGAACTAGGGACAGAGTTGAGCGGTTGGTCACAATTTGCGTGTGGTTTCGAACAAGGCTAGCATTTTTTAGCATCCCCCATCAACAATAAAGAAAGCATTTGGGCAGGCATTTGGATCTGGTTGGTTGGTTGTGGAGTTTGAAACAGGATTGGCTTGTTCAATTCTGGCTTTGTAACACTGTTTACTGTTTGGTTTTGGGACAAAAATGACTAGTTAATCCATGTGCGTTGGGATATTATTGGCTTTTTGGGGCCAAATGACAATTTTGATAAGTTGAATGCTTGAACCGGGGTCCTTTATGGATCACAAATTTGGCCCAAAGTTGTATGGTTGACAATGTTTTTTAGGCTTCTCCACTTATGGCTTTTGGACAGGATTTAGGGTTTAAGCCTGTGGTTTGGTTTTATAGTTGGGTATTGGTCAAAGGGTATTCAGGTTATACAGATTAGTAGATTTTAGCCATTTTAGTTGATATGCATTTGGGACATGTGTAAGAAAGTCCTGAGTGGCTGATCTGATTAACAGTTGAGTCTGAGACTAATATTTAGAGTTTGCGGATTGTTGGATAGGGTTCAGTGTTAAGAGTGTGGTTACAGGTTTTGTGACACGGTTGGCTGTATGGTCTAGTTATGTGAGTACAGTGGTTAAGACACTGGACTACTGATCAGGTGGTCATTTTAAGGTTTACACTTCAGCATCTGATACTATCGGGTCCTTGAGGACAAGTTTTAACCCTCTAACTGCTCAGACGTATAATAATGAAGTAGATGTACAGTAAGTAGCTCTGGATAATGGTCTACCAAATGGCATAAATATTGTTAAGAGTGTAGTTTGGGTGTAAGTGAAATTTGGGCCCAGGAGACAGTATAAGTGAGGGTACAGTAGGTTTCTTGGTTTGGTCCCATGCTTTGAATTGAAAACAGGACTGTGTGTGTATACTTCAATATGGTCACTTGCGTGGTAGAGATTAAACAAATATCACGAATTTACAAATGTGCTGATTGTATTTGAACAAATAAGTTCAAATAGATAAATAAATGTACGACAGTGTTTACAGTAAATGGCAGTAGAAAGTCCACACACATAATTGAGCAACTCCTGCTGTGTGAATTGAAACTGTGTGTGACAAATGATTTCCTGTCATTTTACAAATAAGTGTGCCTGTTGACCTGATTTCATAACAATTTAGTCTGTTTTCAGGGAATTTTTTTTTTTTTTGTAGCGTCAGATCGTTCCAGTTCCATCACCAACACTCACACTTAGTTGTTGTGGCAGTACATAGTGTGGGAGGTGTGGCGAAAGAGGAAGAGACAGATCCAACCATGAACCAGAGTTAAACAGACACTTCAGGGGTGAATTAAAGGGCAGAAACATGTGTATTAGTATTACTGGGTCTACAAGAGACAGACAGAGAGGTCACTGACCTAGACCAGAAGAGAGGGAGCGAGGGGGAGTGTAGTGGAGTGGCGCCTGTCAGGGTGATAGCGTGCGTCTCGCTGGTGCCAGCTTCTGTTTGACCAGAAGATCCTCTGTGATAGCCCTGGCGTCCCTTCCTCTGGGACACACACAGATACAGATAGACACGTACACTCAAACTTGAAAAAATGACAGGCACATCCTCAAAAGTGCACCGGTAGACATATACATCGAGCATAGGAAAAATAATCAGTTCTTCGATGTGTGGTAATGGAAAAAGTCTGCACTGATGCACAAAAGGTCATAATCTGACTTTTACATGCATTGCATATTTTTTAAATGCCAACTGTAATAAATATTTCTAATAAAAATGAACTCTATTGGCCAGGGCTGTCAAATACTGAATGATGTTATCTTAAATTTAATTAGTTTTTTAAAAATTGCATTCAAATGCATTAAAATATTAATTATCCTATAACATTTGCTGCTACAGATAAAAAAATGAATAAATAAAACCATGTGGGGTGAAAATGTTTTTGGTTTCTTGAGAAGAAAAAAAAAAAAGACTATAATTTTTAAGATAGATTTTTATCCATTTCCCCACAGTGGTGCTTAGTGGTGTAGTCAGTAGTAATTAGCTTGACTTTATATTTCTATTTCTGCTTTTATTTTTTTACCATCCTATTTTTCTTGTGCATCCAAAGCAGAGTTATCATAAATCCTATATAGAATAAGAATAAGTAATTGAATTGGGGTGGCACGGTGGCTCAGTGGTTAGTACCACCACTTTGGACTTCCAGGATTGGGGATTGAATCTTGCCTCTGGTGTGTGTTTGTGGAGTTTGCATGTTCCCCCTGTGCTTCGTGGGTTTCCTCTGAGTAATCCGGTTTCCTCCCACAATCCAAAGACATACAGTGTAGGATGATTGGTGTTTCTAAATTGCCTGTATTGGCATTTTTAATGGGGTGTGTAAGTACTGTATGTGTGCTTGTGCCCTGCGTTAGAATGGCACCCCGTTGAGGGTGACCCCACATTTTGCCCTGAGCTTCCTGGCATAGGCATTAGGCCCACCACAGGATAATGGAAAATGGATAGATGTACTTGAATTTTTTCCTGGATTTTTTTTTTCACTGTAATATTACTTTAAGCGTAGATTTGTTATTTTTTAAATAAGAAAATAAATTTTTACTACAAAAATAAAGCAGGTAATGACTAGATAGCTAGATAGATACATACACTTAAAACGTTTACCCCATGAAGTGAAGAATCTACAGGAATCTTTTGATCAAAAAGTTTATGAATTGTGAACATGCGATATTAAACATGCAAATATATTTTTTTTCCCACACAATTTTGAAGGAGTAGATCATCTAAAGATGAAAATAGCAGAAATATATAGAATATTATATATAGAATAATTATTCTACATACTGTATATAGGATAATTATTCTATATATGATGTTGAACATCATATATATATATATATATATATATATATATATATATATATATATATATATATATATATATATATATATATATATATATCCAACATCATGTATAGAATAATTATTCTGAAATTTCCCGTTGACACTCACTCATTCTCTTGACCTAGGAAATTCCTCCCAGCAAATTCTGGGCACAAGTGCACACACACATACACTACAGGCAATTTGGAAGCACCTATTAACCCACCCTGCATGTCCCAAGGCAGAATTCAAACCCTGACCATGAAGGTGCGAGGCTACAGTGTTAACCACTACCCACCATGCCACCACACCTTAACACCTTTTATGCATTTATTTCTTAGAGGCTTTCGTCCATTCATCCCCAGGATGAATAAAAAGCCTCGACCTTTCCAGCTGGGAGGCCAAACCTAACGACCACCTTTCGGGGTCACAAGGAAGTATGTGTGATCCACACATCTTATCAACTCCTCCTCATTCTCACATTCTCTATCGTCCATCAACGAGCCTATTCAGGTGAGAAACGACTCATTGAGGATATGTATGGGGTCCCTAAACAACCTTACTTAAAACTGAAGAAGCTGCTTGGATGAGTAGCTGTTCATTCTCTCTGGCCTGTAAGCATGTTCATCCCTTCTGGTCTGTGGATTACATATGTATTATTTCTAATGTATATACTGTATTTATAATGCAGGCATTTAAAATGTACAGGAATACAGGCAATAATAACAACCTTATTTGGAAAAGATGCAAGCATGGAAACAAATCATTATTATAAGAGAATGATTTTAAGGTAATTAATAATTAAAAGCACAGGTTTGGCAAAAAATCCACCTAATGATCATTATGTCCATGACAACAGGATATAAAAATTCAATGACCCTATGTTCGGATCTAACCAGAAGCCATTCAGGGTTATATTTATTGACTGAAGCTTGTCGGGCTATTTCCAGTCAATATACACTGGCAAAAGGTTATCGCTGAATGAGACAGCCTGACGCGTGGACTTTTTCATGACTCGGGATTGAAAGGGAATGTAATGTAGAGTTTCTTAAACATGACTCAGCACCAGAGTTGACATTTTCTCCAAAATAGGAACATTTATGAGAGTTTTCTATGTATTCTGTGTTCAGTATTTATTTATGTATTAGGAAAAGAACATTGAAACCTGCCCTTTAACTGAGCCATGGCTTCCATTGTAGATTTAGGACAATACTTTTAAATAATTGACTGTACAAAGGTTACATACAGTATATTAGAAAGCAATATTACGAAATGACAAATTGAGGTCCAGATGCATCAATTGTCTTTTGGGTAAAGTTTTATCCCCAGGTTGATACGTGATGAATCCATAATGGTTCCCACATGACCGAGTCTGTCGGCCATCGGAATTCCTCACTGATCTATGGGAAGCGTGAAAGGCCAAAAAAAAAAAAGCACATGGAGATGTCTTAATAGACATGACTTCCTTCAACAAGCCATATGTCTTTTATAGACGCACAGGTGTCTCCTCCACGGCAAAATCCCCAGTATCGAGTTAACACTTTGCAGTGTGTATGTAGGACCAGTTCAATTCATCAACTGAAAGTGTTAAAGCAACACTATAGAGTTTACTTTGTGCAAATTAATACCATCAACATGCAAAAGACAAGCTGCTGTCAAGCTGTTAATATCATCACTAATAATTTCCCATGTTTATCCTTTTTGTTTTGTTTTGTTTTTACAGGAGAAGCACATTTTGTGGTAGAGATAAAATTTTGAATTATAGAAAAGTGTCAGAATAAAATCAAATTTTACAAAGCAAATACAAGAACAAACAAAGCAAAACAAATATTCACAAAAATTCACAATAAAAGGGAGAAAGTGAAGCTGTGGCATGTTTCTAAGTTTAATAATAAATTATTGTTGAAAATGTAAACAAAAAAAAACACACTTTGTCTTTACTTATATATAACCAGCATAAAATAGTGAGAAATAAAAATCCACAACTGATGTATCTCTGGAACTATAGGAGCATAGTACTGTACATATGGGCAATAAAAAAATAATTGAAAATAAATTAATAGTTTTTACAAATGAATTAGTAATAGCAATAGAACGATAGATTACTTTAATTTTAAATGAAAAAAGAAATTAATGTAGTTTTTTTTGTAATGCATTATGTATCTAATAAACTTTGCAATAAAAAAATATATAAATATTTATGTATTAAATTTTGCAAGAAATAAGCAATATAAGTAAAGCTGATGGTAGATTAGTTTAATAAAACATAATAAAAATAAATAGTAAATATACCAATATGTATATCATTCAGATTATTAGTTAAAATAAATAAATAAATAAATAAAACACTAGCTACTTGCTACATTATTATTATTATTATTATTATTATTACTGATTGGGATCATTAAATGAACATATTATGCTGGAAATTCCACTGGGTTTCCTGTGCACGTGCCTGACTGGAAGGAGACGAGCAGCAGTTGCGCCATAACGGGGTGTGTTTAACGGCACGGCACAGGAATAAATAGCAGCTCGGCATGTGAAGTTGTCAGGTAGTCAGGAGACGGGAATCCTGAGAGACAGAGAGTGAGAGAAACAACATTAACAGAGAAGAAGCTTTAAAGAAGAACTTTCTTTCCCCCCTGAAACAGGAACCAAAGTCCTTAATTTGCTTTTAGACGACGACTGAAATCAGTGACGACTAAAAATGAAGCCAATGAGCATCGTGTGCGCCGTTATCGTCATCATCGCGTGCATCTGCATCTCCCAGAGTGCAGCTGTGCCTTTCTCTGAGGTAACAGTCCACCTTCAGTTTACCTTAAAATAGCTCACTTATTCAATTACACACTATAAAAATTATTTGTTTTAAAACTTATATTAATATCTACTACATTTAAAAACTTCATAAAACTATATTATATATAGTTTATTTCATATATATATATATATATATATATATATATATATATATATATATATATACATTTTTATAATTGTTTTACATCATATATATTTAATTACATATATTTAGCATTTTATTAACTACATTATTTAATTTAATTATTATTTAATTTATTTATTTCCATCAAAGTTGTCTAATTGTTTAAGGAAGTACATTTTGTTAATTTGAATATATCATACAACCCTTATTTTAATGTTTAATTACATATATAATTTTTTTGTATTAATTTATTTATTCATTTATTTATTTTCAAACATTTAAAAAATCAAGTTAACAGTTGTATATTTTAAGGAAATGTATTTTATTGAATTTCTCATATAATTTAACTCTTATTTATTCACTTATATGTATGCATTAAAATCTAATTTGTTTTTATAAAAAAAAAAAAAAGGTTTTATTTTATGTTTTGTCGCATCTTCTATGTAAATAAATTCTGTTTCATTTATTTTGTATATTTTTTCTGTTCCTGATCCTCAGGTCCGACTAGAGGAGCAAGCAGAACCTCAAGCAGCTCAGAGTCTCGATCAGGGTGAGACTGCATCGTTGGTGAAGGAGACAAGTCCCGAGGTACTAAACATCATTGTGTTTGCTCAACACACATCCGATGATGAGCCAAAAAAGCACTATGAGTCATTTATATGTTTCTTGAATAATTTTTTTCAGATGCTGTTCAGGGCAAAGCGTCAGAGTCACCTCTCTATGTGCCGATACTGCTGCAAGTGCTGCAAGAATAAAGGCTGTGGTTACTGCTGCAGGTTCTAATAATGGTGACCATGAGCAAGTTTCCTCACACATGGGATGGGACATTAACTTATTTATTCTGCTGGACTGATCTTTTTTCTCTGTAATGTTGAAATTCTTCTGCTTGGACTGAATCGATCACCTGCTGAATGGCTCCAATGCTCGGAGCGAATATGCTGATATGTTATTTTCTACACACTACGTTTTTTTGCGTTAATATGCCATAAGACCCCATTTTAGGGAATTTCACCCAGAAACAACTTTAAGCTTACTACAGTAGCTATACTTTTAGCTTTATGCAGCTGCATTGTAAAGGAACATAGCCATCTTTAAAAAAAAAAAAAATTATTTTCAGGTAAAGGCTCCAAAAAACGCCTGTCTACTTTTGGCCTACTGGCTGGTCTACTTTTGTTGTTCGACACTGCCAACTTACGGTTAATACCAGTTTTGCCAAGCATCAGATAAGTTTGTCACAAACTGAATCATGTGAAGTTCACATATAACAAGTTAGCTGACAAGTTAATTTCTCTAGTGTAAAAATATAACTTTATTTTGGACTTCTTTCTATACTTAGCTAGCTAGCTTAACTTTATATGCTAAGCATAGTGACAAGCCTAATGATTGATAAAAGGAAATAACAGTGATGTCCCATGATTTTAGATACATTTGAGCAAGTCTTTATTTAAATTCACCCTTGTTGACCTAGGGATGTTTTCCAGGATGCGAGTGGGTTTTTTTTTTTTTAATACAGCTTGATGCAGAAAACAAAAGTTAATTAATGAAAACTTTACCGTAGCTATGTATTTGTAAGTAGTTTTCTACATATTGCCTAAGCAAATGCCTATTGTAAATATGTCAAATTTTGATCCTTATTGATACGTTTTTTAAAATACGTTTGTAATAAATAAGTTTCATACAAATTGCTTTGTTCTGCTGTATCTTATGAAGTGTAAACACAATGCTTCTTGTTGCGGGGGTGGGGGGGGGGGGCAACAATCTCAGAGGTGCAGTGCTAGTAATAGTGTTGACTTACTTCATATGGAAATTAAGTGCATGGGTAAGAGTCAGATGTCATCACACTGAGTCTCTACTGAGGCTTATCCTTGAATCGTGCTTGACCTTCAGAGCAGCATCCAAAACACAAGTAGACATCATCCAGTGGAAATCAATTTAAAACACAAAACACGCAAAAGGTCAAGACCACAAGGTGGGAACTGCACAAAAAAAGGAAAATAGATCTGTTCAGACAGGAACTAGGAGATATTCGGGAAAAGAAAATCCAAGGTGATGAGTGTAATGCGCACATATTTATAGTGTGAGAGGGGGTAACTCTAACAAGCTTCAACAGATAATCATCATATGTGTCATTTTTCAAACTACTTTCAACCGTATCCTAAAAAAAGATTTATTTTTAAGAAAATTCCCTAAAATAAACTTGGACCTTGTAATAACTGTTGATGTGGTGTTGCATGTTCCCTTTCAAAGGCTTCACTCGATGCTGCTTGAAAATGCTATGGGAAACATCTTGTCATGTTGCCGGTTGTGAAGCATGTGTGTATAAACACGCCAAATTTTGGCCTATATAACCTCGATCAGGTGATGTCATCTGATGATATGCACCTGGAGGGTTATAAATAGGAGTGAGCAGGAAACATTCCTCAGATTCTTTGTCTTCACCTTGTTGTGAGCGTGCTTGTTTTTAAACCAGCAAAATAAGAAAGTGTTTAACTCACCAATATGGCGGAGTTTAAACTACAGTAGATATCCCTCCGTGTGTGATAATCCATATCGGAGGGCGATCTCTACACTTTACATCTTCAAATGTGACTGTCAAAGTGATTGCTCTCAAATCCTACCAAGCGATTGATTTCTGACAATCGATTTAAGGACGCTTACTTTCATATAGAAATTTTGCCACAACACAGGAGGTTCCTGAGGTTTGCTTTCGGGGGCGAAGCTTACCAGTATCGGGTCCTTCCATTGGTCTAGCTCACCCGCACATATACAAAGTGCATGGATTTAGTGCTGGCTCTTACGAGAGTCCCAGGGGCATCCGGTAGTTAGCGCTTAGACATCAATTTTAATTCAATTCAATTTTATTTGTATAGTGCTTTTAACAATTGACATTGTCTCAAAACAGCTTTACACAATCAAAAGAATTATTTAAATTTGTATGGAATGTGAATGTGTATGAATCAAAATGTTCAGATAGTCCCTGGTGAGCAAGCCGAGGGTGACAGTGGCAAGGAAAAACTTGGTAGATGGTAATAGGAAGAAACCTTGAGAGGAACCAGACTCAACAGGGAACCCATCCTCATCTGGGTGAAACAGATAGCAGGAAATGATCTGCATTTATACAGTGTTAGGTGGCAGGCAGTTCAGCTATAATAGTTGATGTTAATTGATGTTAAAATGGAGTCCAGTAGTTATTGGAGACTCAGATAGACTTGTAGAGAGTTCCAGTCCTGAACTATCGAATTGTCAAGTCCTCAGAGAAACAGCTGACAACACCAGTCGAGGCCAGAACCATCTTCTACGTAGATAGAATCATCCCCAGACACCAGACGCATCCCAAAGAGACACACGGGGCATCCATGCGACGAGACCTCCAACCAGAAACGGGGCACCAGGATGGATCAGACAGGTCCGGAGGGCAGAGGGAGTCTGGATCACTGGCAGCTCAGGAATGACATGTGTAGCTCGACAGAGAGAGAGAGAGAGAGAAAGAGTGAAAGGGGGAGACAAGGGGAGAGAGGAAAGAGAAAGAGGGGGAGAAAGAGAAGAGGAGGAGAGATGGCAATTAGGTATGGTCACAGTCACATAATGTATAATGTGAATGTATATTTACTGTAGAGTGCAAGCAGGGTCTCCGGCAGGACTAACTATAACAGCATAACTAAAAGGGAGAGCCAGAAGGAAACACAAACATGAGGGCTCCCTGAGATGTAAAGCAAACAATCACCTCACCGTCAACAAACCTGAGTGATCAAATGAGAATGAGGAAGACAGCATCTAAACATACCAGTTCACCATAATACTCTACGTCCATGAGTCCCCCAGATCTGCTCCTTTACCTATGGCAAATTTATTTATAAAAATGCTTGGCTAAATAAATAGGTTTTTAGCCTAGACTTAAACACTGAGACTGTGTCTGAGTCCCAAACACTATTTGGAAGACTATTCCATAATTTTGGGGCTTTGTAAGAAAAAGCTCTGCCCCCAGCCGTAGTTTTCATAATACGCGGTACTGACAAGCAGCCTGCAACTTTTGATCGAAGTAGGCGTGGCGGATCGTAAGACACTATCAGTTCACTCAGATACTGCGGCGCGAGACCATTTAATGCTTTATATGTCAAGAGTAGTATTTTAAAATCGATGCGAAATTTCACAGGGAGCCAATGTAGTGAAGATAGGATAGGGGTGATGTGCTCATATCTTCTGGTCCTAGTGAGGACTCTCGCTGCTGCATTCTGGACTAGCTGAAGCTTGTTTATGCACCTAACAGAACAACCAGACAGTAAGGCATTACAATAGTCCAACCTAGAGGTGATAAAAGTATGAACTAGTTTTTCTGCATCATTTAGCGACAATATATTTCTTATCTTGGCAATATTTCTGAGGTGAAAGAATGCTATCCTGGTGATATTATCTACATGAGCTTCAAATGAAAGGCTGGAATCTATAATCACGCCGAGGTCTTTTACTGTTGCACTTGATGGAACAGAAAGTCCATCTAAAGTTACGGTGTGATCTAAGATTTTACTTCTAGCTGTATGCGGTCCTATGACTAGAACTTCTGTCTTATACGGATTAAGCAGAAAGAAGTTAATTAGCATCCAATTTCTTATGTCCTGCACACATTGCTCAACTTTAGTAAGATGGTTTTTCTCATCAGGTTTTGTTGACACATATAGCTGTTTGTCGTCAGCATAACAATGAAAACTAATACCATGCTTACGGATTATGTTGCCCAGAGGAAGCATGTAAAGGAAAAAAAGCAGTGGGCCTAAAACTGAACCCTGCGGAACGCCAAACTCCACTAGAGAACATGCAGAATAATCACCATTTAAGTCTACATACTGATAACGATTGGTCAAATAGGATCTGAGCCAGGAGAGGGCTGTACCCTTAATTCCTACTACATTTTCTAATCTGTGAAGAAGAATAGCATGATCAATGGTGTCAAAAGCTGCACTGAGGTCGAGTAATACAAGCGTAGTTACACAACCCTGATCAGAGGCCAATAGGAGGTCATTTACTACTTTAACGAGTGCTGTTTCTGTGCTGTGATCAGGCCTAAATCCTGACTGATACAGTTCATGTATGCCATTTATATGTAGATATGAGCATAGCTGCTACGCTACTATCTTCTCCAGAATCTTGGAGGAGTTTTGATATTGGCCTGTAATTGGACAGCTGACAGGGGTCGAGGTCAGCTTTCTTAATTATTCGTTTGATAACTGCTAATTTAAAAGATTTTGGAACATAACCAATGCTGAGTGAGGAATTAATTATTCTCAACAGCGGTTCTGTTATTACTGGTACTATCTGTTTAAGAAAATGTGTAGGTATAGGATCTAATATACAGGTTGATGAATTTGCAGAAGAGATGAGTGAAATTAGTTCATTCTCTTCAAGGGGAGTAAAGTATTCTAGGTTTGAATCTGACATGGCTAGGTTAACATCTGTATCAATTACATTGTTGGGTTTCAAAGCCTCAATTTTATGCCTGATATTTACAATTTTATTATTAAAAAAGTTAATGAAGTCCTCACTATTGCATGATGTTGTTGTGGAGATTTCTGTAGTGGTCTTATTTCTGGTTAATTTGGCTACAGTATTAAATAAAAATCTAGGATTATTTTAATTTTCTTCTATAAGAGTGGAGAGATACGTTGATCTAGCTACACTAAGAGCTTTCCTATAGTTCAGGATGTTCTCTTTCCATGCTATTTGAAATACTAACAATTTAGTTTGACGCCATTTACGCTCTAATTTCCGAGCGGTCTGTTTTAAAGTGCGCGTGTGAGAGTTATACCAGGGAGCGAGTTTCTTATCTCTAATAATTTTTCTTTTAGCTGGAGCTACATTATCTAAGGTACAACGAAATATCGACTCTAAATATTCAGTTGCCTGATCGAGTTCTGTGAGGTCAGACGGTGACCTAATCAAAGTTGGTAACTCTGGGAGATTACTGATAAAACTCTGTGTGGTACTTGATGTGAATGTACGTTTAATATGGTAGCGCGGTGCTGTGCGTACATTATCACTGTGACACACTTGAATGGAGACAAGATAGTGATCTGAGATAATTTCAGACAGTGGAATTGTGAATACATTTCTTATACTTAACCCGAAAAATATTATTAAGTCTAAAGTGTGACCTGCTTTATGAGTGGGTCCTACTACACACTGATTTACGCCTACGGAGTCCAGTATGGAAATAAATGCTGTTCTCAGAGGGTCTTCTGGATTCTCAAAATGAATGTTAAAATCTCCAGCAATTAACACTTTGTCTACAGAAATGACTAGGTTTGAGATGAAATCTGCAAATTCACTAAGAAATTCAGAATACGGCCCTGGAGGTCTGTAAATTATAATTAGTGGAATCGAATGAGCTGACTTAATATACTTAAATACACTTATGTTACAATAAAGAATTTCAAATGAGTTAAATTTGTGTCCGTGTTTTTGTACGATAGACAGATTATCATTATGAATAACTGCGACGCCTCCTCCTCTACCAGTTAGCCGAGGCTGGTGTATGTAGCTGTATCCAGGAGGACTAGCTTCATTTAGAGCTACATACTCATCCTGTTTAACCCATGTTTCAGTTAAACAGAGTATATCAAATGCCTGATCTGTGATAATTTTATTAACAATAACCGCTTTTGATGCGAGAGATCTAATATTTAACAGTCCTAGCTTCAGATCAGAGGTGCCGGCTGCGCATTCAGTATGAGCGGAGTTTGTGGTCTTTATGTTAATTAGATTATTGAAACAGACTTTCTGAGTCTTTCTACATTTTTGCTTAGTTCGGGGAACAGACACAGTCTCAATATGGTGAACCCTGAGTGACGACTCTATGCAGCTAGCAGATGGTTGGTTTAGCCTGTCTGTCTGCTCCCTGGCCTGGGCTCTGGATTGTCACCGATTAACTAGACCTCTACTGAGACTATGAGCTATACTACAGGAAATGAGAGCAGCACCTTCCCAAGTGGGATGGACACCGTCCCGCCCTAACAGGCCAGCTTTGCCCTCAAAGGTCTTCCAATTATCTATGTAGCCCACATTATTTTTGGAGCACCACCTGGACATCCAGCAGTTCAGCGACCATAACCTTCTGTAAGCTATGTCGCCACGTCTCATTGGGATGGGACCAGAGCATACTACTTTATTGGACATCGCCTTCGCTAATTTAAACACCTCTGTAAAGTTACTCTTACTAACCTCTGACTGACGAAGGCGTATATCATTAGCTCCAGCATGTACCACTATCTTAGAGAACCTGTGCTGTCCTAGAGCCCTAAGATTACCTGCTATGTCCGGTGCTCTGGCTCCCGGGATACACCTAACCACTGCCGCTGGCACCCCTAAAGGTCTAGCTAATGTCACGTGCCACAGTATATAGTCTCCTATAACCAGAGCTCTTTCAGGTTTCTCAGCGGGTGCATCACTGAGGAGAGCAAACCTGTTGGACACATGAAGCGCAGAGGAGGTGTGCTCCGGTGGGCTAGCCTTAGCGTTAGCTTTGGCTGAACGAGTATGCCGCTGAGTCGTCACCCACTCGCCCCGCTGTGAGGGCTCTAATGCCGGAGTCGGGGGCTGATTATCTCCGCCTGTGGCACCCAGACTGTCCGCTACAGGAATAACGCTGGTCTCACACTGTCTAACCCTCTCTAAAGTCTGGATGCGCTCCTCTAATGCTGATATCTTCTCCGTCAGAGTGCTCACTAACACACACCTATCACAAATAAAATTATCGCTATCGACACTGAACGAGCTGAACGGTATACATGATAACGTACCTCTGTGTCGGAGTTTAAGTTGTTTGGAGATGAATTCCGTTTGTTGTTCTTAGACGAGGAAACTCGCGCGTTCTCCAAAAATTGCAGAAAAAAGGCGAAGCCGAATAGTATGGAGATGTAAAAGCTAGTTGCTATTAATATTGTTATTGTATAAAGCTATGTAATTTAAACGCTGATAAAACGCGAAACTTTCGCGGCAACGATACGAAAACAGGAAGCTACGTCACCAACAGGAAGTGACTTCACATCAGCATGTCGTCCTAGCTCATCTCTGTTTCTTAGGATTGAGACCCAATGCCACAAAAGCATGCTCTTTCCTGTTCAGAGGACAACACATTGGGTGCCATATGGGATTCGATCGTAAACGGGCACAGCTGTCTCCCACTCATGTTGAACCCATTCTCAACACCCTCAAGGAAAACAAGCTAGACCAGAAAGTGACCATCACTTTCAGAGATCCTAGCTCTCATGGCAGCTGTATCCACAGTGACACCTTTGGGCCTTCTGCACATGAGAGCATTTCAAGTTGTGGCTAAGAACCAGGGGATTTCACTAGGGCCAATCCCCAATAAAGGTTACGCGCCAGGTGCTTCGTACCCTTTCTATGTGGTTCAGACCCCGGTTTCTATTCTGGGTCCCACTCTAAGTTCGTCTTAGGGAAGGGAGCTGGAGAGACCAAGGGAGCTGGAGAGGCCATCTTCTCGCGCGGCACATCAATTGCCTCAAGATAATGGCTCTATTTCTGGCCCTAAAGCACTTCCTCCAGCAGTTGAGAGGCTGCCATGTCCTAGTGCGGGTGGACAACACTATGGCAGTCTCATATATTATTGCCAGGGCGGACTGTGCTCGCGCCGCTAATAGCTAGCGCACCTGGTTCCTGTCCTTCAGTGTGATTTACATTCCAGCATGAATTTGGGAGCAGTAGTACTGTCCAGTCTATCTCTGACACATGGGGAATGGAAACCCCACTCCGAAGTAGTCAGGGAGAGATTTCATGTAGCAGAGGTGGACCTCTTGCCTTGCAAGATATACTTTGCCTTTTACTGCTCTTCAGATTTACGTCCACCGCATCAGCTAGTGGCGTAGGTCAGAGCAGCTTTTACATGTTTTGGATGAGAGATGCTATTGCCCTCTCCTATGAGGCGCGTGGGCTCATTCAACAGGGGGATCGCCTCATCTATTGCACTAGCAAGAGGTATTCCCCTGCAGCAAGTGTCTGCTAAGCAGGTAAACCCAGTCCACTGCCGAATTGCTTCAGTGCTGGAGTTTCTGTCCTCAGATTTGTGCCCTAGTACTCTCAGGACGTACGTAACTGCATCCTCTCTCAACTATCTTCCGAAAGTTCCATAAACCCAACATGCACCCTATTGTTTTTGAAGCCTTCTGTCCTCCGCGTTTACAGCTTCAGAGCAGGAGAGACTTCACTTACTGTATCCAGCACGTGCTCTTCAGATCTACATCCACCGCATCAGCTAGTGGTGTAGGTCAGAGCAGCTTTTGCATGTTTTGGGGGCCATCATCGACGGGCGACCGCTCCTACACCTAGTAGATGCTTTGCCCTCTCCTATGAGGCACATGGCCTCACTTCGCCTCTAGGAATCAGGGCTCATTCCACCAGGGGATCGCCTCATCTATTGGATTAGCAAGAGGTATTCCCCTGCAGCAAGTGTGTGCCAAGCAGGTAGACCCAGTCCACTGCCGAAATGTTTCAGTGCTGGAGTTTCTGCAGGATGCACCTAACTGCATTGTTTTGAAGCCTTCTGGCCTCCAACTTTTACAGCCTCGGAACAGGAGAGACTTCACTTACTGTCCAGTACGTGCTCTTCAGATTTACGTCCGCCGCACCAGCCAGTGGCGTAAGTCAGAGCGCCACTATACTGGGTGAGAGATGCATATTGCCCTCTCCTATGAGGCGCATGGGTTCACTTCACCTCTTGGAAGCAGGGCTCATCCAACCTTTTCCCCCTGCAGCAATTATGTGGCGCGGAGATTTGGTCCTCCCCGCACACATTTCTTATATTTATAATCTGGATGTTCATGCTACTCCGGGCTCACGGTCCAAGAGTTAGCTGCCCAGGCATAGTTCTGAGACCTTCTCGGCCTTGTGCGCACATGCTACACAACCTTGACACTTGCGGTGCGGCGGCATTGGTATTCTCGTTCCCATAGCGTTTTCACGCAGCATCAAGTGAAGCCTTTGAAAGGGAACGTCTCAGGTTACTTTGCTGTAACCCTGTTCCCTGAAAAGGCGGGAACGAGATGCTGCCTTCGTGACCGGACGTCCGTTCAGACAAATCAATCTGAGGAATGTTTCCGGCTCACTCCTATTTATAACCCTCCAGGTGCGTCTCATCAGATGACATCACCTGACCGAGGTTATATAGGCCAAAATTTGGCGTGTTTGATACACATGCTTCACAACCGGCAACCTGACAAGATGTTTCCCATAGCCTTTTCAGGGAACACAGTTACAGCAAAGTAACCCGAGACGTTTTTCCCCTTTACTTTGAATATACTATTACATATTGTTGCTATACAGTGAAAATTCCTATACACTCCTCAAGCTGATTCTGTTGACTTAAAACGTAAACATTTCAGTTTAAAGACTCTGGACTTAACTTTGACTCATGGGAAAAATACTTTAAACTTTTAATACTTTGACTTTAAGCTAAAGATTCTAAACAAATTTTAATTCTATGGTAAAGGCTCGAGACATTACTTTGATGGTAAGATACTGTAAAGTTTCAAAACTTGACATTAAGTCAGTGGTATCTGCTAGAAACTTTGTTTTTGACACTATAGAAAACACTCAAATTTTTATTTGAACGTGAATTTGACTTAATAGGCAAGAGTTGAAATTAGACTTGACTCAGTTGTAAAGACTTAAGACATGACTTTGAATCTATGGTAAAAACTCTGGACTTGACTAACTCTACAGTAAAGACTCACGACTTGACTATGGGTAAAGTAGCCAAAAATTTTACTCAAGTAAGAGTAGCTGTACTTCAAAATAATATTACTCAAGTAGAAGTAAAAAGTAGTCATCCAGAATATTACTGAAGTAAGAGTAAAAAAGTATTTGGTGAAAAGACTACAAGTGCTGAGTAACTTTTTCAATAGTAACGTCAGATTAATTATTATTACTTTTTTTTTTTATTATGTAAGCAGCCAGACAAAATGATGAAATAATGTATAAATTCTGACATTTCCAAATAAAAAAATAATTAAATAAGTACTTGAACTTGAGATTAGGAAATTAGGAAATCTCACTTTTTTCACCAACATAAAACTTTTGAAACAAATACCTACTGTAGGTAACATATGTATGTTAAACTAACTTCCTTAGCTGTCTACCATGGCTGAAGGTTTTACCCCCCCACTATACAGCGTTGAAGTGTAGTCATTTGACCACATGTGGTTATTGTTAATTGCAGCTGATTGGTCAAACGGAGTCATGTGATTATTGTTGCTACATCTGTTTGGTGAAACAAAGTCATATGGTAGATCCACTGGCTGCATTTCTCTGGCAAAAATAACGAATATCTAAGGTGTAGAATAAAGGGTTAGAAAAGTAACGAGTCGAGTGTAGCCAAATGTAGCCGAGGAAGAGTAGCGTTTCTTTTTCACAAATCTACTCAAGTAAAAGTAAAAAGTATGGTGCATTAAACTACTCATAGAAGTAAAAAATTTTTTCAAAAAGTTACTCAAGTAAATGTAACGGAGAACATTTACTTGAGTAACTGTTACTACCCACCTCTGCTCTAGTGTAAAGACAGGAGACTTGATTTTGACTCATGTATAAAAGACTTGACACTAGACTTTGACTCACGGAGGCAAGTCTAAAAATTTGACTTTGACTCTAGTGAAACTACTGAAGACTTGAGATTTATATGGCCAGAAGTTTGTAGACACCTGAATATCACACTGATATGTTATATGTCTACACTTGATTTATTAAAGTCCCCAGAGATTACAATGTAATGTATGAACAAAGACCACCTGTTGCTTATTATGCACATTACTTACAGTAGGATTACACTACATCTGGGATGAACAGTTTACTGTATTTCAATTGCGATTCAATTGTTGCTTCCTCGGTTAACACGAATCCACTGTAATCTGTTGGTGATCTGTTTCTATGCTGGTGTTGATTTAATAACAACAGGCAGCAGGACTATTTTGTTCCTGACTTATTGACCAAGTCTTGACACAGAGTAGACAAAATGTCAGCAAGAATGACTTCCTACCTCTACATGATTGAATCAGCATGTTCTCGAAAGTGCTCTTCAATTTGACCAGTATGCCCGAGGGCACTGTTCATGATGGTCATCGGTCTGGACACCAGGTAGACACCATTTTAGACGAAGCTGGTCATCAATATAGAAAACCAGAAAGTTAAGGTTATATCAAACCTACTAACTGAAAACTGTTCTGAGGCTTTAATATGCGTACAAGGCTTAGGTGTTAATGGTTTTCCATGAAACCACCCGACTGTTTACTTTCAGTCACAGGCTCTTCGTCTGTCATGATTTATAATTTGCATTTAAATCACTGTCGAGGTAAAGCTGCAAAAGCCAACCTTGTGCAAGTCGATACTTCTGAAACTCTTAATGACAATGGATGGAGCAATAAAAAAGGCAAACTTGCGACACAAACTAGAGTCGTTAGTATAAATTAGCATTGTGGTTTCTCCTTGATCTCTCTCTCTCTCTCTCTCTCTCTCTCTCTCACTCTCTCTCTCTCTCATACACACACTCATGCCGCTGACTACATCTTTTACAGCCTGCTGAATGATGGATGTTTCCAAGCAATGGCTTGTTCTACATTTACACATTGTTTATTCAGATAGCAGATGCTTACCATAGCACTCATGGGCTCTTAAGCAAGGCCCCTAACACTTGAGGTTTAGGGGCCCTGCTTAAGGGATCATGAGTGTTATGGTTGCTTGCGTACATATCCCCACCTCCAGATGTCAGGAATGTCATGAATAATAATGAAAGTGGGTGAGAAAAGAGGGCCGTTCCCACGGAGCATTGTACTCGTCCGATCAAACATTCTGTGAGTGGAATGCCAAAAAATCCACTACAGATGTTTTCGTTAACATTCAGCGAGTGGTACGCCTGATCCTTGAAAATGGACGGAAGGAGTTCCTGTGAAGCAGGCTGTCTGGTCATGGGTCAGACTTACTGAGAAAACTAGGGCAAGTGCTAGAGAAACACTGGGATAAATACAATTGTGTAACAGTGGGTTATATAAAGAAATAAAGATCTTTGTTTTTACTTTCCATATCCCTGTTTGAGTTTTTTTTTAAGTTAAAAATGTAAATGCATAAGTATTCAGCTTACCATCCAAAAGCATATAATTACTTGAATGGAATACACCTGTGTACTATGTGATCGCAGTACAGTATAAATACACCTGTTTCTGGAAGGCATAAAAGTTCTGGAAAAGAAAAAAAAATCCAGCACTTTCCATTTGTAAAAAGTGGAAAGAATATGGCATAACTGTGGCTCCCTAAAGAATACTATACACCCAAAGTCAGTGACTTTTTGAGGAGAAGATTCACAAGAGAATCAATAGATAAATAATAATTCTGTGCATGATGCTACCATCATTATGCTTCACTGTGGTGATTGTGCTCTCTGGATAATAAACAGCATTACCAATTTTTTCTTTCCAAAATGTACTACTTTGTGCAAGGGAATTGCATTTCATTTCCTTATCATAACACTACAAAATGTAGAAAAAGTTCAAAGAGGTGAATACTAATGCATGGCAATGTAACTAGACTGCTGAGCTTTTACTATTTTTAATTCATCAGTGAAGGAATGCAGAAATGAATTTCAGTTCTGGCATCTAAAGTAGTTCCATGATTTTCCATGGTGTTTGTGGAGTTTTTTTTTTTTTTTAACCCTAGTCACATCCAGTGATGATTCGTAACGCTCTGTGCTGCAGCGCATCCTGCTGTTTCGCAGAAATACACCCAGGGGCCGCTTCAGTCAAGGCTTCCTGCTGTCTTGATCGCATTTAATATTCTCAACTCTATTTGAAGTTCTTTTTGCTCGCATCCAGCCGCTCAGGCCTGTACACATTCTCCACTGAGGCACACCGAATATGGTACGCTTTTTAAAAACTCTTTGCTCACTAAAGCTAACAATATTCAGCCTGATCAAAAAGGACAGGGTATTCAATCCGCATCCGTCATTGTCATTTGTATGCGGAGTCATATCTGGTTTTCGGCAACTGGAGTAATTTTGGAAGCTACTTCATTCCTGGGACAAACGTATTTTTGCTGTCTGTTCGCTCAGTTTCTTTCTCCTTGAACAGACACATGACTAGGCTATAAAGATTAAAACGTTTTTCGATACGTACACCCTGAGATTTCTTTTCATCCAATGTCATGGAAAGATAGCGGCCATTTCCATAGATGAAATAAAAACCTGTTTCCTCATGCATAATTTCACACATTGCAGCATGGAGTATATGCACATAAATCATGCTGCGTGGTATTTAGGCTTTCGCCCACGGGAGGCGGGTGTGTTTTCCTATAAAGTTATGCCAGGACTCTTATTACACACAGCACGACAACATGCATCATGTTCTGCTCTGGAGAAGTTAACAGACTTACTTTTAAAATGTAAGAGTGTAGCTAAGTGTGCATAGCCCAGCGTGTCCAAGAAGCGCCAAGGAGGTGCCGGCCTGCTCTATACTTCCCACCAACAACATGCCTTGAATTACATAACCTCATTTCCATAAATGTATCTTGCTTTTGTTGTGTTTAAAACATGCATACACTAATTTCTTCTAGTCCTGAAGTCCATATCCTAGTTCCTGTTTATTTTGTGTTGCAATGCTTATTAAAGTGGATTTATCTACGCCTTTATCCCAGTCACAGGGTAGAAGCTTCGACCACCATCTTATTTTGCATATCGTCCCCTGCTATACAAGTATAAGTAATAAATATCATTCAGATTAAATCATCTAACTGTAGATTTAGACTAAGTGAATGATGTTAGTTCAGAAACCTAAGTTTTCATATAAGCTCGATCGATATTCACCTTGTATTCAAAGTTAGCTTAAATTAAACATTCATCCTCTAAAGATCATGAAATCTTGATTTGAAAAATGCTGAAGAAAATCTGACAACAATATGCTAATAAACATGTTGCATCAGTAGCATGAAAAATCCACCATCCAGATAAATAATTAAATATCATGAGTAAAATTTATGTACAAAACATTAAGCCCAATATTGTGTTGGTTCTTCTTGTGCCAACAGGGCAGCTCTGGCTCCTTGGGGTGTGGGAATGCATGGCCTCTGGGAGTGTGCTGTGGTGTTTTGCACCAGGATGTTGGCAGTGGAATGTTTAATTGCTGTGGGTTGTGGAGTGGGGAGTTCATGTGTTGGATTTGTTTGTCCTGCGATACCCATGCATGGTCGATTAGACTGGGATCTGGGGAGTCTGAAGGCCAGTTCGACATTCTTGGGCTTGTTGTATGCCAGGCCCCATGTACAGTACATTATAGGGGTGCTGGTGAACTGGATGTTCTGGTGCATTTCTATTAAGGACCAGCATTGACTTTTGTACTCATTGGCTTTTCTGTGGGATCAGACCAGACTGGCTGGCTTTTGTCCCCCTCAGGCACGAGTGAGTCTTGAGTGGCAATGATCTTGTCACCAGTTTACTGGTACGTAATTGATAATCAGTCTTATGGTGTTATGTAATGTTTCATGGTATTGGTGTTATGGCTGATCAGTGTACACCTAAAGCAGTCCAAATGTTCTTGGAATAGTAAGAATATATAATTATTTAATGTTGCATTATGTTATCTTATGCTGCACTTGAACCAATTTTGTTATTTACTCCAGGCAAGAATCTAGTCAGATTCATGATTTATTCCTTTCCGCTAGCCATTCCAGATAAGTCATTATGGGATTAGAGCTATTCCAGGCTTGTTGGAACCACCTTTTTCTTGAATGAGTGGAAATGAATTTGAATCAGGTTGCAGACTCAAGGATCACTATATTTTTGTGTACAGACCTGCTTGTGCCAGCATCCTAATGTTGACCCAGAATCTTTGATGTTTTATTTACAGTAAGAACACACTCTTGCTGATGTCATCTCCTCAAAAGAAAGTACTCTGGTCCTGCTGAGTCCTCTGTTTCTCTTCAGGGGACAGTATGTGGGTTACATGCTCACTGCTGCATAACTAGCATCAGCATAGATTCAAAGGAAACTTGGAAGCTGCTCTGCTTTCTATGAGGGATGTTCAAGCCAAACCAGTACCTGATAAAATTTCTTGTAACAGAAGGCATGAAAGAAAAAAGGTTTTCGTTTAGAGAAGACTTCAAGCATGAACCAGTGATGAGACACTTAGCTGCAGTAAAATATTTCAATTTAAAATGGTGTGAATAAGGCCATCCAATCCCAGCCGATGTGGATGCAGATGTTTTCATGAACATTCTGAGAGTGGTACGCCTGACCCTTGAAAATCGACAGATAACTTGTCGCCAACTTGCAGAAGAGTCTTATCTGTCTGTGGGAACTGTACACACAATCATTCACCACATTACAGGAACTTAGCTGTGATTTATTGCTATATCCCCTGTACGATCCTGACTTTGATGTTTGGGCGTTTAAAGGAGTTCCTGGGAGGCCAGCATTTCAGAAGTAAAGCAGGTAGTCTGACTACTGATCTGAAGGTCCCAGGTTCAATCCCCAACACCACCAAGTTGCTATTCTTGGGACCTCTTAAGCCTCAACTGCTCAGTTGTACTGTATAGATGTATAATCAGATAAAATACAAATAACTCTGGATAGACAAATACTGTACGAATGTACAACAAATAAAATGGAAGCAGAATTTCCTTCTTTCAAGTAGATTCTAGCTTTGTCTTTTCAATGGAGCTACACCAGGCTGGTTCCAGATAAAAAAATTACAGAGAGCCTTACTGTAGGTACAGGTGGTTCCAAAGGGAATGCGATGTTCTTACACTTTTATTTTCTTTTTATCTTCAACAATTCAACACAATGTCACTGTACATTCTGAAGAAAACTGTCTCCTGCATACTACAGGGTAGAAAGATGATCAGATGATTTGAGCTGTAACAAGCACTGGATGATGTTTGACCACCAATGTTTGGGTAAAGTGGGACTTTTAAGCAACTTTCTTTTAAGCAAGTCTTTTTTTTCTCTCAATAGAAATAAAGTATATTGACCAAGATTTCTAACTTATACATGAATGTTAAAAGTTCAGACGAGTACACAATGAATCATCCTCAAGACCGCAGAACAGAATGAACAGAAAAGCGAACCTTCTTAAGAGGATGCAAATTAAGCCGTTATGTATTATGCACAGTCAATTCCATCTCAATAAGTGGTGCTTTACAGTACAAAGCAGCTCCGAGCCTCGGCTTGCTTGACATGTACGACAGGGACAAGTCCTAATTACAGGGCTGTTTTGTGTTTAGCATTCATTCCTTGCTGTGTAGTCTGCCGCCCCACATCCTCTTACGTAATCCCGTCAGATTTTCTTTCAAGGCTAACAAGAGCGCATCCGAGTATGCAGCCTCAATGCCAAAGCAGCAATAATAAGAGCGTGTTGCATTTTTCCCCCTGAGCAGTGTCAGCACCGTTAATGCACCGTAGCATATAGAAAGCAGCGTCAGATGATATAGGTATGTCCGGCTCCACCGCACGTCTGCGATGACTCAGCGACTTGAGTATGATTTGCATGATCAATAGCAGGATTAGATAGAGGAGAGGTATGTGTATTTGTGTGTGTGTGTGTGTGTGTGTGTGTGTGGGAGTGAGAGGTTGGTGAGTGAATTTCAGTCTTATATCACATGCCTCAAGGTCAATACCCAGACTCCACTTTGTTTCTATTGTTATAAATCCTTTACAGTTCTTTTCACACAAGTAGCCCATCAAGGTGCGGTAATTGGTCCGCTTCTATTCATAATATATAATCTTCTTCTGCGTGAATGAAAGTGAATCATGGAAAAACTTTCTACAATCTTTGAATTTTTGACTGAGACTCATGCTACTACTGTATGTTATGCCATCTTCTAACGCTTTTACAACCATCTGCCTTATGATGGCATGCCATGCATCCAAAAGAAGCGACTTTTATTCTGTTTGAATTTTGATGCTACAGAAAAATAATAAAAATTAAATGAATAAAAGAAGACACCTAGTACCAACCATTTTAACAACCTGTGGCACCAAACTGATTTATTGAATCCATGTTTCAGAAAGAATTCTTTTATATGAAAGCATACCTTCATTTAATGTACAAGCCCCAAAAAGCCTTGAATCAGTCTTGAGTATGCTTGGATTCAAATATTTGAACCAAGTATATGGTCTATTGCTGGTTTCTTTATCAAATTGTCACTATAAGACATTTCTGTTTTAACTTCATTTTTTAATTTATTTCAAGCCTTGTCTAAAAACATTTTTTTCAGCTTGTTTGCTTTCTTCTTCTTAATGTGAGAGCAGAAATGTCCGAATTAAAATTAATTTCAAAATATGAAATTATCATTCCTCTTTGATCTCACGCTCAGATGGTTTTCACACAGTCTCTGACTCGAAGCCAACTGTTTATAACATTCTTCATTCTCCTTCCTCCTGTCATCATCCACTCTAGTCCAAAAGATCGTACTACAGTTAAATCACGAGGAATAATCAATGTAACGACAAGCCACCCAGGAACCACCACTATCGTTTTTTTTTTAAACAAAGGTCAGTGCTGAAATAGAGAACTCAATCATATAGCGTATGGCACTGTATAAACGGTTGAAATCCTTTATAAACCACTTCAAGATGAAGAAAATTAGTAGTAGTGCTCATTGAGTAGGCTTTTTGCAGGTTTTAAGGTTACATGGAATCACAGAATTCTTATTGATCACAATATTAATACTTATCTCTATTAGTCTTGAATGACCTGAGATAAGTTATTGTGCTAAATCACATTGCCCTAGATGTTGAAAAATATATGTGCCTCATTACTTAATTAATCCATTATATATATTTTTTTGGGTTATCTATAAACTTGAGATTTGAATTAATTTAAATGATTTTAAATATTTGTGTGGCCCTTTAAAAATAACGAAGTAAAGCAAATGCTCAAATTGTTGGCTTTTATGACACTTGTTTATCCACTGAACATAGCAACTTTGGTTTTTGTAACCCTTTAACATTCTGCTCCACTGATTCTTTTGATTGAACACATTCTGAGTCACTATATCTTTTGGGAAAATTGCCAAACCTAACTTGATGATCTTTCCCACTATGTTGGTGTATGTTATGCTAAATGATGTTGCTGTGTACTTATCTAGTATAGATTTTCATTTGCCTTTTTACATACCATTAAAAATAAAATGGATCTAATGGCCATAAAATTTTTTTTTTTTGCTGTTGCACCACAACCACATAATGTTGGCCCTTACCCCCTTAAATATCTGAACTGTTTGGAAGAGGTCTATACTGGGGCATGATACCATACAGTATACAGTATTTGTGTTATTACTGCAACAAGAAAATAAATAATGCAAAAGAAAACATTTGAGGGTGGTAAAGGGTTAACAGTGTTAGAACTGATGCTGCATGCAGAGATGATTTCCTTCTTTAGTGCAGAGATTGTTCTGGGCTGATTCCAATAGACTACTGATTTCAGATTAATCCAAAGAAAACCACTGAGTGGTGCTGGTCTGGATTTGAGTTTCTTTTCAGTTTCAAAGCCATCATGAATCTGAAATAAAAAATAAAAATATTAAATTTCTTGTAAGGAAAATGACTATGGATCCAGATCTTTGGGTCCTCAGTATATGTATTTACTTTTTAAAAATCCATAGTTAACGGGTTATGAAACCATTTTGTATTTTTACAGACCCAGTCTATCAAAACCAAACGGCCCTGGTGCATTTATGTAGAAAAAGAGATCTGTCACTAGGCAACTGCCGGAGATCTTACTGCAACTTTCTCAGACTGCATGCATGGCTGCTGCTAAATAGTCAGAAAATAGTTTTAGTCATTACTAACGTTTAAGTTTGATGCTAGATCTGACAAAGAACAGCAATGCTATTTTACATTTTTATTTCAGTTCTGCTTGTTTGAGTTTGCAGATTGATTCTATTCATTACTGCTATTTGGGTACTTTATTCACTGAATCTTTATATTTATTTATTAATTAATTAATTTATTTACTTACTTATTTATTTATTTTGCTTATTTTTTTTGTCGACAGGATCATGGGCACCCAAGGCTCAACCATGCCAGTTTGGACCGAAAGCCAATTATTACCAGAAAATGCAATGTATCACAAATTGCCAAAATAAAATAAAATAAATCAATAATAAATGACCCCAACCAATCAGCCATAACATTGCAACCTAAAACATAAAGCCTAGTGTTGGGGAGGATTTACTTTGGCCATCTTGGCAGTTTTGGTCCCTCAGGACATGACTACACAAGACCTCTGGATGTGTGCTAAAATGTCTGGCAGCAGCAGATACTTTGTGTGCTGTGGATTGTGGGGTGATACCTCCATGGCTCGGATTTGTTTGTCGAATTTAGTGCATCCTGTGGGTGTTTGATTGAATAGGGATTTGGGGAGGTTGGAGGCTGGGCTGAAAGTCTTTGCCTACTAAGCCCCATAAGTGTCAGGTTGTGATGCTTTGGGTGTTCTGGTGCCTTTCTATCATGGCTAGCACTGACATTTTTCAGCAATTGGTGCTACATTGGGTTTCTCTGGGATTGGACCGTACGGTCTGGCCTTTGCTCCCCACTTGCATAAATGAGCAAAGGGTGTGCATGATCCTGTTACCAATTTACTGGCAAATACTTAATAAACATTGCTATTCCATTCATCTTGAGGTGGTGTTAATGTTGTGACATATTGAGAATTACTTGCAATCACTCACTCATCGTCTATATCGCCTAATCCTGTATTTAGAGTCGTGGGGCCCCTAGAGCCTATCCCAGGAGCCTTAGGGCACAAGGCTGGGAACACCCTGGACAGGGTGCCAATCCATCGCACGGCATCCACATTCACACACTACGGGAAATTTGGGAATACCAATTAACCTACCCTACATGTCTTTGGACTGTGGGAGAAAACCAACCAAGCACGGGGAGAAGATGCAAACTCCATGCACACAGAGATGGGAATCGAACCTGGCCAGGAATCGAACTCAGACCCCGGAGGTTCAAGGCGATAGTGCTAACCACTACACCATTGTGCCGCCCACAAGCAATCCTAGTATACAAAATATCTTAAAATAATAAACAAGATAAACAACACAACACACAATACATTCAGTTTTCCACTGATTTTATTCTGCAAAGGTGTACTTTACATATTCAGCCGAGTCAAGTCGCTGAATTGTTTTCTTCTGTTAATGACTAACAAGGTGTCCATGGCAAGGCGGCGCGGTGGTGTAGTGGTTAGCACTGTCGCCTTGCACCTCCAGGGTCTGGGTTCGATTCCCCGGCCAGGCTCGATTCCCGTCTCTGTGTGCATGGAGTTTGCATGTTCTCCCCGTGCTTGGTGGGTTTCCTCCGGGTACTCCGGTTTCCTCCCACAGTCCAAAGATATGCAGGTTAGGCTAATTGGCGTTCCTAAATTGCCCGTAGTGTGTGATTGGGTGTGTGTGTGTGTGCCCTGCGATGGATTGGCACCCTGTCCAGGGTGTACCCCGCCTAGTGCCCGAAGTCTCCTGGGATAGGCTCCAGGTCCCCCGCGACCCTGAACACGGGATTAAGCGGTATAGAAAATGAATGAATGAATGAATGAAGGTGTCCATGGCTACACAATTTTCATAAGCAAAACACAAACAATATTTTCCCCCTCCTACAACATACAACCTAATTTTAAACCTGCACCGGTCCATTTCACTTATATAAACACATAAAGTACATCTTCCTACGCGTTCTTACTCTCTGAGCACAATGCAATGTGGAGCTCTTTACCTGTCAAAGAAACATAAAGGAAAGCTTTAACATGAGCCTTTTGTATTCTGGAGCCACTCTGGCTTTACTGGGTTTTTACAAAGTGTTTCATTTTCAAAGAAATCTCTTTCATTCTCTTTCTTTAAGGTCTCTCTCTTTCTCACTCTCTATCCGGCATTCAAAACCCCTACTAATGTCTTAAATCCACTCCTGATGGCACGCTCCAAAGCCACTGCCGTCCTCCCTTTAGATTAAGATGGAAGGATCCGGATGGCTCGGCTAGACTCTCTGCTCATTGCCGCATCGATTCGCAAACTGATTACAGATTCGTGCTTTTTTGCTGAGAGGTGCAGAACATCATGAGGAAGGGAGGGTGACAAGATTGGGAAAGAGGGAACTGAGTGTGTGATTCAATTGAGGCTGAATAGTACAAAGAGAAAGGAGGACTCTGAGCAGGAGAACAGATGCGTAATGCGTTAGAGAAAAGCAAGGGATATTATGTAATCCAGAGGTGTTGAGCGAAAACTGGATATTCAGTACTTACAAACCCTTGCTTTATAAAAAAGTGTGGCCAATCAAGTTGTAATACTTAACCCTTAATGCATAATTGATGGTTGATAGATGGATGGATGGATGAAGTTGAAGTTGTTGAATTGATTTGTAGTGGCGCACCCCTGACTCTGAAAGGACGA
This sequence comes from Channallabes apus, assembly GCA_030522415.1. Lineage (NCBI taxonomy): Eukaryota > Metazoa > Chordata > Actinopteri > Siluriformes > Clariidae > Channallabes > Channallabes apus. The sequence continues at coordinate 9,791,629 of CM060115.1, read as the reverse complement.
GATCTCTGTTTTTTAGCTTTATACCAAAAACAAATACATACTTCTCTGTCCAATCATTGTTCCATGAACAATTTTGTTTTTGTCGCCGGTTTGGTCGCTAATTCAAACCATAGGCCAAATGATGAACACAAAAATAGTAGTGTTCTAAAAAAGGTTGTTTGTTCTCCATTAAGATTAAGAGTGCTTCCCCACCCCCATTCCCCTACTGACCAGATTTCATATTAGTTATATTGTCTCATGCCCTGGTATACTTGCACATTTACAGTATGGTCTCTGACACTGTGTGCGTACTCATATATCAGAAAAGACAGGATGCCCTAATGACATCACATTCTAAATAGTGATCCAATATGATGTTTATAAAAGTTTGCCTTTGATATTTAATTAGAACCATTCGATACACCATCCTCATGAGAAACGTACACATTACACAAATGTAACAGACTTCAGGGTCAAGTATAATTGGATCCATGATTGAGTCCCTAGTGTTAAACTCTCAAATCCTCACAGGCATTTATAGACATTTCTCAGACCAACTCAGACACATCCATATTTATTTATTCTTCAGCACTTTCCAACTTTTGTCCTGTCAGTGCAACATGAATGTCTTTAATAGCTGAGTTCCTTTTACTATTTCCTTATGGTTGAATCCCTGCTGCAACATTTCATCCAAGAAGTTAATTTGCCAGCAGAATTGCCTTTTTAACGAAAAACAGTACTGTAGACTAGAACACTGGGAAATGGGGGAGAATGCACCCTGGAGAGAACACCAGGTTATCACAGGGCCCCATGCAGGCCTTCATTTACACCTAGGGGCAATTTAGTTAAGCTAAACTACTTACCGTGTGTGGGAAGTTGGAGTGAACTAGATTACCCAGAGTACCAGGAATGAACTGAGTTCCCTGATGCCACCTACAGTGGTGTGAAAAACTATTTGCCCCCCTCCTGATTTCTTATTCTTTTGCATGTTTGTCACACAAAATGTTTCTGATCATCAAACACATTTAACTATTAGTCAAAGATAACACAAGTAACCACAAAATGCAGTTTTTAAATGAGGGGTTTTATTATGTAGGGAGAAAAAAAATCCAAACCTACATGGCCCTGTGTGAAAAAGTAATTGCCCCCTGAACCTAATAACTGGTTGGGCCACCCTTAGCAGCAATAACTGCAATCAAGCGTTTGCGATAACTTGCAACGAGTCTTTTACAGCGCTCTGGAGGAATTTTGGCCCACTCATCTTTGCAGAATTGTTGTAATTCAGCTTTATTTGAGGGTTTTCTAGCATGAACCGCCTTTTTAAGGTCATGCCACAACATCTCAATAGGATTCAGGTCAGGACTTTGACTAGGCCACTCCAAAGTCTTCATTTTGTTTTTCTTCAGCCATTAAGAGGTGGATTTGCTGGTGTGTTTTGGGTCATTGTCCTGCTACAGCACCCAAGATCGCTTCAGCTTGAGTTGACGAACAGATGGCCGGACATTCTCCTTCAGGATTTTTTGGTAGACAGTAGAATTCATGGTTCCATCTATCACAGCAAGCCTTCCAGGTCCTGAAGCAGCAAAACAACCCCAGACCATCACACTACCACCACCATATTTTACTGTTGGTATGATGTTCTTTTTCTGAAATGCTGTGTTACTTTTACGCCAGATGTAACGGGACACGCACCTTTCAAAAAGTTCAACTTTTGTCTCGTCGGTCCACAAGGTATTTTCCCAAAAGTCTTGACAATCATTGAGATGTTTTTTAGCAAAATTGAGACGAGCCTTAATGTTCTTTTTGCTTAAAAGTGGTTTGCGCCTTGGAAATCTGCCATGCAGGCCGTTTTTGCCCAGTCTCTTTCTTTTGGTGGAGTCGTGAACACTGACCTTAATTGAGGCAAGTGAGGCCTGCAGTTCTTTAGATGTTGTCCTGGGGTCTTTTGTGGCCTCTCGGATGAGTTGTCTCTGCACTCATGGGGTAATTTCGGTCGGCCGGCCACTCCTGGGAAGGTTCACCACTGTTCCATGTTTTTGCCATTTGTGGATAATGGCTCTCACTGTGGTTCGCTGGAGTCCCAAAGCTTTAGAAATGGCTTTATAACCTTTACCAGACTGATAGATCTCAATTACTTTTGTTCTCATTTGTTCCTGAATTTCTTTGGATCTTGGCATGATGTCTAGCTTTTGAGGTGCTTTTGGTCTACTTCTCTGTGTCAGGTAGCTCCTATTTAAGTGATTTCTTGATTGAAACAGGTGTGGCAGTAATCAGGCCTGGGGGTGACTACAGAAATTGAACTCAGGTGTGATAAACCACATTAAGTTATTTTTTAAACAAGGGGGGCAATCACTTTTTCACACAGGGCCATGTAGATTTGGAGTTTTTTTTTTTCCCTTAATAATGTAAACCTTCATTTAAAAACTGCATTTTGTGTTCAATTATGTTATCTTTGACTAATAGTTAACGGTTTTTGATGAGCAGAAACATTTAAGTGTGACAAACATGCAAAAGAATACGAAATCAGGAAGGGGGCAAATAGTTTTTCACACCACTGTATATACCTTATCTCCTTTGCCAAATTGGGGTTCTGGCTAAAAATTGTCTTTCATATGTTAAAACAAGTAAAGTTCTTAAAAGAGGCTGGACAGCCAAGGGCTTGAGTCAGCTTTGTGGTCATCAAGCCAGTTAGCACTTTTAAGCATAGCATAGTACATCATGTATATTTGTGTACATGGAATCGACTCTCTCAAATGCCCTCCATCTCTTTTGTGATATAAGCAATGAGGAGAATTTGGCTCATGTCAATAAGAAATCAGGACAATTCTACACCATATGACTTTACATATCATACAAAGGCATAACAAATATTAGATTTGCTACTATGTATACATGGTTCAGTGATTGCAGATAATTCACCAGAGAGATCCAGGGAGCGTTGAGGCCACACAGGTGAAGGAATCATTTTCCCAGTTTGTTTAGAGAGGCTGCCAGGTGGAAAGGAGAAGATGGATGGAGCCTTTTCCCCCCGGCTGTCTGCTTCTGATCTGCCAACGCTCAAGGTCAGCCAACTCAGAGTAGAACGAGAAGGTGGGGGTGGTGGTTTGAGAGCGGGTTTGTGTTCAGACCGAGTCGAAAGACGAGAGTTACATGGAAATAGAGAGATGGGAAAGGAGGACCAGGTTAAAGTGCTTATGTTCCTTTAATCTTTGTGTTGGTTACTTGCTAACGCTGTGTGTTAGGAGAGCTGGTGAGCATGAAGTTTGAAGTGTGTCAGTTTTGCAGCAGAAGATGCATCCATGAAACAGGACGAGTAAACACCAATCAAACATTTTGTGTCATTTAGAGTTTTTGCAAAGGTCAACTCCATGTCTGTGTTACCGTCATGGCTTGCTTTGTGCTTACTTGTGCACTTTTTTCCACATGCAGTAGCATCAGAAGTAAATCAAATACAAATACGACATAAAACACCAGATGCAGCACCAAACCCTCTGAGCCGGACATAATTTAAATTAGGACTACACAATACAGGATTTTATATTCGCTTTTGAAACACTGGCATCACAATATGGAAATGAGCGCACTCCATCTTTCCCTGCTGTGACTGAACATTTGTATGTATAATAAATTAGATGATACCAAATATGAAGTTGCACAAAAAGATAGTTTAGTCAACTGTTGATGGTTACTGTGATTTAGTTTGCACAATCTAGATAAGTTGCCACATGACATAAAGTAAAATAAATAAGTAAATACATAAATAAACATTAATTAAAATTAATGTAAAAAAAAAACAACAACATTCTCTCAATTATTTCTGGTGCTTGGGCCGTGGCCAACTCCATTAACTAGCATGCTAGCTAGTTTATTTACAGTAGCTTGATTGAGCCAATGTTTTTTTTTTATTATTCCAAACTGTGAGATATGCTTAAATAACTCTGATTCTCTATAACCTTCCATAGAAATCTTTAATTATGTGAAAGAACACAATTATTTATTTAAGTTAGCCATGCTAAAGTAAACTAGCTCATTTCCACAGATCTGATGATAAAATGCTAGCTTATAAAACCTTAGCAGTAGATATAGTATATACTAAAAATATATACTAAAACTATATACTATATACAGAAGTATACGTTATACACTACTTTTTTTTTTTTTTTAGAAACTATATAGTTACAGTCTTGAGTGAGCTATTTGCTAATAATACAAAACATTAAACCCACAAATAATTTTTCTGATTCGCATCATTGATTTGGCAAATGTTTTTACGCCTTCCTGACACAACCCCCTGCATTTATCCAGACTTGGGACTGGCACCAGAAGACACTGGATTGCACCCCCCCCCCCCAGAAGCTTAGGATCAGGATTCAAATTGTTTTACCATGGTGTGGATGGGAAAAGAAATGGAGTAGGAGTTATTCTGAAACAGGAATTTGTTAGGAATGTTCTAGAGGTGAAAAGAGCATCAGACAGGTTGATGAGTCTAAAGCTGGATATTGAAGGGGTGATGTTCAATGTTGTTAGTGGCTATGCCCCACAGGTAGGATGTGAGTTAGAAGAGAATGAGACATTCTGGAGTGAGTTAGATGAAGTGATGCAGAGCATCCCCAGGGGTGAGAGAGTGGTGATTGCTGCAGACCTTAATGGACAGATTAAGGACAGATGGTGGTGGATTTTGCAAAGAGGATGGAAATGGCAGTACTTTCTTCCAGAAGAGGCAGGAACATAGGGTGACTTGCGTATAAGAGTGGAGGCAGAAGCACTCAGGTGGACTACATCTTGTGTCGACGTTGTAATCTGAAAGAGATCAGTGACTGCAAGGTGTTGGTAGGGGAGAGTGTAGCCAGACAACACAGAATGGTGGTGTGTAAAATAACCCTGGTGGTGAGGAAGGTGAAGAGGACAAAAGCAGAGCAGAGGACAAAGTGGTGGAAGCTGAGAAAGGAAGAATGTTGTGTAGTCTTTAAGGAGGAGTTGAGACAGGCTATGGGTGGTCAGGAGGTGCTTTCAGTTGACTGGACAACTACAGCCAATGTGATCAGGGAGACAGGTAGGAGAGTACTTGGTGTATCATCAGGTAAGGCAAAAGTGGACAAGGAGACTTGGTGGTGGAACGAGGAAGTCCAGGAGTGTATACAGGGAAAGAGGCTAGCTAAGAAGAAGTGGGACTCTGAGAGGGCTGAAGAGAGTAGACAAGAGTACAGGGAGATGCACCGTAAGGTGAAGGTAGAGGTAAGGTGAAGGCCAAACAAAGAGCATATGAGGACTTGTATGCTAGGCTGGACAGTAGGGAGGGTGAGGTGGATCTGTATAGGTTGGCGAGGCAGAGAGATAGAGATGGGAAGGATGTGCAGCAGGTTAGAGTGATTAAAGATAGAGATCGAAATGTACTGACAGATGCCAGGAGGGTGATGGGAAGATGGAAGGAGTACTTTGAGGAGTTGATGAATGAGGAACACGAAAGAGAACAAAGAGTAGAAGAGGTGACTGTTGTGGAGCAGAAAGTAGCAAATATTAGTAAAAGTGAGGTGAGAAGGGCGTTGAAGAAGATGAAGAGTGGAAAGGCTGTTGGTCCTGATGACATACAGTGGTGTGAAAAACTATTTGCCCCCCTCCTGATTTCTTATTCTTTTGCATGTTTGTCACACAAAATGTTTCTGATCATCAAACACATTTAACTATTAGTCAAAGATAACACAAGTAAACACAAAATGCAGTTTTTAAATGAGGGGTTTTATTATTTAGGGAGAAAAAAAATCCAAACCTACATGGCCCTGTGTGAAAAAAGTAATTGCCCCCTGAACCTAATAACTGGTTGGGCCACCCTTAGCAGCAATAACTGCAATCAAGCATTTGCGATAACTTGCAACGAGTCTTGTACAGCGCACTGGAGGAATTTTGGCCCACTCATCTTTGCAGAATTGTTGTAATTCAGCTTTATTTGAGGGTTTTCTAGCATGAACCGCCTTTTTAAGGTCATGCCACAACATCTCAATAGGATTCAGGTCAGGACTTTGACTAGGCCACTCCAAAGTCTTCATTTTGTTTTTCTTCAGCCATTCAGAGGTGGATTTGCTGGTGTGTTTTGTGTCATTGTCCTGCTGCAGCACCCAAGATCGCTTCAGCTTGAGTTGACGAACAGATGGCCGGACATTCTCCTTCAGGATTTTTTGGTAGACAGTAGAATTCATGGTTCCATCTATCACAGCAAGCCTTCCAGGTCCTGAAGCAGCATAACAACCCCAGACCATCACACTACCACCACCATATTTTACTGTTGGTATGATGTTCTTTTTCTGAAATGCTGTGTTACTTTTACGCCCGATGTAACGGGACACGCACCTTCCAAAAAGTTCAACTTTTGTCTCGTCTGTCCACAAGGTATTTTCCCAAAAGTCTTAGCAATCATTGAGATGTTTTTTAGCAAAATTGAGACGAGCCTTAATGTTCTTTTTGCTTAAAAGTGGTTTGCACCTTGGAAATCTGCCATGCAGGCCGTTTTGCCCAGTCTCTTTCTTATGGTGGAGTCGTGAACACTGACCTTAATTGAGGCAAGTGAGGCCTGCAGTTCTTTAGATGTTGTCCTGGGGTCTTTTGTGGCCTCTCGGATGAGTTGTCTCTGCGCTCTTGCGGTAATTTTGGTCGGCCGGCCACTCCTGGGAAGGTTCACCACTGTTCCATGTTTTTGCCATTTGTGGATAATGGCTCTCACTGTGGTTCGCTGGAGTCCCAAAGCTTTAGAAATGGCTTTATAACCTTTACCAGACTGATAGATCTCAATTACTTTTGTTCTCATTTGTTCCTGAATTTCTTTGGATCTTGGCATGATGTCTAGCTTTTGAGGTGCTTTTGGTCTACTTCTCTGTGTCAGGTAGCTCCTATTCAAGTGATTTCTTGATTGAAACAGGTGTGGCAGTAATCAGGCCTGGGGGTGACTACAGAAATTGAACTCAGGTATGATAAACCACAGTTAAGTTATTTTTTAACAAGGGGGGCAATCACTTTTTCACACAGTGCCATGTAGATTTTGAGGTTTTTTTCTCCCTTAATAACGTAAACCTTCATTTAAAAACTGCATTTTGTGTTCAATTATGTTATCTTTGACTAATAGTTAACGGTTTTTGATGAGCAGAAACATTTAAGTGTGACAAACATGCAAAAGAATAAGAAATCAGGAAGGGGGCAAATAGTTTTTCACACCACTGTACCTGTGGAGGTATGGAAGTGCTTAGGAGAGGTGGCAGTAGAGTTTCTGACTAGTTTGTTTAACGAGATCTTGGAGAGTGAGAGGATTCCAGAGGAATGGAGGAGAAGTGTATTGGTGCCGATTTTTAAGAACAAGGGAGATGTGCAGAGCTGTGGCAATTACAGAGGTATAAAGCTAATGAGCCATACAATGAAGCTGTGGGACAGAGTAGTGGAAGCTAGGTTAAGGGCAGAGGTGAGCATTGGTGAGCAGCAATATGGTTTTATGTCTAGAAAGAGTACATCAGATGCAGTATTTGCTTTGAGGATGCTGGTGGAGAAGTACAGAGAAGGTAATAGAGAGTTGCATTGTGTCTTTGTAGATTTACAAAAGGCGTAAGACAGGGTGCTGAGAGAGGAGCTGTGGTGTTGTATGAGGAAGTCTGGAGTGGCAGAGAAGTATGTTAGAGTGGTGCAGGACATGTATGAGAGCTGTAAGACAGTGGTAAGATGTGCTGTAGGTGTGACAGAAGAGTTCAAGGTGGAGGTGGGTCTGCATCAAGGATCAGCTCTAATCCCCTTTTTGTTTGCTCTGGTGATGGACAGGATGACAGATGAAGTTAGACAGGAATCTCCATGGTCTATGATGTTTGCAGATGACATTGTGCTTTGTTGCGAGAGCAGGGAACAGGTGGAAGAAAATTTGGAGAGGTGGAGGTATGCTCTGGAAAGCAGAGGAATGAAGGTTAGCCGCAGCAAGACGGAATACATGTGTGTGAATGAGAGGAACCCCAGAGGAACGGTGAGGATACAGGGAGCAGAGGTGAAGAAGGTGCAGGACTTTAAGTACTTAGGGTCAACGGTCCAGAGCAACGGAGAGTGTGGAAAGGAGGTGAAGAGGCGGGTGCAGGCAGGTTGGAATGGGTGGAGAAAAGTGTTAGGTGTGTTGTGTGATAAAAGAGAACCAGCGAGAATGAAAGGAAAGGTGTATAGGACAGTGGTGAGACCAGCAATGCTCTACGGCTTAGAGACAGTAGCACTGAAGAAAAGACAGGAGGCAGAGCTAGAGGTAGCAGAACTGAAGATGTTGAGGTTCTCCTTTGGAGTGACAAGGATGGATAGGATCAAGAATGAGTTCATCAGTGGGACAACCCATGTGAGATGTTTTGGAGATAAAGTCAGAGAGGCCAGATTGAGGTGGTTTGGACATGTTCAGAGGAGAGATAGTGAATATATCGGTAGAAGGATGCTGAGGTTGGAACTGCCAGGCAGGAGGTCTAGAGGAAGACCAAAGAGGAGATTTATGGATGCAGTGAGAGAGGACATGAAGTTAGTTGGTGTGAGAGAAGAGGATGCGGAGGATAGGGTTAGATGGAGGCAGATGATTCGCTGCATCGACCCCTGAAAGGGAACAGCTGAAAGACAAAGAAGAAGAAATCCACAAATGGTGGGAAAACATGCAGGGTTCAAAGGTCAGGCAATGACAACAATGCAAGATAAAATAAAATAATAATCATTTAAAAAATGAGAACTTGAGAGAGTAATGTTTAGAAATAAAATTAATATTAAAATGAATAAAGTAAACAGGAAACAATAGCTATAAGAACTATAGCTAGGCGATTGAGAGCGAGCTAATATCTGGACTGGACTTGATTATGGATCGTACTGTATGGGTTCAGCTGCGACTACTGACACTATTGTCGGTGTCAAAACCAGAACAAGAAGCACGAATAAAAAAAAAAGACCATTTATTAAATTAAAAGTGTCACTGTTGGTTTGTTTTGAGGGGAAAAGAAGGCTAAAACCAGAAAGTCTGATTTGTTTAGCAATATACAGTATAGCAAAGAGATGTAGTTTGACATAACTCAAGGGATATTTGGCTGTGAATCAATTAGAGATTAAATCAATTCCGTGAGGTATCATGACTCATTTGTGTGGCCAAATTTCATGTATGACCACACTGACTTCAAAATATATATTTTTAAATTATTAAAAAATTTAGATATGTTTCCATTTGAGGCATTAAAATAAGTCTCTATAATCTCTATAATCCTACAGGAGGCACTGCATCCTGGGTGCTAGGATCTGAACGGAAAAAAAAAATTAATCGGATAGTCAAAACATCATCGCACGTATAGAATAGAATACAAATCGAGTCAGCACCTAGTACTTATGATAATATGGTATCAAGTGGTCAATAGTCCCATCCCAAAAAGCAGTGTGATGTAACTTTTTACAGAAATCATTCCAAATTTGGCACATTATGAATTTTCCGTAAACCAACTCCACTAAACAATCTTTGCTATGTATAATTTTTTATATCATATTATTACAGTATATCTGCCTTGAGTGCAATGAGGGAATTAATCAGTACTTCCAAATAGTACCTTATTTAGAAAAAAAACCAAAAACAACCAAAGCCAATGCAAAGCCTAGTCGTTTTTACCTTACATTTGTGGCCCGTCATATAAAGTAAGGTATTAGGTACCTATTAGGTAAATTTTGCGCTATGGCCAATAGAGTGCTAATAAAAATCGGTTGGTATATATATTTATCTGATGCTTCAACAGAATTGTAATTTGTAATAAAAATTTAATTAAAACACTTTAATAAACACTATCCAGGCTGGTTACTCCAGTTGTCTTAGTACACATGCATTTTATTTCTCACTATAAATCCACACTGCTGGCAAGGTTATTTTTAGGGCTAGCAAATTGGAAAAACAGTAAGCAGGCAGAATAGTGGCCTAGTGGTTAGCATTGTCGCCTTGCACCTTCAGGTTCCGGTCTTGATTCTCTGTGTGGAGTTCGCATGTTCTCCCCATGCTTGGTGGGTTTCTTCTGGTTAACACAGTCCAAAGACATGGTGGATTGCCATCCTGTCCAGGGTGTACCCTGCCTCATGCCCTAACTGGGATAGGCCCCCATGACCCTATATAGGATAAGTGGTATGAATGAAAGATTGAATAAATAAATGAATGAATACAAAAAAATTTATTAATGAATGAATACACCACACTTGTTCGTGGTCATTGTCTTTGATAGACCACCAATTAATTTTATTTGCCATCATTCCTCTACTTAATCATTTTTCTTATAACATCATTTTCCTATAATATGATAACCAAAGCTCTTGTATTCCTGATTTATGTGCTAACCCAAATTGTTATTTATTTATATTTTTATGTTGTCATTACAGTTACATTTGATATTGTGGAATTGTAGTTTCATTCATTCATTCATTCATTTTCTATACCGCTTAATCCTGTGTTCAGGGTCACGGGGGACCTGGAGCCTATCCCAGGAGACTTCGGGCACTAGACGGGGTACACCCTGGACAGGGTGCCAATCCATCGCAGGGCACACACACATACACACACTCACACACCCAATCACACACTACGGGCAATTTAGGAACGCCAATTAGCCTAACCTGCATATCTTTGGACTGTGGGAGGAAACCGGAGTACCCGGAGGAAACCCACCAAGCACGGGGAGAACATGCAAACTCCATGCACACAGAGACGGGAATCGAGCCTGGCCGGGGAATCGAACCCGGACCCTGGAGGTGCAAGGCGACAGTGCTAACCACTGGAATTGTAGTTTACTTTTATTTATTTTATTTTTCTTTTATCATGTTGAAAAAAAATTTTTTTTTACAAACTGACACTGGAGACTCCTTCCATAAATGCAAAATATAAATTTTCTTCCAGAAAGCTGGTACCTTCTTCTTTAGTCACAGCAGGCATAGAAAATGAATCAACACCTTTCCCACAACATGTTCTAGGAAAAAGTTCAATATAAAAAGCCTCATGAATTGAAACATCACTATGCAGCACAGATACAGATTTCCCCTCTTTTTAATTCCGTATAGTGAGTTACATTTTCTCTCCTCACTCTCATTCTATGTTCTCTCTCTCTCTTTCCCTTCTCAATGCTCTCTCTCTATCCAATTTTCTGTCTCTTTTTACCCCCCCCCCCCTTCCCCACCCCTACTTTCCTCTGCCTCTGTTCAATCCCGATACTGTCAGTTTGCGGCTTGCTCCTCTCCCTCTCAGCCATTGATCACAGTGGCAGCGGTGTGTGTATGCGCTTGGAAGTATGTGTTTGTGTGTGTGTGTGTGCCTCTGCAGGGAGGGATATTCACGCATCTCATAGGTGTGTGTATGTATGTGTGTGTGTGTGCAGAGAGTATGTGCGTATGTGTGCTCATAGGTGTGTGTGTGTGTGTGTGTGCATTTCATATGTAGTATAGTATGCGTATGTGTGTGTGCCTGAGTGAAGTTTGATTTAAGCCCTATACGGCACCTCATAGAGGGAGGCAGATCAAACACTTTAATTACACACAAGCTTGTAGGTGGCACCGGGTGCAAGCGGCTGTCGTGTTTCAGGGACAGCAGCGTGGCAAGGTGAAGGCGAGGCGCGCTCACGGGTTTGGCACAAACACAAAGAGACATAAATACCAGTGTCTAAACACACGCACTGGTACACACACACTGATCAATATCTGTGTGGCTTATCTACACACCTATAAACACACACATCCTATCAAAGCAATCTCTTTTATCTAGTGCACACAGGAGTGTATTACCTATGCATATGTTTACCGAGCTGAACAATATGCACGTTCGCTCATGTTTGCAAATTACCCTTACAGATTCGTAATGCCAGAAATGATGTTCCATGCACGGACACATCTGTCTCAACTCATATGCCTCATCTTCATAAATTTAAGTCCAGCCATGATGGGAAATGAATATACTAAAAATGACTTTCTTGAAAGAGAAATGTACGAGCGGTGTATAATATAAAAAGTCATAATGGTGTGCAGGATATTAAACATGAGAGGATTTTGACAATACTGTTGGTGTAATCTACAGTCATGCTGTCATGTTACACACTACAACTGTCGTTCAAAAATCACTCACAAATGCAGTTTCCTCGGAATCTTTTCAGACGGCTCCTTAATTTTCGTGTTTTGCAGAATCTTTTCAGTTACATTAGCACAAAACATGTTAACATTCAGTGGGTAAACCAAAAAAATAAAGATGAAATGAGGTGAGACAAGCTTTAAGGCAGTCAAAATCCACTTGAGCTTTTATTCGGAAGCAAAAATGCAATGTAAAAACAACATGCATAATTTTTTTGTCGTTAAGGTTTTATGTATCCCTAAAGGGACATGTGTATAAAAAAAAAAAAAAAAAACCTGGTGTGCACTAGAAAGTTTCTGGTTTATGTTTCTGAAGTTTAAGTTTATGGTGCAAACAAGAAAGTTCCTGGTGAGAATGAGAACATTTCTTGTGCGCACCAGATAATTATTATTATATTACCTTTTTTTAAATTTTTTATTATAGGCTACCTGTATGGGCTGAGTAGGTTCCAATAATACCAAAAGGTGAAAAAGAACAACAACAAAAAAAAAAAACCCTGTCAAAGACTTATGAGGCAACATCACCTGCCCAGCCAACATTGTAGACCAACTTTGTAGACCCAGCCATTGTGAGGCCTATCAAGAGACTCCCATACCAGAGGATGACAAGGCGGCCCTGCAAGGTCACCCATCAAGTCCTCTGTGCTCCACGTCTCAGCTCAGGATGTCCTTGCCCACTTTCCTCCCAAAGAAGTGAATTATGCAACATTTTGATCATACTGGCTAGACAGATCCTATCAGACTATTGATACATTGTCTAAAATCCTCTAAAAGCCTACAGTACTGTATGTGACTAAATGACAGCAGGACGTTTAAAGAGATGTTCTGTCAGGTTTCTACCAAAAGAATGTCAAGACAATAGTACCCATCGACCATGATCACATGATCATTAGACCTTAAATCACAATGAACACTACTGTTGTATTTAACCCTGTTGGGATCTATGATGTCATCGACATCATCTAGCACGTTTTTCCTTTTGCACATGTTTTTCTAAATGTGTACAACAATGGCAAACAGTTTTATTTCCAAAACAGCTAATGTTAAATATTGCTAGTGTTTTTTTTAATAAGGTAAAAAAAAAAAAACATATGTCAGACTCTCATCTTCATGTGTTCCAGAGTCCACCCCCAAGTGTACAGAACTCCATTATATACTGTATATAATATTTTGGCATTTAAAAGTTGCACATGATTCTCACATATTTACATCAGCTATATTATGAAAGCCCAACTTGTATTCTGTATATACTGTATAAGTAAAAAATAAGTTTTAGCTACTTAGGATTTGAAGTCAACACAAATATAAGAAGAGCCCTGGCTCACTGTCTTCAGAAAGCCCTCACACCCCAGAGAGATGATTCAATTACATTTGTTCTAACGTCTGTTATGAGTGGCGGTGCTGCGTGTTGTCAAATCCATGCCATGTTAGTTACTGCATATTCCATTCCAGGGTCTGGGTTCGATTCCCCGGCCAGGCTCGATTCCCGTCTCTGTGTGCATGGAGTTTGCATGTTCTCCCCGTGCTTGGTGGGTTTCCTCCGGGTACTCCGGTTTCCTCCCACAGTCCAAAGATATGCAGGTTAGGCTAATTGGCGTTCCTAAATTGCCCGTAGTGTGTGATTGGGTGTGTGAGTGTGTGTATGTGTGTGTGTCCTGCGATGGATTGGCACCCTGTCCAGGGTGTACCCCGCCTAGTGCCCGAAGTCTCCTGGGATAGGCTCCAGGTCCCCCGCGACCCTGAACACAGGATTAAGCGGTATAGAAAATGAATGAATGAATGAATGAATAATTGCCTCTGACTTCACCTACAATACATGACGGTACCAAACTGTACTTTCACTAATAACTCACTGGTTTGGTACCAAGAGTGTATCCATGTTCTGACTTTAAACAGTTGTATTTATAAAAATGCTGACTAAAGAAGGAAATATGCTGTGATACCAGCGTGAGACAATTTGAAAATAAATAGTAAAGGACTAATTTGATGACAGTATAAATGAGATGATGGCAATGAAGTACCTGTCCAATTAGAGTCTATCATACAGTATGGGCAATAAACTGCATGAGTAGCTTTGTGAATTGTCCTTGTTGGATATATCACATTAATTACCTGTTTTAATAAAAAAAAAGAAAAATAAATAAATAAATATATATATATATATATATGATTGTTTTTTTTTTTACACACACACACAAGTTCTACTTTTATTACTTAGCATCATATAAAACAGTGCAGGACAACCTATTATTTTATGTTTTCGTTATATCCCACTCCATCATGTACTGTGAGAAAAAGGCCAAGATTTCCAACTGACCAGACTTGCTAATGCCACTGCTTCCTTAACTAGATCGATCAGTTTCAGTCATTACCCAGCTTGTTCTCGGTTTCTATATTATCCAGCTGTGCTCTCACATTCCTACTCACTTAAAAAGCAAACGTGCCACGTGTCTGCCTTTCCATATTGCACCAAAAGTGTACAATGGTGCACAACAACATGATGGCCCGGGTCCTCATTTCCATAATCTGTGTTACGTCATGCTGCGGATGGACTCGGCCAGCCTGGGAACAGACGAGTCGTCCTTGATTGATGTCTTCTCACTTTACCAGCCGGCTCAGCGAGTGCTGGCAGCCTGGGCTCCACTTGACTGGATCCACACTCACACACACACACACCCACGCCAGGGAGAACATCGCTGTCATTCAAACTAAGCGCTCGGCTGAGTGTATGTGTGTGTGTGTGTGTGTGTGTGCTTGGACGCTTTGCTCTCCAATACTCCCTCCAGGCATGAGCTCCTTCTCACTATAGTGAAACAAAAGGGACTTGGATATGTTACAAAACTGCAGGACGTGGGGGGGAACATAAAACATGCATTAAAGATTAAGTTACAGTACAGCGCAATTGGAAAGTGCGATATTTGAACGGCTCATAAACTTAACTTATGGGGTGTGAAAATATGCTGTTGAGGAATCTAGAAGGAGTGATTTTTTTTAAAATAGCGGTTTATTATAAAAAATAAAAAAAAAGAATGTTGTGCAATTTGTCCTTATTCTGAATGTAGTCAATCAGCTGAGACATGTTTGCTGTCTGAGGCTTGCATCTTTAGTTCTGACTGATGCGTAGAGCTAACAATCATCACACATTCGCCTGGGAAGATACCAATTAGCTCAATAACACTACTTCGTAAAAAAAAAAATTAATAGAAAATTATATATACAGGGTGGGGTGGGTGAAAATTAACTAGGTGATATTTAATGGCTATAGAACTTGTAGTATCAATGGAGCTCCACCCCATGGAGCACTACCCCATTTTGCTCTTACTATGTGTGTGTGCTTAGATCAGCAATTTCCCAGGCATTGGCTGGGAAGACACAGACCTCATGAATGGGCTCCAAGAAGGGACTATGCAAAGGACTAGGTGTATAGGACAAAAGCCTCAGACACTGGAGGAGGTTCAGGGGTTCTGGAGGTTTTCAGCAATATCTCAAATTACTTATTTCAGATGACTGTAAATTCCACCCCTGGCCGTTTGAGGAAACTGGTTGACGATACCGGTGCCTGCAAACAAATTTTAATTTCATTTTCTTATGTAAATAAAGTACACGTACAACTTGTTTTAATAAATTTGTATTAGAAGTGTGGACTAGCTGCATTCGTGATTTCTAATACTTTTAGTCTAAAATTATACTATTCTCTGTATTTCCGTCAAATCTGAACACAGTAAACAGAAACATTGTAACACTTTTCTAAATAATAATAATAATAATAATAAAAATAAAATAGGCGGCACGGTGGTGTAGTGGTTAGCACTGTCGCCTTGCACCTCCAGGGTCCGGGTTCGATTCCTGGCCAGGCTCGATTCCCGTCTCTGTGTGCATGGAGTTTGCATGTTCTCTCCGTGCCTGGTGGGTTTCCTCCGGGTACTCCGGTTTCCTCCCACAGTCCAAAGACATGCAGATTAGGCTAATTGGCGTTCCCAAATTGACCATAGTGTGTGAATGAGTGTGTGTGTGTGTGTGTGTGCTCTGCGATGGATTGGCACGCTGTTCAGGGTGTACCCTGCCTCATGCCCTCTCTCCTGGGATAGTCTCCTGGGATAGGCTCCAGGTCCCCGCGACCCTAATACAGGATAAAGCTGTATAGAAGATGAATGAATGAATGAATGAATAATAAAATATATTTTAATTATATCACATGACAGGGAATGCTGTTGTATCATAAATATGTCACAGCCATGCTGATATTCAGTACAACAGCATGACATTGAGTGTGATATTGCTTTTATAATACAATTCTACAAACACTGTTTATTATTAACAGATTATGGTTTGTTTACTAATTTAACCAGTTCTCTTTCCCCGGCCAACACTTATCCTTCCATGCCTGGCAGAGCAAGCATTATTATTATAATTAATAGGGATGAGCATGGATTTGAGAAAGTTTGACAATGGCCAAATAGCGATGGCTAGACGGCTGCAGCTCTTGTGGGATGTCGATAGTCTGCTGTGGTCAGCACTTACCGAAAATGCTCCAAGGAAGGAAAATGGGTGAACCGGTGACAGGGTCATGGGCGAAGATGCACGTGGAGAACAAAAGTTGGGCCGCGTAGTCTGATTCAATAGAAAAGCTACTGTAGCTCAAATTGCTGGAAAGGTTAATGTCGACTCTGATAGAACAGTGTCAGAACACACGGTGCATTGCAGTTTGTTGCATATGAGGCTGCACAGCTGCAGACCAGTTAGGGTGCCCATGCTGACCCCTGTCCAAAACCAAGAACACCTACGATAAGCACCTGAGCATCAAAATTCAACTCTAGATAAATTGAAAAAGGTTGTCTAGTCTGACAAATAACAGATTCTTTTACATCATTTGGATGGCTGGTTGCATGTGCATCACTTCCCTGGGGAAGACATGGCACCAGGGTGGACTATAGGAGGAGAACAAGCCGGCAGAGGCAGTGTGATGCTTTGGAAAAAGCAGTGTGATGTTTTCTTGGAAACCTTTGGGTTCTGGCATTCATGTGGATGTTTCTTTGACACATACCACCTACACCCTAAACATTATTACATAAGTACACCTTCATGGAAACAGTATTCCGTGATGGCATTTGTGGACAGCAACTAATCTGTTGGAGATGCAAAAATGAGACATTATATTGACGTCTCTTTTTATTTGAAAACCCAAATATACGAGATAGGAACCAGACCTAAATTTATGTTCAAATTTGAGATGCACCTCTTCAAGAAAGTGCTATGCAATTTTCCCTTAGAATGGTTTCCTAAGGCAGTTTCCATGATGGTAAACTGGTGGTAGCCTTCAGGCATCATACATGTCCTTGTATTGTACTTCAACACTAAGACCAAATAGAAATCGTGTCTCCGCGTTTTAATTGGTCCATTCCTTGTTCCGTACTCCACTGTCCTACGTATAAGGTCAGCCAAAAGCACATTCACTTCAGCACTCAGGACAATAAACCAAGTTTTTTTTAAAAGCCAAAGTGCCTAATGTTATGAGTCAATTTTTATGTTTGTATTTCACAAAAAAGCCATTTTTCAAAAGGCCCTTTATGATTGAAGCACGAATTTGCGCTGAGTGTAATCTCTTTCAGAAGGAAACGATTATATATGGGACAAAATGAATGAATGCACAGCGCTGGACGTTATGGAGTATTTATCTCATTATGAATGAATGTCGGCTAGCAAGCCCGTTTTTTTTTTTTAATGAAAAGAAAATTGTTTGAGATCACAATGCCATCTCGGTTTTCTCAAAGGGAGGGTACTGTATATAACACAAAAGGAAAATGTGCCTTTAGAAGAAAAAAGAGAAAATACATTTGCAGAAATGAATGTAATATAATTAAAATGGAATTACTTCTAGGTTCAATGTCATCAAACATGCCAAACGTTTGAGTGAAGGACAGACTTGAGGTCTCAAGTAAAAAAAGAAACTGCATAGAGATAAAGCTTGGGCTTGTCTCCGGCTGTCTTCATTCATTTTTTCTAAATATAATCATACAGAAAAACAGGCATGTGGTAAATGAGGTAAATGTTCAGGAAAGTGCTAAGTGGCATCCAGGGCCATATTGTACATTCTGACTAATGACATCACAAGATGGGGGCAAATGCGGAAAACCAACATGGATGATGTTGGATTTTTTTTCTTCTCTCTCCATGAAATTTATGATAGAATTGAAAATATTGTGGTGGCAACATTCCAACACTGCAATGCAATTAATATTAAAAGGCAGAAAATTAATTAATGTTCACAGTAAGTGATCTGATTTGACACTTGATCTGTGTCTGCATACAATCAAGTCACACAAGCAGCGCAAATTTGATTGATTTTTTTGATTAATGCTTCCAAGGCTACAAACAACCAAAGACAAACAACCTCCTCAACACCACAGTTAAAACAATCCTTATTAAATCTATGTCCTAAAATAATGTAATTGAATTTACCGTACATAGGAAGCTAGATTATTTAGTTACACAATCCTTGAGAAAGCACAGTAATGCTGGATAATTAATAATAACTGTTTGTACAGTAAGAGGTTAATAAATACAGCTTGGGTTGTGGAAAGCCTGAGTAATTGAGTGGATTGGGGACTAAATTATCGCATATGGTTGTGGTGGTCGGGAGTGCACAAACTTTTGACTAAATAATGTAGCTAAATGCTGATTTATGCTTCTGGGTCAGGTCTACGGCATACATTTCTGGGGAGTTGCGTTCCAGAGCCATTACCTCTGTGGCCACGCAACGTCTGTGATTGGTAGCATTGCATTTTCCAGCTTCTTCTTTTACACTTCCATTTTTTTTATTGTTTAATATCTTACCATCTATTGATGGGATGATCATCAATTAAAGTGCCCCAATTATGCCATTTTAAATGTTGCTACTATTGCTTAATAAGTCTCTCAAAACAGGTTTACATGTATGCAAGGTCAAAGAACACTTTAGTTTTCTCCAAAAATAGATTTAATTTTACCCCATTTCTAAATGATTTCGTAAACGACTCATGTGAAGCAGTTTGAAGATTCAGTCTGTCTAAACCCCTCCTTTCCGTGAGCCCTCACTGCTGTGATTGGTCAGATGGCGCGGCCCGTTCTGATTGGTCTACCTTTACAGCGTATGTTGGAAAATGAAACGTCCATTACCATAACTGAATGACGGCTCTGGCGACCCGTCAATACATAGAACAGATGACATCGGTTTTACAGTGTAATGACCAGCTAATTTTATATTTACTGTGGCTACAAAAATCTAGAGGTCTTTTATATTTGTGTCGGTGTTGCGTTAAAAGGCCGGTGAGCAAAAAGGACAAACACAAACAAGTAGATAAAGCAAATGTGTATTACACAAAGCTAAATAAAGTAAACGAAAAAGGTGCACCACAACCAAACAAAGATATAAACAATATTTACAAAATATATATAATAAACGGTATGTGTATGTGTGCGAATGAGTGGAAATTGTCTGAAGTCCGTGTTTATTGTATGTGTGTTAGAGGAGTATGGTTCGGTCTCACCGGGGTTAATGAAGTCCGGGAGGCCGATGACTGAGGGTGAGAAGTCCGGGGAATATGTCAAGTCAAAGACAATCCGGTTGAAAAATATTCGAAAGAAAATGATCCACAGCAATCTCTCCTTCTCTCGTCCAAATAAATAACGCCAGCGCTGGTCCACTACTCATGCATTTTTTACTACTCATGCATTTTCCCCTCGGGCCAAAGACATGCAGATTAGGCTAATTGGCGTTTCCAAATTGGCCGTAGTGTGTGAATGATTGTGTGAGAGTGTGTATGTGTTAACATACGTCAAATTTGTACAAAATGCACCATAACTTTGAAAGATACTAACTTGATTTAACTCAGTGGGACTGGGGAAGTTTCATATGAGACTCATTTGAACTATGGACTGCATTTATTGAACACAACATGAGTTGTGGAACTTGTCTCCAGTTACTTACATTGTACATGTGACAAACTTCAAGGTCGGTGTACAGAGGAGGAATATCGATCATTGATTAGTTTACTCAAACCAATGGTCGATTATGGAATCCCATCACTAGTACCGCTCGTCTCATCTGATGTCTTTCGTCTTTTCTGCGTTGCAGGAATTCCAATCAAAGTAGCTGTTGGTTATCATCTATTAGCACCAACTTCACCAAAACCTGCTCAGTTCCATTCACCATTGTTTGTACTGTAGTAGACACACAAAAACAACTCTGACCGGAGAGTGGTGAAGAGACTCGGCATTGTGGCATACTGTAGAAACCTTACTGCCAACTAGAGGTTTGAGGTGTAATTGCAGAGTGATGCAGACACAGAAGCGCACAGGTATAAATGCTTGCAACGCAATACTGTAGCAGAAGCATGAATTAGGATTAATATTGCAGTGGGACATGAACAACATCAAGCAAGATAGTGAGACTGTTAAGGCAGCAAAGAGAATAAGGTCTGAGCAAAAATTAATTTGATTAAAAGTGTGGTTAAGTGGCGCAACACAAAAAGAGAGTTTGCTGATTGCACATTTGCGTGTGTGTGTGTGTGTGTGTGTGTGTGTGTGTGTGTGTGTCTCTCTCTCTCTCTCTCTCTCTCTCTCTCTCTCTCCTCAAAAATCACAGCTGCACCAGTGGATTGTGGGCAACAGTGAATGCAGAAAGAGGGCAGATAAAGTGGGTGGGAACTGGCAAGTTACCAAATTGGGAGTAAATGTTGGGGGAACTTTTTTTATTAAACCATTTAGAAGAAAGATGCTCAAAATATATAATTTCTATACCATTAGCCTGCTATTTTTGCAAGCTATATTGTTGCTGTGGTGGCATAATGCTTGTATTTAATAGCGGAGAAGGTCTACACGTCTATACTTCATCTTCAAAAAAGCAAGTAATGTAATAGAACAGGAAGAGATAGAGGGAGAATAGGAGCGACGGAGGTTAAATTTTTATACCCTCTAATGCTCTGTGAATGACAGATTCTATATTACACCTGAACGCCATGCCAAATCATAACGTGCATTCGCTGCAGTGAACACTTCAAAGATGATGCTCTACGTTTGGGATTTGGCCCCTCAAAAAAAGCAAAGGACAAAAAGACAGAGAGAGAGAAGTTACAAGTTATTATTGTGCAATATAAAAAAGATGCAGTGAGACAGATATGGAACCAAATTCAATATTGATCACAGATTGAGTGAGAATAGAGATGTTCGAGACAAAGGGGGGAAAAACCCACAAAACGGAGAAAAAGAGGATGGACTGCCACATGAAAGGATGGAGTGAAAAAAATGGATAAAGGGTAGGGTTGATTGGTTAGCACTTTAGCACTGTTGCCCTGCACCTCCATGGTCTGGGTTCAATTCCCGGCCTGGTTTTATTCCCGTCTCTGTGTGCATGGAGTTTGCATGTTCGCCCTGTGCATGGTGGGTTTCCTCCAGGTTCTCTGGTTTCCTCCCACAGTTTAAAGACCTTTAACATTCGGCTAGAGGAATGCCTAATCCATGAAAATCGACTGATAACTTGTCACAGATGTCCTGAAGAGACCCATCTGTCTGTGGGAACTGTACATGCAATTATTAATCGACACCAGGAACTCGGCCAAGGATATTGTCATGTTCCCTGTACAGTCCTGATCTCACTGCAAGCCATTTCCACATTTTTGGGATATTAAAAGAGTTCCTGGGAGGCCTGTGTTTCAGATGTGAAGCAGGCAGTACAATCATGGCTCTGGCATACTGAGAAATATTTCAGCCTTGATGGTATACAAGCATTAGTGAAACACTGGGATAAGTGCATTAGTGTAGTGGGGGATTATACAGAGAAATAAAGGAAGTTTTTACTCTCTGGACTGTGTTCTGTTTTTCTGCACAATCAAAAGTCCCAGTTTGACTTGAACAAGTAAGTGAAAGGATAAAACACAGTATCAGTGCTGAATTTATTTTTTGTATGTTGTACATATAATTAAGAAAATGTGCGTGCCAAAAAAGAACGTTGTTAACTTAAGCTGTCTTGGAGAGATGATTTTATACAATGTGTGGCCCCCAAATGGCCATTTTTCAGTGTTATACTGACTCGCTTCAAACAATAATAATTTAAAGAACAAATTATACATGTTTGTTTGAGAAGTATTGATACTAAAATTTGTATTAGCATCTAGAAGTATATGACCTGCAAAAATGAATGCTTAAGTTAAAGTATTCTGTGCAAACGTAAGATTTTTTTGTTTCCCCCAAAAATATGTAGTGTCCGTAACCATGTCAAATTCATATTGCAATATCTTAACAACTATGCATTTTAGAATAATACACTTTTGCAGGTTTATGAATTTTCATATGAAATCTAAATTGGCCAAGTTTCATCTGAATGACAATTAAGATCATTGAAAGATTTGTATTTTTAAAAAATGACAGTACAAAAAAAGGGCATGAAATTGTATTTGGCAAATTACTTTCTTTTCATCTGATAAAAATATAAATGTATATGCATATTTACAACAACAACAAAAAAACAAAGCATGGATCTTGAGTCGAGAACCATTAAGCATTATGGGAAATGGTTTTGAGTAAGATAAAAACAGAGGTGTAAAAATGAAAGTACAGAGTGGGGGAGAGAAAGAGCAAGGGATATTAAAGTGAATAAAGTCAGAAAAAGAATGAAGTCTCTGATTCAGAAGAAAGAAACACAGGAAGAGAAAAATAAAGTTATAAAGAGAAAGAGAGTGGGAGGACCGAGGGACTGAGAGAACAGAGAGTCTGTTAAGTGCAGAAATGAAGAGATGAAAAGTTGGGAGAGAAAGAGAGAGAGAGAAAGAAAGAAACACATTTGGAGAAAGAGCCAAGGAGATGCACTGAAAAAGTGAAAAAGGGAAAGGTAGGATAGAGGGGGAGAAAAACAGGCAGGCAGAGAGCAAGAAATAGAAATGGAGAGATAAAGTGATGGAGTGAAGGAGATAAAGTGAGATGGATAGTGAGTAAATCAGATACAGAGGATCAGAGGAAGAGCAAGAGTTAAAGAAATAGAGATGGATAAAGATATATAAACATGATAAACAGAGTGGCAAAGGTAAACAAAATGATGGAGTGAGGGTGAGAGAGAAAGGCAAAGGGATTGAGTAAGAAAGACATTTGAGCGGAGAAATGTAGATCGACAGGTGCAGAGTAAGAACATCTGAGAGAGAGAGAGAGAGAGAGAGAGAGAGAGAAAGGGGTGAAGAGAGATAAAGAGAGAGATGTGTGTGAGGACGAATGGATGGGTGTGTGAGAGGCATGAAATGGGGAAGTCGGAGTCGCCCGAGCATGTCGGAGGTCAGGAGAAGGGGGGGGGGGTGGTGGATTACAGGAGGAGGAGGAGAAGGAGGAGGAAGAGGAGGAGGTGATAGAGGGATGCTGTGAGTGAAACTGCAGAGGAGGACAAGGTCCATTAACCCTGAGAGCAGCAAAGCCACAGAGAGAGAAAAGCAAGAGACACTGGGACAAATACGCTGGTGAAAAGAGACAATTTTCTTTAATACAAACACCAAAAAAATAAAAAAAAAAGATTAAATGTGCAATCAGCAATTTTTATGTCCGCATTCTTGTTGTTTAGAATGATCGCTGAGACTATTCGATTGAAGCAGTCCTGTAACACTGAACTATTTTCCGGTTCTCATGTTCGATTCGGGGTCTTTCCTTAAGACAAAACCAAAATATATGTGTATACCGACAAATCCAACCAATCAGGATGCGGAGACTTTGCTTCAGTTGCCTGTCAATCATGTCCCTCAGAGATTCATTCATATTACTATAATTAAAATGCGGTTATGAAATCAGAAAAATTTCAAGCAAAGCATGACTGATTTGTACTGTGCCCAGGAACCCCACTTGTTACTGCCCCCATTGGTCAACATTCACATCATTATATTCTTCCGTAATGGGGTACACTTGCGTATTTTCCTTCTCCAATACAGACTTGCGCATGACTTTCTACTTTATCAGCTATGGCGATGGCGGTCAGATAATGAGATCGGAAAAGGGAGATTTCATAGGAAACAGACGGCACTGATGATATTGCATTCTATTGCATTCTCTGTGTTCAGGGACATTTGGCATACGGTACCCGAGCCTGGAGCCATTGTATTCTCACTGATCAAAATGAGCCAGACTTTGGCGTCAAGTGGACTTGGAAACAATCCTGGAGCCTTAATGTGAAAACGACCTAATAGATTTCGCTTCCTATAAATTATTCTGTTTGAACTGCTGTTCCAGGGTTCTACAAAGAACCGTTCATGGTTTCCCCAGAGAAACGAAGAAATACAAATCATCCGGACCACCAACAAATTAAAACAATTAGAATGAAGTGGCATCTCTGCAAAAGTGCCTGTCATTTCACCTAGGGTATCTTGGTGGCGTATGGTATGGGTTACATGGCATGGTATATGGTACTTGTGGCCTCGCAGCTCTATGTTCGAGGGTTCGATTCCCATCTTGGGGTCTGTAAGGGTTTGGAGCTGTTCTACCCATGCTTGGTGGGCTCCTCTGGGTACTCTAGGTTACTCCCCACTGTCCAAAAACTTGCTCATAGTGTGCGTATCCTGGGATGGATTGGCACCCGGTCCAGGCTTCCTGCAACCCTGTACAAGATAAGCAGAACAGAAGATGGAATGATCAATAAATCATTCAATCATCTCACCTGTCAATTTAGAAAGCTCCGCCCCTGCACTAGCATTTACACAATCTAGACTACTGTATGCTCTTCACAAAAGCAGTTCGTTGAATGTTTTTTTTTAAACAGGTGCATTCCCCATGCAAGTCCCTGTGAACATTGTTACCATGGAAACAAGAACACGTTAAATCAAGCACATTACTTTGATTGATTTTAAGATCTGTCTCAAATCTTAAATCAGCCTCTTCCAGCCAATCAGTGAATTATATAGCGCCATTATATAAAGTCATCACGACTTTTGTATTTTGCATGTTTCTTTTTTTTAATTATCCCCAATTACATTACCCTCTCTTTTTAATATTTTTACACGTTTAAAAACAGCGAGTGAAAGTAAAAATGCTGATGATTACAGAAAAAAAAAAAATGCAATAAGAGAGCTATGAGAGCAAATTAAATATTGATCACAAAAATTAAAGGCCGTATAAAGAAAAGAGCAAAGAAAGATAGAGGAAATGCAAAGCATTAAAGTCGCTCTATTACAGTGAGGCTTCTGATTTGATTCATAACAAACACTCTCCGGTTACACCAACACAGGTTTGTGTGGATATGAACACACCACTATGTGATTCTCTGCGCATAAAGCTGTGAACACAGTCCTCCAAACAACCAGCCAGTCGCTTAATCCAGCCAGACACTCACGTAGGATGGAGACGACAGAGAACCAGACCCGCTTCTATTGACCACTTCTACCTGATGAAGTTGGACAGGCTTGGACACCGGACATCTGCTTCTTCATGTAGAACATGTCCAGGAAACAATGTCGCTGGAGGATGCGAGAAAGGTCTGAATCGGTAATGAGGGTTTTAGTGACATTTAAAGGAGGACAGGATGTAGGAGTGGACATATGCCAGGCTGCAGGAGGTTAGCGCCGAGACTCCGGACACCTGCTTTGAGTGTCATCTGTCGTTGGTGGGAGGGTGAGGATGGTGCGGGAAGGGAGGTCGGAGGACTGGAGATACAAAAAAACGCACGGAAAGCAAAACAGCATTGCCGCGCTTCAATGTCAGTAGAGCTGTTAGCATGCTAGTCAAGGATAACATTGCAGGAGCCTCTCTTACTGCACATATTAAACATCAATAACAGGCAACAGCAGTGGAAAAAATAAATCAGTTTTTGGCTGCAGGATGGAACGAGATTTGGTGTTCTACTGCTGTCGCTCCTCTACCTCTGGGGTTGATGTGTCGTGCATTCTGAGATGCTTCTCTGCTCATCTCGTGTGTAGTAAAGAGTCATTGAGTGAGATACGATAGCTTTCCTTTCAGCTCAAACCAGTCTGGGTCCGGTTTCCCGATAACGATTGATCTTAGCGCTTAAGAGCGTTTTCTACGAGTCATTTTGCGAACGTTCATTATTGTTTCACGTGCGTTTCCCAAACATGCACTTAACACAATTGCACATAGCCCTGCTTTAAGTGCTACTTAGGAGTCACTAGGGTTAGGGTTAGAGATATACTGTATCTGTTGGTCACATGCTGAAATATCACGCTGTAGAACGGCTCGTCATTGTTGCACATGCTGTTTTAGCAATCCATCTATTTGACTCAACTCGAATAACAAACATTTCTGTAATTTCTTCTTGAGCAAATTTAAAAACATAAATTAACTGGAAATTTTGTTCTGTAAAAACACTGTCTTGGTCCATTCATTCATTCATTCATTTTCTATACCACTTAATCCTGTGTTCAGGGTCGCGGGGGACCTGGAGCCTATCCCAGGAGACTTCGGGCACTAGGCGGGGTACACCCTGGACAGGGTGCCAATCCATCGCAGGGCACACACACATACACACCCAATCACACACTACGGGCAATTTTTAGGAACGCCAATTAGCCTAACCTGCATATCTTTGGACTGTGGGAGGAAACCGGAGTACCCGGAGGAAACCCACCAAGCACGGGGAGAACATGCAAACTCCATGCACACAGAGACGGGAATCGAGCCTGGCCGGGGAATCGAACCCAGACCCTGGAGGTGCAAGGCGACAGTGCTAACCACTACACCACCGCGCCGCCTGTCTTGCTCCAATCTCGCATAAAACTAATTCTAACAGTTTTAACAGCATCATTTTCGATATTTATATGAAACCTTAATTATTTAAGTAGAATTGTTTATAAATTTCTTTACCAACAATTGCTTATCGCACATCAAAATAAATAAATAAATAAGTACATAAATAAATAAGCTCTTACATTTATTTTTGAAAAGTTACGCCTTGAAGATAATTATCTTCACCTGAAGTGCATTTGCTAATAGGAGTACATTTTAATAAGGACAGACCTAGTGGTGGAGAAATTAGCAAAATGGCTGAAATCAAAAAACAAAGAAAAGACCTTTTTCAAAAAGAAGAAATGAATATATTTTAGCGGAAGTGGAGCTCTCTTTGTGCCACAAAAGTGCTGTGCCGTAATAACAGTAACAGCTATGTTGCACAACATTGCAGTGAGGGTAAGAATGCCTTTGGACATCAGGGAGGAAGATGAAGAGGTGGAGGAAGAGAATGTACTGTAGTCGAGATGAGACTTCATGTTGCTCAACCAAGACATGTTCAATACATGGCTGGGTTTCATGCACACCAGCAAGTCATCCTTTATTTGTGTCCTTTAATCCTTTAATGTTTAAAGCACATTAAATATTTTCTATTTAAATACATTTGTACTGTACCCTCGAAATGTCCATATACAACAGTGTACTTTTGTTTTTCATTCTAACATTTATTATATCATTTTTATTTTTATTTCTTTATTCATTTTTATTTGTATGTTGAATTGTGTAATGAGTAGAAAATAGAAATGACTAAAAATATACGTACAAATAAAATGAAAAATGACTTTGAAGAGAAGTAAATTTTAGGTGCAATTTGCCGGTTGTCCCCCAGGTGCCCTCATAATTCTGTCTCCTTACGATGCACTTAAGGCTTTACGATCCAGAGCACTCGTACTGTAGATCTACGAAGATTTCAAGTGCTACTAACAGTACTGTAAGTTACGATGGTTTTGAGAAACAGACCGTAATATTAAGATCATTCGTATGATCATTTTTACGAACTAGGCTTACGATGCTTTTGGGAAACGCCGCCCTCTCATCAACGAGGTGCGTCCACTTACACTCACACGCAGAAAATATATGACGCGCACAATAATTTCCATATAATTGGTTCACTGTATAACTACATCAATGAGCAAGGTGTGAATGATCCTATGAGGGGTATTCGAGTCAAACTTGGATTGGATTGTGCAGAATAACTGAACACAAGTAAAACCTTCACTAATGCACTTATCCCAACGTTTCACTAGTGCTTGGATACCATCAAGGTAGAACGTTTTCTCTTGTAGACCAGAGCGGTGATCAGACTGCCTGTTTCACATCTGAAACACTGGCCTTTCGGGAACTCCTTTAACTGGCCAAACATGTGTAAACACCTTAGAGTGAGCTCAGGACTGTACAGGGGATGTGGCAATACAGTAACTCCCAGTTCAGTTCTTGTAATGTGCAAATGTGCAAGTGTGTTCCCACAGACAGATGCGTCTCTTCTGCAAGTCTGTGACAAGTTATCTATTCATTTCCGAGGATCAGGCGTTCCACTCGTTGAATATTAACAGGAATGATTGCAGTGGGCTCTGAGTCACCTCGACCGGGATCATCATTCACGAGCATACAGCCTTCCTTCAAACATTTTCATTATTCACAGCAGCTACATAAGACGTCTATCACCGTACTGTGCTTGAAGTCTTCTGTAAATGTCAATTGATTTCACGGCTTTATTCAGGACAAAGTCCCGGTTTCACTCGAACGCCCCTCGTATATATTTTTTAAAAGCCATTGCAGTAAATAATACAAATACACATGACTTCCCTATACTAAAACGTCTTTAAGACACAAATAAAATAAATAGTCATGTATAAAATGGCAGGTTTTAAATAAAATAAAATAAAAATGTCCGCTACCGAAGGTGTTTTGCTGCTTTCAGGCTTTCTTTCCATCAATGACTGTCTTTGGCAGGTGGAAGGACAAACTGTACCTTGGCACGAGCGTGTAACATTTGTTTCACATCTCAGTTCGCTAATGAAGTGAACATTTGTGCCTGTGTGTTAGTGTGTGTATGTATTCGTGTCTGTTCAGTATTCTTGTCAAAGCCCCAATCCATGTAACCTCCTTCCACAGCAGTGACAAAGAAGATAAAAAAAAATATCCACATACAGCAACAGAGCTGCAGAAATTGAAAAAATAAATAAAACACATTCGCACACTACAGTAAGTGAGAGGAGTGTGACTCGTGTTTAGAGTGAGAGAACTGCAAGAAAACAATCCTCAATCTGGGTCAAACACACTCTCAGTGTGGATCAGCTAACAGAGCTCACGGCACCATACAGTAAATGAGATAACGTTGGGAGACGGGATGAATTTCATGAAGCGCCACCAACACTTTCGCGTTATTAAAGCTTGGGCGTGTCTGAACCTGCTGCTTTGCACAATCCGTCTCCTGTGGAAATCTGTCAATTATGGAAGGGTTCATCAGTGCTAATAAGATGCTTTATTTCCCCAGTGCAATCTAAAACTCTCAAAATTCTCCAAAGTGATTGTCTCATGGCTCGCAGGCTGTTAGGAATTTCCAACCAGCAGGATGTTCGTCTGTCGTAAAAGGCCAAGCCGAAACGTATTCTCGAGCTCGGTACTGAGACATTTATCTAATCTCGGCCTGATTTGCCTCATTTAGGGTTATTAGGAAAGCAGATGGTATGATTTATGATTATTATTATTATCGCGTAATTATACTCTCATACATTTTTTATTAAAAGCATTCACAGTGCATTGATAATATCGGTACTGTAAGTCACTAGCTCTCTATCTCTATCTCTATAAAGCCGGTCGATTTCTCAGGAGATCTCATTATATATTGGATTTTATATAAATGTTTTGTGTCATATTTACATTTACAGTTTGAATCGTGAATTTGGGGCATTTTACAAGCCATTAAAACCAAGGATTTCGGCCAGGCTGGTACAGATGTAGCCCGGGGGAAACAGATTTCATGTCGTTTTTAGAAAAGGTGTCTCCTCTTATTGAAAGAAAAAATAAAGGAATGTAGCTTAATTTTAAATTAATGCACTTTAGGAAAATGTACAGTATAACTACAGCAAATATGAGTGATGGTTTAGACACTAAACAATATTTCTTTAATCTAATAGAAATCATTTTGATTAGAAATTCCAAATTAACTGTTTACATGGGCGCTGATTTGATAAGATGGGTGTTTACATGCTTAAAGCTTTTAATCAGAATATAACGTTTGGGTATGGAGGACTAAACATGACGTAATTATAAATAAATAAATGTGTGAATAAATAAGTAAATATAGAAATAAATAAAAACATAAATAAATAAATAAATAAATGTGTGAATAAATAAGTAAATATAGAAATAAATAAAAACATAAATAAATAAATGTGTGAATAAATAAGTAAATATAGAAATAAATGAATAAATACATAAATACAATAAGTCCTGGAAAATTGCTAAATATATTCCTACTTTTGTTTATTAACATATTTCAAGATTTACTTATTTCTGAATTTCTACATTCAGAAATACAGTAAATGCCCTGCAGTAATTTGCATAGTTAGTCTCAGATAACTAAAAAGCATCACGCTGATTAGATCGATTGCTTCTGTCTGAGGTGCCCTGCCCAATCACGGTTTCGACTAAGGATGGGACCACCTACCTTATCAGCATACAGCGACAAAGAAATAAATGTAGAAATGTGGAAATGCAGAAATAAATAAATCTTGAAATATGTTAAACAAAAGTAGGAATATATTTAGCAATTTTCCAGGGCTTATTGTATTTATGTATTTCTATATTTACTTTTGCGGCGCGGTGGTGTAGTGGTTAGCACTGTCGCCTTGTACCTCCAGAGTCTGGGTTCAATTCCCCGGCCAGGCTCGATTCCCGTCTCTGTGTGCATGGAGTTTGCATGTTCTCCCCGTGCTTGGTGGGTTTCCTCCGGGTACTCCGGTTTCCTCCCACAGTCCAAAGATATGCAGGTTAGACTAATTGGCGTTCCTAAAAATTGCCCGTAGTGTGTGATTGGGTGTGTGTGTGTGTGTGTGTGTGTGCCCTGCGATGGATTGGCACCCTGTCCAGGGTGTACCCCGCCTAGTGCCCGAAGTCTCCTGGGATAGGCTCCAGGTCCCCCACGACCCTGAACACAGGATTAAGCGGTATAGAAAATGAATGAATGAATATATTTACTTTTTTATTCACACATTTATTTATTTACTTATTTATACACACATTTATTTATTTATTTATTTATTTATTTATTTATTTATAATTATGTCAAATTTAGTCCTCCATATCTGGGTTCTGCTCACTGTGAAATGTTTAGTCTGCTGGACATATAGCAGAAGAAGAAGACGTATTTTTCTCCAGTTTTTAGGTTAGATTAGGCTCCCATCATTTTTGGTAAATCCCTCCATCAGCGTTATGATTGGTTACAAGAATTCAGTCGTATCTACTGTACGATCGGTTCAGTGCTTTATTACATGTGAAATGCAAATCAATAAATTCATGCATTTCGATTCAATATTATCTGCATAGCTCTTTTGGTCAAAAATGGTCATTGTCACAAAGCAGCTTTACAGAATTAAAAATGTATGGAAATAAATTAGAACATGTATGGAAAAAGGTATAAACTATAATTATCATATTGTACCTGATGGGTCAGCAAAGGGTGACGGTGTCAAGAAAAAAACTCTCTGGGATAACAATGGGAAAGAAACCTTGAGAAGAACCAGACTCAACAGGGAACCCATCCTCATCCCCAGTTAATGCTCCTTCTTTAGCCAGAGATCGAGTGGATGAAAGTCTAAGATAAAGACTAGTGAGAGAGTTGTTTGTCCTCATGGAGTTCTATAGGGAAGGGAAGTAAAATTTCCCTCCAGGAAACGCATCAACACCATCAGGTAATATATTTATTCCAATACACGAGAAGCGATCAGATCATGAGGTTACATGGTTAATATTTACCTACTGAATGGATTATAACCACCACTTTATCCATGTCAGACTATTCTCATTGAGGTGTTTACATGATGCGGTTTTATTTCGATTATTAGTGGTGGATTTATTGTGTAAACGCTGACGAAATGGCGAAGTAAAGTTCAATGCAAAACTGTCACCTAATTTCTTACTAGCATTATCACCTTGATGTCAATATAAAAGAAATAAATAAGGGTACTAGCCAGATTCAAACAATATGTTTTATGTACAATATGAGGACAGAACTATTATGGCGCTTTTCCACTGCATAGTACGTCACGACACGGTTCAGTACAGCTCACTTTTGGGGGGTTTTCCACTGGGAACAGTACCTGGTACCTGGTCCTTTTTTTAGTACCACCTCTACCAAGGTTCCAAGCGCGCTGAATCGTTACCAAAACGTGACGTGTAAACTCCGCTGGTCACTGATTGGCCGGAGAAAATCGTCATTGAACTTGCGACACGAGACACAACAGAACCGCTATATTTAGAACAGCCAGAGAAGGATCGCACGCACCTTTTTGTATTAACCAAAAATTTTCTTTGGCTGCCATCAGCCTCTTTTGAAACAAACTCCTTCGTCTCGCTGTTAAAAACATCCACATGCCGAGAATGAAGAACACCATGCCGTCGATATGCTCCATTGTTGTGTGTTTGTTTGTGGCGCGTTTACGATGATGTCACGGCAGTAGAGGCGCCGCAACTATAACGACACGTGAATAATCCCGCCCCCTCTAAAGCGTTACTAAACTGCAGTGGAAGCGCAAACCGAGCCGAACTGAGCTGAACCAAAGTGAGCTGTACTGAACCGTGCTGTGCCGTACTACAGTATGCAGTGGAAAAGAGGCATTAATCTCCTAGCAGAAAAGTCAAGCTAATTACTTGATAGTATTTTGTAAAAGGCACAGACAGGATGTTATCACAATAGGCTATTCAGCCTAGTTTGGTATAACATGAAAATTTAGCTTAGGAATGAAAAGATAAATCTCATTCATCCCGCAGAAAGCAGCTCCAAAACTCAACTTGTTATAGGCTTTGCTTGCCAGACGTGTATTAATCACATCAATCAGCTCTCTGAGCATGAAGCTGGCGAACAGCATGCCAAGTTAATACTTGGTTTCTATTTTGGCTTCTGGTGATTATTTCAGCATGACTTTTTAAACCCATGACTTTTAAAGCAGTATGTGTCCATAAAAAAATATCCCATGAATTTCTCAGGAAAAGAAGTCCTGGAAAAGTATATTGTAATTGACTGAAAACAATAAAGATTTTAGCAGCTACTCATTAAAAATGCCAACAGTAATATCCTTACCACGACTTCCATTTTTCTGAACATTAAACGATTAAATAGAATCGTGATTAAAAACAGTTCCTGGTTATGGTCTCAGAGTATTGTATATGGTGTTGGAGCACATCTACAGATGTGTCTCACTAGGATTTAACCACTGCTGGAGAGTCTGAGACAGCTCGCCCTCGGTTTTTTTGGCACCCTAGCATGCCAGACCTCCTGTTTCGCCAGCTGGATGCCAGGAGAGGCGTACACCATGCTGTACATCATGTGGGCCTTAATTGGGTTTGACTGGACAGATCTTGCCTAGCAGGAGATGTGTTTGGAGGATCGGGCCAGGTAAGCGTGTACTAGCTACAGGTGTAGATGATGCGCACATGTTAGAGCCGGACAGCTTTGTAACTATACTTAGGCTCTGAGTTTCAGGATCCGTGAAGGTTTCAAGCTGTGGAGTCTGAAAGAGAGAGAAGCAAATAAACAGAGGAGGTAACACGAGGAGATGGAAAGAGGTTCTATGCATTACGTTTTTAATTATTTATGACTCAAAAAACAAAAAATGAGACTCAATCCAATGCAATGCAATGCATACTGTAGTGCTGTCAAAGGAACAGTGCGAACCTAGGTTTCCATCAAAACACAAAATAATACGAGGGTCTTATTTCCCTTGGGCTTTATTTCACAGGCACAGTGCAGCAAAATGGAGTTTTCACTTGTTCCAAAAATTTATAAATTGTCAACTCCCAATTGACTCATTTAAATGTACAGACCTCTGCAATCCAGCACGGAGGTCAATAAACTAGCTAGCAGCATTAGCAGTGGTCTGACAGAAATAAAACTGATCAAAGCAGCAGTAATGGGTGTGGATCTGATGAGACGGATGAATAATCGTGATAATTAGGGAAGGATGTTCACTGCCACTGGTAACATTGACTCATCAGCGGGTTACATTGTGTTTTTATACTCCCACGTTGCATTTTACACACCCCAGTGAGCAAAGAAGACAATTTACATTTTTAGACATTAAAAAAAAAACAAGAAGAAAAAAAATATCCCTGTCTTTTTGTATTGACCAGGGATAATTTGATGTTTTCCGTATTGTGACCTCATATAAGAAGATACCCTTCGGCCACCTGTTGCTCAGACCTTCTCTCCCCTGTTGATTAAAGAAATTATTTATTCATCTTCTATACAGTTTAACTGGCGCCTACTGTATATTCCAGGAGACTTATGGCACAAGGTCGGGTACATCCTGAACAGAGTGCCAATGCATCATAGTGCATAATGAACACATCTTAAATTAAACACTTATTTTATAATACAGTTGGTGTGCTTTCCATGTAACCTGGAAACCTACCAAAAAAAAAATCTGTTTTGAGTACCAGCTGTATGCAATTTATAGTTTAGTAAGTACTTCTGAACATACAATTAGACAAACAGAGCTCGTGAGAAGGTTTAATATCACAGTGAATAAACTTGGAAACGTGATGGACAGGATGGACAGAAACATGCCTCTAATGTGGCCATGTTTTTGATGTCGCTGTTGCCTTTATTGTACCACATGTATTGGAAATAAGACGCAGGTGAATATGTGAGAATGCCGCTTGTGAAGCCTTACGTCAATTACTGAGTAAACCAGCCTAGAGAATGACTTTATTTAAGGTCCAGCAAGACTATCCATGTACTGTATACTGTAGGTGTCCATATTATAGTATAACTGTCAAGTTATTGCTGTTTCCCGGAATAGTGAGCCACAATTCAATCCATCCACAGCTCGAAATGATGTATTTCCAAACACAGACAATTCAGTTTACACATTTCCGTTCACACTACGATTAGAAATCTCTAATTGCTGTTTAGTTCTACTGTTAATGAATGACAAATGCAAGACAAAGTTCATACCAGGCATTGTTCGTGATACAATATTCTATTTGATTCTGCACGCACACACACACAATCACATGCACCCAGGAAAAAAAAAAAAAAAAACAGAGATTGTTTCAGGAATCACACATAAAAGTTTGCAAACTGCACTTGACTCCTGATTGAGTTGTTAAACCCCAAAAAAGGAAAAGAAACCCGAAGTGAATAAAAATGTGTGAAAGTGCCTATGCTGTTACTGCTTGAGTGAAATAATCGCTCTATACTGAGATCTGAGTCAGACGTAATGAGCAAGTTAATGGCTTGCGATGTAGGTCAGGATCATGATTACCTTGCTGTGTCAGAAACTGTTTGACTGGACATGCCACTAGAAGAAAAAGTGTGTGCTAAAAGAAGAAAATGGAGAAACCCTAGAACTGTGGAGGAAAAAACAAACACGTCTTACAGTTTATATACTGTATTCAAAGTCTAGCTAACACAGTTTAATATGCTAATATTAAAATCTGAATATAATCATGATTATAACCTAATAAACAACAAATTGCCATTGAAAATTTTTAAATATATATCTGACAATTATTCTTGTGAAGAGCTCAAGTCTGTTTTTCCTTCTGGTTCTCCTTCTACTGTAGTTGTAGTCCCTGCTTGCTCTCTTCACTAAATCTCTCTCTCTCTCTCTCTGTCTCTGTCGAGCTACCATGTATGATCCAGACCACCCTGCCCTCTGACTGAGCCTGGTGTCCCGCTTCTGTTTGTAGATTTGGAGGTCGCATGGAAGCCCCATGTGCTCTGCTTGGAAAGCGTGTGGTGACTGGGGACGACTCCACTTGACCATGAAGATGGACTTGGACTCAGTGACAGCTGTTTTCGAATGATCTTTGGCTGCAATTACTCAGTAGTTCAGGACTGAAATTCCAACGAACAGTTTTGTACTGTATCTGA
This sequence comes from Channallabes apus, assembly GCA_030522415.1. Lineage (NCBI taxonomy): Eukaryota > Metazoa > Chordata > Actinopteri > Siluriformes > Clariidae > Channallabes > Channallabes apus. The sequence goes on along the minus strand of CM060115.1, from coordinate 9,755,694 downwards.
GCCTCCAATAGCAATACTGTAATGTTATAATACACATATACAGTAAGTACTGTATGTTATACTGAACTAACAGCCTCCTAACTGAATCTGGTTCCTTTCAAGGTTTCTTCCTACTGCCATCACCGAAGTTTTTTCTTGGCTCCGTCGGCCTCGGCTTGCTCATCAGGGGCAATAAGTTAGACATATTTCCTCACACTTATCAAACTCTTTTTTTATTCTGTAAAGTTGTTTTGTGATAATGACCATTGTTAAAAGTGCTAAACAAATAAAATAAAATTGAATTGAATTAAATATTATCTGCATAATGCTACAAAGTGCCAGTGCAATTCAATGAGAGTTTTATAAGGATGTAGGCAAATAATCAGCACCAGTCTGATTTTATCTGAACTATTAAAGATAATTATTTACCATTAACAGCACCTCGCAAATTGTTTTATGGCTCTTATACCAGAACAATAATTTAATTTTTTTTGGACTGCTATAGAACATCACTGTTATAGATTGGTACAACAATCCACGTTCAAAAAAATATTAGTTTTGTAACACTCTTCCAAAATAGGAAAGACTTCCCAATAATAGTGACTATAAATGAATAGGGTGTACCCTGCCTCATGCCCTAAATCTCCTGGGTGACCCTGTATAAAGGATGAAGCAGTATAGACGATGAGTGAGTGGGTGAGGAAAGGACATCATGTACTTTTTTGTTTTGTTCATTTATAGCCACTATTAATGTTGTTGTAGTGTTAGTGAAACATGTTCATACTGTATTAGAACACTGAAAAATACTCTTCATTAGGTATGTACACCTTGCTAATATTGGGTTGGACCCTCATTTGCCTTCAGAACTGTCTTCATTCTTCATGGAATAGAGTCAACAAGGTGCTGGAAACATTCATTAGAGATTTTGGTCCATGTTTACATGATAACATCATGCAGTTGCTGCAGCTGTACATCCATGATGCAAATCTCTCATCCCGCCACATCCCAAAAATGCTCTATTGAATTGAGATCTGGTGACTGTGGAGGCCATTTGAGTCCAATGACCTCATTGTCATGTTCAAGAAAGTGATAGTTTGAGATGAATTTGGCTTTGTGACATGGCACATTATCCTGTGGTCAAAAAGAGATGGAGGTAGTCAGCAACCATACTCAGGTAGGATGTGGCAATTAAACAATGTTCAGTTGGTACTAAAGGTCCAGAGTGTGCAATAAAAAGATCCTTCAAAACATTACACCACCAGCTTGAACTGTGGATACAATCCCTGGGTTTTAACGAGATGTTATTTAACTTAGTGATGCCTTTCTATCGTCTTGAACCAATCTGGCCGTTCTCTTCTGATCCTGGCATCAACAAGGCATTTTCACCCAGAGAACTTCCCTCACTGGATTTTTATTTTATCTTTTTCAGATCGTTCTCTGTAAACCCTAGAGATGGTTGTTCGTGGAAATCTCAGTAGATCAGCACTTTCGGAAATACTTGGACCAACAACCATGCCACGTTCAAAGTCACCTAAAACACCTTTCTTCCCCATTCTCAATCTTGGATACAGTTGAAGAAGTGCTCCTAATGAAGTAACCAGTGTGTAAATATTACACTGAAGCATCCTCTCACCAGGCAAGATTTCTTTATGATTTGAGTGTAATAATGTATTATAACCAAATAAAGAACCTGTTTGTGTTTTATTCCAGCAGTCTGGCAGTATTTGCAGCTTAAAAATTCTTGTTTATCAGAAAAAGAATTCACAATAATCATTCATCAACACATCTGCATACCTGTACCTGTTTTTTTGTTCTTTTTTATTTTTCCTTTACCACACTAATGATGTTCTTGTCATTTATTTTTGCACATACCCATCTTTTGATGACTGTGAAAGATTTCTCCAAAGTGCTGTGCTGTTTCTCAGAACAGACTGTTTCTAAGAAATGCATTTGTCAGGAACATCTATCAGGAGATGGTGTCGAGAGGTTTTTTTCTTTCTTTCTATTTTTCTTTTTTTTTTATATACATCATGTCTAAGATGTGAAACTTTTTCTCTTCTCAAATGTTTCTGTCAAGGGCCCTTTTGAACGTCTTGTCAGATGTCTTCTGATAAAGGAAAAAAAATGTCAGGCAGCAGCATTTACTGTAGATGGCCTGAAAGACTATTGTCCCTTTCTGTCCAGGACATACAGAGATGTTTAAGCTTTTACATCCTGCATGGGTCAGAATGACCCATTTTTTTCTGCTACAATTCTTATAAAAGTGGAGCAGTACATTAAGAATAACGATGTGTTCAACATGAATGTTAGGCTGGTACTGTCAAACGCTTCGAACAGTAATTTCTGGTTGTGGTGTATATTAATATTCGTTCCTACTTTCTACAAAAAAAAACTAATTACATGGATTTCTTTACATAACCAGTTTTAAATTGTTGATATTGTTTATATGGTGTAATTAAAAGTATGTTGTCATCCCACATTCATTCATTCATTCATTTTCTATACCGCTTAATCCTGCGTTCAGGGTCGTGGGGGACCTGGAGCCTATCCCAGGAGACTTCGGGCACTAGGCGGGGTACACCCTGGACAGGGTGCCAATCCATCGCAGGGCACACACACACATACACACACTCACACACCCAATCACACACTACGGGCAATTTGGGAACGCCAATTAGCCTAACCTGCATATCTTTGGACTGTGGGAGGAAACCGGAGTACCCGGAGGAAACCCACCAAGCACAGGGAGAACATGCAAACTCCACATCCCACATTTCCTCATATTTTCTTCCCAAAAGCTGGACTTTCATGCATTTTCTCCAAAGTCAAAACTTTTTGGCTTTCATTTTTGGCCAATTTTTGTCTCTCATTTTCACTCTAGTCCCTGTATCTGACCAGCTTCAGAGGAATGTTTTTATTTGTTAAGCCACAGTGACCTATAAATCATATATAATACACCTAATTTAGGTACAGATGATAACAGATGATCAGGCCAATAATTAGTATATTGGCGATGCTGAAGTGGTTGGAACAGATGAGAGGGGAAATGAGGTTGCTTTTGAGGTATTTACATTTACAAGACCCTTTTAATCTGACTGAGTGTATTTCAAAATATATAACTAATTAATGTATTTCCAGTCTACCAGCATAGTATAGTATTTAGCAGTTTTATGTGTTTATCATTTTTATATAGCCTGGCTCTTGGTTAGAGTGAAAGTTCCATGGGAGTTTGTGAAGTCCTTAAAGCGATGATCAACGGCGACATTCAGTCTTTTCTTTTGAAGTCCCTGGGGAGCATGACATCACCCCGCTCCACTCTTACAGACCTCCGCACCTAGAGCTAAGCTGCCTGCTTAATTTTTATAGAGAAAAGAAATCCCAAGATCCGTTCACGATAATCATTTACCAATCGTGCCCGATCTAGCGGCCCTGCCCCTTCTCACCCCTGCACCCGTTGTCCTTTAAAAAGATCTCTATGAAAATGCTGTGGTGAGGTATAAGAAGAATACAACACTTTTATTCACAAGCCACGTCAGGCTTTATTACTGTAAAGCTTCCAGGTGTTGCTAATTTTTCTATTACAGCATTCCTCTATGTCTTTTATGTTTACATACAGTATAATTTGTATTATGTTGATTATGTTTGTATGAAAGTAATTTCGATTAATATTTTTGACATTTTAAGGTAATTACTTACAAATTGTAGTGATGGCTCAGATAAGGATGTGCAATCTGAACCAAAAGGTTTGTGAACTTAAATCCCAGGTTGAACAGAAAGTCATATTTAAGCTCTTGAGCAAAAAAAACAAAAAACCCAACAACTTAAAATCTCAAATTATGAGCTAAATGCTTGAATGCTTGAATTCAACCCTGTACATTTTGTATGGAAAGAATAAAGAAAAGAAATAAATGGAAGTGTAATTTTATTGCTATAGTAACTAAGAAGACGCTCTGGGTCAATGGGGCATTCATTGCTAAGTAGTGAATAGCCCCAAAGTTAATCTAGCACTGTGGAGGGAATCTCGTTTAAAAGATTTGACTTAATTGAGCGCATTTAAGAGCTGCAGGTACGGTAAATTGACTGTACTCTCTCTTTCACAGCAGGACGCTAGGCAGGGCCGAGGAGCATTAACCGATGAGCTTCACGGATTCAGAGGTTGGCCGCAGCAATGCGTTTGTGGAAACAAACAACAAGGCGATAGTAAAGTCCTCCTTCAAGGACGTTCAGAGGTCGCAGAGCCCATTCGTTCACCAATTTACATTGATCAGCTCACTCAAGTGCTGCTTATGTTGTTTATAGACCACAAATTTCAGTGCAAGCAGGATATAAATCACCTGAGAACTTTTTCTTGATTAAATAAAGCTGCTCTCCTGGGGTAATGGAGGAAATGTATATGGTAGTGCTATACCTAAATAAAATATCCATAAAACATTACACGGAATAGTATATATAGATTGAAATGACTGGAAACGGATTAAGAACCATTCAACACATTCTCAAAACCTGAGAGGTTTTGAGAGGTGGAAGAAATGTGGTTGGAAAATCATGAATGGAGATCATTTATACGCTTGGTAAAAAAAAAAAATCAACAGTAAAAATCACATCTATGTTTAATAGTGAAAGTAATAGAACTACCATACAAACACAAACACACAATAGTGAACTACAGTAGAACTCAGAGGATTGGAACTAAACAGCTCTGTGGCCATACGTAGGACAACCACTTGTTAGTGAGACTCATTGGAGAAAGGCTTAGGAAGCATAAAGATTGAACTTTGGAGCAATGGAAAAGGTACATCAGGCTAAGGAGGGAAGTGCATAAAGAGATGCACCCAACATGCAGTGCCCACTGTACAGTACATGCCTCTGAAGGCAACGTTATCATCTGGGGTTGCTTCAGTTGTTAGGTCAAGACTCAGCAATGTTATTCATTCATTCATTCATTTTCTATACCGCTTAATCCTGTGTTCAGGGTCGCGGGGGACCTGGAGCCTATCCCAGGAGACTTCGGGCACTAGGTGGGGTACACCCTGGACAGGGTGCCAATCCATCGCAGGGCACACACACATACACACACTCACACACCCAATCACACACTACGGGCAATTTGGGAACGCCAATTAGCCTAACCTGCATATCTTTGGACTGTGGGAGGAAACCGGAGTACCCGGAGGAAACCCACCAAGCACGGGGAGAACATGCAAACTCCATGCACACAGAGACGGGAATCGAGCCTGGCTGGGGAATCGAACACAGACCCTGGAGGTGCAAGGCGACAGTGCTAACCACTACACCACCGCGCCGCCTTCATCAATGTTATGTGGAAATAAAATATAGCCAGTTGATGATTTTAATATACTGAATGACCAGGGTATCAAAAACCAAGGACTTTTTCATCCCTGATAGTATAATCAAGGGCTTGATTTGTGAAAGACAAAAAAAATGATTCTGGGAGAATGAGGAATCATTTCACAACGGAATCAGCCTCACCATTGTGCTCTGTAATCAAAGCGAAAGGAAGCTGAACGAGTTATTATTATGTTCTATTTTTTTATGGGGTTTAGGGAGTTTATAGCAGCTAACCAGTCAGTGTAGGTGAAGGCTAACACATGGTCAGTCCAAGCCACATAAAAATACCCAATTACATTTATTTCTTTTACTCATGCTGTTATACTGTCACAAGTTATTGTAAAACACCCAGAGGACGGAACTACAGTAGCTACCCTTTTCTCCATACATTACCTCACAGAGGCCTGTGATTGGTTGTTGCTACCGAAAGAGCTTGGCCTGTGGTACTGCAAATGGCTGTGAAATTTCTATGATTTCCAGTGACAGTGAGAACATCCCTTGTCCTCTTAATATCTGATCTTGACCTGATCTGGGGTAAAAACTAAATTTTTCATCCTTGGCCAGAATCCGCAGAGACATCTGATCTGATTTTTCCTGACCACCACTTCAAAACTACTTACATTATATTGAGCAGCAAACAGTAAAACTAATAAAATAAATTCTCTTAGATACACAGTTGTGCGGTTATCTAAGGGAATTGGCTGGTAGATTGTTTTAGGCTACGTGCAAAATCTTCCATGGGTCTTCATCCTTAAAATACCATAATGTTGCTTGTATTCCTCAGTGGGGAGAGGCAGAATCGAATTTCCTATTTTTCCTGAAACACTACCTCAGCAGTAATAAAAATAATAATTATTCAATTATTTCTCACGTTCCATACAGCATAGTGAAATGACTTATTCACATCAGGAAGTTGGGTTCAGCCAGGATACAGCACCCCTGGAGCAAATAGGATTAAGGGCCTTGATCAAGGGCTCAACAGTGGCAACTTGCCGGTGCTGGCACTTGAACCCCTGAACTTCTGATCAGTAACCAAGTAACCCACAGTTTTAACCAGTCTTATTTATTATGTACGGTGCATCTATAGTTAATCACTTTGATGCCACTAAAATATGTTTTTTAAGAGAAACCATTTACTGTATGCAACATGTTCCTGGTGAAGTGTCTCATCAGTCCAGAAATCTTTCTAATGCTTAATAAAACTATTTTTTAATATTTTTAGGTCATTTGATCAGCTGACTTAAGTTTAAGTTGAACATTTTGTTTTTTGTTTTTTTCTGTATTAGCATGCTGGACAGATATAAAATCATTTATCCCATTTCTAATATGGTGAAATAAATATGAAGTAAAAGAGCATTTCCATGAAAAATAAGCTGTCTTTTTGATGCTGGAGGATTTTTAAGGTGATAATTTAATTGAGCACAAAATATATTCTTTCTGTCTCAGCAGTGGATTGATGAATTCACTTCTTGTTCATGACATAAAGATTTTTCTATCTCTCATGACCATGAGACTCCACGGTCATTTTAATAACAACAAACAAGACACATAATCCAAAATACCTCATAGCAAGTGGACTTATTAACTTTTACATACAAATCAACCTGGACACCTTTAAACCCAGGTTTATGCATTGGCCTTTTTGCGTTAAAAAAGATTAACACATAAAACTGCTAAAGATTATGGAACTATAGACTACTTTGGACAGACCTTAATTGAATTTCAAACATAAAAGCAACATTTGGTGCATTTATTAGTTATATATTTTGGAATACAACAAAATACTGTATAGCCATAAGGAAATTAATAGTATACCATAAAAAAAAAAAAGAGTTAGACAGTTACTTCTAACTGGGTGAAAATTCCATTCCAACACATGTTCTGTTCTTGTTGCTCTTTCGCTGCTCCCGTTAAGGGATGCCACAGTGTACCACTTGAAGCACAAAATGGTCTGGTCCACCTTTTTTGACAAAATCCCATTTCTACACACTCAATCTAAAACCTGGTGACTAGCCATGAGCTTAGATACTACAAGGCCGTAATATTTTCTCTTTTCACTACAGAAGCAAAATGATTTTAAAGCTGATTCTGATGCACAGTTTATTAAATTCATTGCACTTATGAAATCCATGTAATCGCATTTGGTTGTTGGGTCTAATTCGTTTCATAAATAAAATCATTTTATTTTCTTATTTCCTATTGAAAACTCCTTCAAGTGGGAGTAAATAAATAAGGCTATTTATGGAGTACCATTAATCACTCAGGCACTTCATTTTACCATGGAATATACACCTTTCACCACCTTTCCTCTCTATCTCCTTACAGCAGCCACTAAAATTATTGACACCCCTCCAAAAAAAATTTGTAAACATGTTCTCTTTATATGTTACAATTTCGCTTATTTTCATTAAAGGTATGAAGCTTACAGGTCACTTTATTGGCCATATATTGTGCATACAGTACATACTACCAATCAAAAATATTTTAACTTATCTTCTAATCCAGTGGTAAAACAATGATGGAGGTGTCCAAAATATGCCATAATCTCCTTTAAACAGTTGATGTTGAGATGTGTTATGCTCTGTAAAGTCTTATAACGGCTCTAATCTGAGATGTTGTTTGTTAATTGGTGATTTCTGAGGCTGGTAACAGTAAATTAACTTCTCCTCCGCAGCAGAGGTAAGTTTTGGTCTTGATTTTCTTGGTTGTTCTTCACGAGAGTTTCATCATGATGCTAAAGGGGTTTTGTAAAAGCTTTTGACAAGACTGTCATAAAATAATAACTCACTGTTGTTGTTGTTGTTGTTGTTATTGTTGTTACTTACAGTAGTTACCTAATGCCATATGTTATTTCATAGACTTGCAAAAATCAAGAATTGTCATAAAATGTAGACAATAAATAAAAACATGTTCAAACTAAGAATGTCAGTAAGATACTTACTGTAACTATTAGTTCTTTTGTCTCATAAAATCAATAAAAGAAATGCATAGGAAAAATGAAGGTATGTTAAAATAAGAATAACGTCCTGAAATTGTCACTGGAAATCTTTGAGTAAGACTCATAAGACAGAATTATGATTGACTCTGTCTTTTTTAAATTTTGAAAGCATAGGCATGTAGGACATGAGCCAATGACTATAAACGACTGATGATAATTTCACTCTTATTTTCTCTGCTCAGAAATATTTTTTAAAGATCAAAGTTTTCTGTATCTTAAAAAAAAAAAACCTCTCAGTCATATTCCCCAAGGGTGACATTGTGACTACATAAATAACTTAAAAACTAGTCCTTCAGATTTCCATTAACTATGCACAGTGGCATGTTTGTTGTTTTGCTTTATTAATGCTCCAGTTCATGTGATTTTAATGGAAGAAATCTGGATAATTACAGTGTTAATTACAGCTCACCTTCTTATGTGCTGAGAGAGTCAAATTCCCTCACTACTCTGTGCGTGTGTGTGTGTGCTCACTCAAGTGCACAGTATACTTCAATCCTGTATGTGTATGTGAGTGTCTATTAAGCAGTGCTCAGAAGAAACTGATCAGACCTACAGTACAAACATGAAGCTTGCTGGTGTAGTGTGTATATGCACACAGCTCATGAGTGTATACGTCAGTGGGTCTGTGAGCAGAGGTGTGTGTGTGTGTGTGCGTGTGTGTGTGTGTGTGTGTGTGTGTGCAAGTGTGTGTGTGTGTGCACACGTGTGTTTGTCTCCATTAAATAGAACTCGAAATGAGCTGATTGATGTAAATCGGTGGTAGAGTAAGTGTACACACACACACACACACACACACACATGCACACACACATACGTATGAATCAGACTTGTTTGTCCACTGCAACCCCTCTACATCGTGTGCTGTGGTGCACTGGGTGTTCTGGTGCCTTTCTATCATGACCAGCATTAACATTTTTGCCGATCTAAGCTGTTTTTTTGTGCTACATAGGCTTTTCTGTGGGATCAGACCACATGCCCTGGCTGTTGGACTTTGTGGGCATGGGTGAGCCTTGGGTGCACATGCTCCTTTCACTAGTCAGTTTAACATATATACATTTTATTATACTCCCCGCAGAATGTCTACATGGACATTCACCGGGCTTCGATTCCATCCAGGCATAACGAGTCGAGTGCAGAACTCAGCACAAAATCCAGGCTACAAATCTCCACTAACGAGCGCCGTGCTGCGCTGCAAATGTGTTCAGTACAAAAGTGCAGATTCAACACTCAGCCTGAGCATGGGGTTTCCTTAACGCAGACCTCTTCGTGGAACAGAGGTGCTGAGAGCGGCAGTCTGAACTCACCGAGCCTTTGAGATCTTACACAGTGTGTCTGACCTTGAGGAAGAGAGAGAGAGAAAAAGACAATAGCTTGGACCAAAAAAAAAGGAGCATTTAAATTTTTTTTTTTTTTAGCAAGTTATAAAACCTTAGTCAGCAGTTTACTGTAGCATTATGCACACATGCTTGACTCATCACTGTTTTAGGAATTCTTAAGTATCTTGAACAGACTTGCACACATTTATCTCTGTTATCTCCGAAAAACACAAAATGAAAGAATATCTTTTGACACAGTTAACAGAATGCTAAAATATTAGGTATAATTTCCTACTATATTGTCTCTTCATTCACTCATCGTCTATACCGCATTATCCTGTATACAGGGCCTCAAGGGGTCTGGAGTCTATCCGAGGAGACTTAGGGCATTGACGTGGGATACACCCTGAAAGGGGTGCCAATCCATTGCACACATACACACAATTACATGCTCATTCACACACTACTGGCAAATTGGGCCAAGTTAACCAATTAGCCTAATCTGCATGTCCGTGTTGGGAAACCTGAGTGACGGTGCAATGCGATAGTGCTAACACTAAGCCACTGTGCCACCTCATACTATACTGTATGTTATTAACAAAAACCTTAGGCAATATTTTTTAGCTTACTTTGGTCTGAGTGGCCAAGGAAACAAGTTTTACTCCGCAAAATCTGTCCAGTAAGAGAAAGCAACAGTAAATGAATTTTGCTTAAATCCCTGCTAACTATTTGGAAGATGAGCATCACTAACTGCTAGCATGTTAACTTGATCTGGCTAGAAATTATTATGCTAGATAGCATAACTAACTTCAGCTAAATTGTCATCATTGTTGAAGATTCATGGGATGAATAAAAGGTAGCAGAGAGACAAAGAGAGAGAGAGAGAGAGAGAGAGAGCTCATAAATTTGTTTGAATAAAAACTGAAATTAAAGCTAGATACAGAGAAAAAGATGTAGAGATAGACAGACAAAGAAGATAAATTGTGACCAGTGAAGAAACTGAGAGCCTGTGCCAGAATCAAATGATAGTTAGCTGTAAGTGATAACTCAAAGACTAAAAAAATGGGGAGGGAGGGGATGTAAAGCAAAGGGAACAAACTGTAGACTTTTAGTGACTGAAGCTGAAAAAGAAGAAAGAAAGAAAGAAAGAAAGAGAGTAAGACTAGAGCAGAGTGAAATAGAGTTTAGTTTCTTTTTTAATTATCTACGAGGAAAAACTGAACAGAGACAGAAAATGACATATACTGTAGACAGGAACTCAGGAAGATTGGAAGATGGCAGAAAAAAATGGTATCCTCATATGAGAGCATACACCGATCAGCCATAATATTAAAACCACCTAGTGTTGTGTAGACCCCTCCCACCCTCCCCTTGTTCCACCAAAACAGTTTTGAAGTGTCAATGCCTGGACTTCACAAGACCTCTCAAGGTGTGCTGTGATATCCTTGACCGTGATATTGTCAGCAGATCCTTTAAGTCTTTAAGTTCTGATGTGACACCTCCATGGATCGGACTTGTTTGTCAGAGATGCTCGATCAAATTGAGATCTAAAGAATTTGAAGGCCAAGTCAAAACCTTTACCTCTGTTTCATGTTCTTTTTCTGAACATTTCTGCAGTGTGGCAGGGCGCATTATCCTGCTGAAAGCAGCCACTGGCATTGAGAAATGAAAGGGTGTATTTGGTCTGCAACTATGTTTAGATAGGTGCTAGGTGTCAAAGTAACATCCACATAAATGACAGGACCCAAGGTTTTCTTGCCTAGAGCATCATGCTGCCTCTGCCACCTTGCCTGCTTTCTATATTGCCTCTTGGTGCCAATTCTTCCCCAGTTAAACAATCCACAAGCACCCCTCCATCCACATGATGTAAAAGAAAACATGATTATTCAGACCATGCCACCTTCTTCCATTTATCCATGCTCCATTGTGCTTTCAGTGCTGGACAGGGGGTCATCATGGGCACTCTGACTGGTCTGAGCCTACGCAGCATCAAACTTAGCAAGATTTGCACTGTGTGTTCTGACATTTTTCTATCATCACCAGTATTATCCATTTCAACCGTTCCACTGTTGAACCCTATCACTGCTTCATCATTTTTTCTTCCTTGGACCATTTCTGGTAGGTACTTACCACTGCACACCCCATAAGACCTGCTATTTTAGAGAGGCTGTGACCCAGCTGTCTAGCATCACAAACATTGCTCAGATTTTTACATTGACCCTTTTTCCTGCATACAAACAAATCAAATTTAGGAACTGACTGTTCACTTGCTGCAATTGTAATGAGATAAACATTGTTATGCATAAAGTTGGATGCTTACCATCATCTTCAATCCTTACTCAGGAGTGGAGAGGATTTTTAAAATTATTTCGGGGGGATATTTAGAAGTGTGTTTATTCATTGCCAATGGCTCTGCAGGCTAACTTTACAGGATTTCTAAGAGGATTTTAAGATATGCCTAAGATCCATAATCCTCACTAACAAAGCTAGCTGGATGAATAAATTAAGCTAACATCACAGGATTTCTGAAAAGAATTTTAAGACGTTCATAAATGATCATAATCGTATTTTAAAGGCCATATTTTAAAATGTTCATAATGTTCATTGATGATGCTTGCTAGCTGGAAAACCACTGAAGGATTTTGAGATAATTATAAATGTTCATGATTTTATTCCCAGATAGCACAGGTACAGTACGTCGCGGAGACATCTGCTAAAGAGCGTATCATCTGGTAAACATCGTGTTAGTTTTTTAATAGTCGTATTTTGATCGTCTGTTGATCGCCTGTTTGAGCTGTTAAATGATGCATCGTCTATACGACGTCTATATGACGTATCTTTATCATCCGAAATTTGCTGGTATGTGGACGGGAAGCTGCAGCATCAGCTATGACTTGAATGATTTAAGGAGAAATACATGAATTATTATTTTTTTTATTTAGTGGCGGAAATGGGCTTCCATAGGTTTATTCAGAAGAACTACATCAAGAATAAATATCTGATGTTAATTAAGTGTAATTGGGAAATGACTGGTTTATATTTATTAAATTATTGTAGTTCCGCGACCCTGAACACAGGATTAAGCGGTATAGAAAATGAATGAATGAAATTATTGTAGTCAGTGGTGTCAAAAGTATTCACATGCATTACTTGAGTAGAAGTATAGATACTAGGGTTTAAAAAGACTTCTTTAGAAGTTGAAGTATCAACTCAAGCTTTTTACTCAAGTAAAAGTGTAAAAGTACTGGTTTCAAAACTACTTAATTACTTTAATGGTGCAAAAAGTCAAACTTCAGAGGCATGTCATCAGGAACCTTTATTGGAATGTAAATGTACATCCAAGCTTAGCTACAAGAATCTGTGAGGGCAACATACAGTACAAGAAAATTAGTGTACCCAGGGCTGGCTTAGTAACAATTACCCTGGTATGGTTGTCTACAATAAACATTAGTGCTGTCAGAATGAATGATTCATCCAAGTGATTAATCAAAAAAATAATAATAATAAATAAATAAATATATAACCCTATCTGACCAGGGACTATCTGACAATTTTGATTCATACACATTCACATTCCATACAACCGAAAATGCTATTTTATTCAAACGTCCTTGCTGGAGTGTGTGACATAACACCATGTGCAGGTGCGATGGATCGCGTATCAACCAACAGGTTGTCGGAATGGTATGTTTATACTTCTCATCTGTAACATCCTTCGGTATAGAAGAAAATAAAGATCACATAGACAAACGGAGTTGTTAGCGAATGTGCCGTTTACTTTTTTGTTCTCTTATGCACATGCCCAGTGACAGATTACACACGCTTAGTTACCTCGTCCCACTCGACGTGCTTACGTCAGAGTCAGGATGCTGAACAGAACACTTGGAACAGAACTACATGCAAACATTACATCATGCAACCACAATCAAATTCGCTCCATCCGGATGGTACGATTTATCCGGATGTTTTTTGAATGACAAGCTGAAATAAAATAGGAGTAATGAGGCTAATTTTAAAATGTAAGGAGTAGAAAGTACAGATAATTGCGTGAAAATGGAAGGAGTAGAAGTAAAAAGTCGTCAGAAAAATAATTACTCCAGTAAAGTATAGATACCCAAAAGTTCTACTTAAGTAAGTGTCATACACACTCAACCTGCGCCCGGCACTAGGACCCGGAAGTAAGACGGGCGCAAAACCAGGAAGTATAAAAGAGGTAAACAAACGATGGCTTACCGCTCAGTCATTGAGTTCGGCCCATGTCAGCTCCAGCTGTCGTTTCAGCAAACCGTGAGTACTCACATGTTGGTTCCGTTTGTCTTTGCTATTGTGTGTGTATTTTTAGGACGCGGGTTAAATTTGTGTTTTTCCCTTGCTCCGCTTTTGTGAGAGTCCTTAAACTAAATCGCGTGGTTATCCTGCCTGTTCGCTTCTTTCCGCGTTTGGGTTTATCCTCCACGCTACATTGGGCTAACCGCTAAAGCTACGTCTTCTGGTCACCTCAGGTTAGTCCATCTTGACAGAATGACTGAGCCCTCCGCGGTAAACCCAGCGGATTATGCGAGTCTCTGCGACGTTGTAGATCAGCATGCGGCGCTAATCAATCAGCTAACCGGGGATCTCGCTTCTCTCCGCCGCGAGGTCGCTGAGCTCCGGCGGGAGAATACGGATCTCCGCGCAGCTATTGATGACGTCACTGCTCGATCGCACGCCGCGGGGGCCGCGGCGCCGCATCCCCCCCCCCCCCCCTCCTTCTGATGTTTTTCTTTCTCTACCAGAGAAGTGGAACGGCACGGACGGGAAGTGCAGCGTTTTTCTGACAGCTCTCGATCTGGTGTTTGAGTTTAATGCCACCAAATACTCCACCGATCGCCTTCGCATTGCTCTTCTCGTCTCGTTGCTAAAAGGGCAGGCAGCAGAGTGGGCCACGGCAGTTTTACAGGCAGATACAGATACCGCCCACTCTTACAATGAGTTCATCCACCAACTCAAACTCACTTTCGAACATCCAGCGGGCGAGGTGGAGACCGACACCAGACTTTATCACCTGAGGCAGGGAGGATTGCCCGTGAGCCGCTATACGGCCGAGTTTCGCACTCTCGCCGTCCAAACAACGTGGGGCGATGCAGCACTCCGGACATCCTACTACGAGGGACTGGCTTCTCGAATTAAGGACGAACTAGCCGGGCGAGAGCTTCCTGCGACCCTGGAGGGCCTGATCCAACTCGCTCTCCGGATCGACCAGCGCCTCCTCTCTCGTCCGAGGCCAGCCCCTCGCACCCTACCACCTGCACCCACCTTCGCCGTCACCACTTCACGACCAGCACCCGTCTTCACTGTCACCACTCCACGCCCCGCAGACTCCGCCACCTACGCCACCCCGGGGCATGTCGGTTCTCCACCTCCTGCCGTGGTTGACACCGGAGCCGGGGAACCCATGCAACTAGGACGCGCCTCCTTGACCGCTGCAGAACGGGAGAGACGCTTTCGTGAAGGGCTCTGTGCCTATTGCGGGTCAGCTACACATCACAGGGCAACCTGCCCGCTCAGACCGGGAAACGCCCAGGCCCGGTGAGAGGAGAGAGATACTCGCCGGGTCACCTTCGTCTCTCCGCCATCACCACCCACTCCTCCCGTCTCACGGTTCAGGTACACCTCCAGGTTGGCCACAAACGGGTCCGAAGTGCTGCGTTCATCGACTCCGGGGCAGCAGGTAACTTCATTGACTCTGCATATGCCAAAACCCTGGGGGTAAAACTCGAGGCGTTATCCCAGCCCGTTCGCATCACCTCTGTCGACGGTCGCCCCCTCTCCACCAGCCCAATCAGCACCCGAACCGAACCCATCACCGTCTCCATCAACCAACACCATGAACAGTTAAAATTCTTCGTCACCTCCATCTCATCTCCACCCATCATCCTTGGTCATCCCTGGCTGCTCCAACATGACCCTCTAATCTCCTGGACCCAGAATCGGATCCTTCAGTGGGGCGCGACCTGCAACGAACTATGCCTACGGGCAGCGGCTGGGACGTGCTCTAGGGAGTCCGAGGCCCCCGACGTCGACACCAACTCCATCCCCGAACCATACCGAGACCTATCGGAGGTTTTCTGCAGGCGACGAGCCACCCATCTTCCTCCTCATCGTCCATACGACCTCGCCATAGACCTCCAACCCGGTACGATCCCCCCCCGCGGCCATCTCTACTCACTCACACCCACCGAGACCCAGGTGATGGAGGAATATGTAAACAACGCCCTGCGCCAAGGCACCATCAGGCCCTCCTCCTCACCTGCCGCCGCGGGGTTCTTCTTCGTGAAGAAGAGAGGCGGTGAACTTCGCCCTTGTGTCGACTATCGGGGGCTCAACCATCTCACCATCAAAAACCGACATCCTCTGCCTCTTACCAACTCAGCCCTGGACGCCCTCTCTGGCGCCACCATCTTTACGAAGTTGGACCTCCGGAGCGCCTACAACTTGGTGCGTATCAGAGAGGGCGATGAGTGGAAGACGGCGTTCATCACCCCCACCGGACATTATGAAACCCTTGTCATCCCATTCGGACTGTGCAATGCCCCCGCCGCATTCCAACACTTCATTAACGACGTCCTTCGGGACATGCTCGGTCGGTGGGCATTCGCATACCTGGACGATATTTTAATTTATTCACGCACCATGGAAGAACACACCCAGCACGTCAGGGCGGTTCTAAAGAGATTACTCGCCCACCAACTGTACTGTAAGTTGGAAAAGTGCGCTTTTCACGAGCGCTCCACCACGTTCCTGGGTTTTGTCATCTCGCCCCAGGGTGTGGCCATGGACCCGCAGAAGCTAGAGGTTGTGCGTCATTGGCCCCTACCCAAGACCCTCAAACAGCTTCAACGGTTTCTCGGGTTTGCGAACTTCTATCGTCGCTTTATCCGGGACTACAGTACAGTTGCCGCCCCCCTAACCGCTCTGACCCGTCCCTCCTCTCTCCCTTTTCACCTCAACCCGGCAGCTGTCTCCGCTTTTCGATCACTGTGTCACCGCTTCACCACTGCACCGATTCTCCACCACCCAGATGTCAATAAATCATTCGTTGTGGAGGTGGATGCTTCAGATGTGGGCGCTGGAGCTATCCTCTCGCAGCAAGGTCCAGACCAAAAACTACACCCTTGTGGTTTTTTCTCCAGAAAATTTGACTCCACTCAGCAGCGATACGGGGTAGGGGACCGCGAACTGCTGGCCATAAAGTGGGCTCTGGAGGAGTGGCGTCACTGGCTCCAGGGCGTCAGTGAGCCATTCATAGTCTGGACGGACCATCAAAATCTAATCACCATCCGAAACATTAAACAGTTAAATCCACGACAGGCGCGGTGGGCATTATTCTTTGAGAATTACAACTTCCACCTCTCATACCGCCCGGGGCCCAAGAACACCAAAGCTGACGCCCTCTCCCGACAACTAGAGGTGGACCCCCCCCGGGCGGACCCCGCGCCTGTCCTCCCCTCTTCCAAGATCATCGCACCCCTGCAACTGGACCTGGAAACGAGAGTGCGCCAGGCACGAGGTACAGAGACCGAACCGGCAGGTGTGCCACCTGGACGACTCTTCGTGCCTGAAGGGATGAGACCCGAGGTTCTCCACTGGGGACACTCCTCCCCAATTTCGGGCCATCCAGGCACCCGACGATCCCTCCAATTTATCCAGCGCGACTTCTGGTGGCCATCCATGATGAGGGACGTCCAAGAGTTCGTTCAGGCATGCCCAGTGTGTGCCAGGGCAAAGACCACCAACCGACCCTCTCCAGGAGAACTGCAACCCCTTCCAGTCCCTCGACGGCCCTGGACGCACATTGCCGTGGACTTCATCACGGGCCTGCCGGTCTCCGAAGGAAAGGACACCATCCTCACGATCGTGGATCGGTTCTCTAAGACCGTGCATCTGGTGGCTCTCGCCGGACTCCCGTCAGCAAAGGAAACAGCAGAGCTGATTTTAGAGCACGTAGTCCGTCTGCATGGGTTCCCCAAGGATATCGTCTCGGACAGAGGGCCCCAGTTCACAGCCCGGTTCTGGAAGGCCTTCTGCCGTCTGATCGATTCCACCTGCAGTCTGTCCTCCGGATACCACCCACAGACTAACGGTCAGACGGAGCGGACCAACCAACAACTGGAGCGCTACCTGAGGTGTTTCGTAGCGGACCGTCAGCGCTCCTGGGCACGCTACCTCATTTGGGCGGAACTATCACACAACCTCCACATCTCCTCTGCCACTAACCTAAGCCCATTTGAGGTATGCCACGGTTTCCAACCCACCGTGTTCAACCACCCAGAGCCGGAGGTTGATGTACCGTCAGCCCAACAGTTGGTCCGCAGATGTCGGCGGCTCTGGACTACGACCAACCAGGCCATCCAACGTGCCAATGCCCGCTACATCCACCAACATCGCCGCCGACATCCTCCGGGACGACTATACCACGTAGGTGACAAGGTATGGCTGTCCACAAAAAACCTCCACCTCCGCACCGAGTCAAAGAAGCTTTCCCCCAGATTCATCGGACCATACCACATCACTCACAGAATTAACCCTGTCACCTACCGGCTCCAGCTGCCTGCGGCGCTCCGGATCCATCCAGTCTTCCACCTGTCCCAGTTCAAGCCCTTCATCACCTCACCCATGATTCCACCCACCCCCCCAGCTCCTCCTCCCCGGATCATCGACGGCGGTCCCGCCTACACCGTGCGCCGAATCCTTGACTCGCGCCCTCGGGGCAAAGGTACGCAATACCTGGTGGACTGGGAGGGCTATGGCCCCGAGGAGCGGTCTTGGATCCCGGCCCGGTTCATTCTCGACTCCCAGCTAATTCGGGACTACCGTCACAGGGTATCCTCCATCCCAGGACCGTCAGGAGCCAGTCCTGGACAGGGGGGTACTGTCATACACACTCAACCTGCGCCCGGCACTAGGACCCGGAAGTAAGACGGGCGCAAAACCAGGAAGTATAAAAGAGGTAAACAAACGATGGCTTACCGCTCAGTCATTGAGTTCGGCCCATGTCAGCTCCAGCTGTCGTTTCAGCAAACCGTGAGTACTCACATGTTGGTTCCGTTTGTCTTTGCTATTGTGTGTGTATTTTTAGGACGCGGGTTAAATTTGTGTTTTTCCCTTGCTCCGCTTTTGTGAGAGTCCTTAAACTAAATCGCGTGGTTATCCTGCCTGTTCGCTTCTTTCCGCGTTTGGGTTTATCCTCCACGCTACATTGGGCTAACCGCTAAAGCTACGTCTTCTGGTCACCTCAGGTTAGTCCATCTTGACAGAAAGGTAGCGAAGTATTTGTACTTCGTTACTTGACACCTCTGCTTGTACAGTAATTGTTTCTTTTAACTTACGGCTTCAGATATGCGGAATCCAATACTTCAGTCTCCGACAGAATCGGATGCTGAAAAATTCATCAAAGATTTCCTTCGCTTGGGGATGTACTTTTTTTTGTTATTTGTTATGCATGTACACACAAAAAAAAGCTGGGTTGTTTTTTCTACCCAAACGCTGGGTTGCCGCTGCTGGGTCATTTTTCTGAGTTGATGACGGTTCATCTTCCTCGGGCATTTAAGGGAAAATGACGTTAAATACAAGGTCTGTATGCACATGCTCACTCACCTATGACTGAAAAATTATTACTATATGTAACATTTATTACTGTTACAGTGTTAAGGTTACACACAAACTTTCCGGCTGGTCTGAGGTACTGGATGATAATTTAGCTGAGAATAGCTGCTAGCCACCCCACCTGTGTATGAAAGAAACTGAGCTTTTTAGCTTTCTCTGTAAATTGTTTTCAGGATGTATGAAGATGGTGAAGTTATGAATGAACGCTAAACTGTTAACTGTAGTGCTAGCATGACGCAGGTATTTAGTTAGGTTGCTAGCGCTAGCAGCCACATATCTTTCTAAATGTAAACGAAATGCTGAACATAAATGTCAAATTTGTCTCAGTTTTATCCCAGACTTCTGCCAGATGAAAAAGATGACGTTGCATAGACGTCTCCGCGACGTGTGTGTGCTATCTGGGTTGCTATCTCTAGCTAGCTAGTTAAAATAAGCTTAGCTTGATTGATTTCTGAGATGATTTTAAGATGATTGTAATTATTCATTATCTTCACTGATTATGCTAGTTTGCTAAAATAAACCTGACAGGGATTCTGAGAGCATTTTAAGACACTTAAACTCAGGGGTCATATTTACTGATAATGCTAATATATTAAATAATCATCACTAAAAATGCTAGTTAGCTAACTAACATAACGCAGGATTTCTGAAAGTTTTTGATAAATACGTATTATTTTATAAGTATTGCCAAAGGCTAGAATAAGCTTTTTGATATAATTTTTCTCAAAATAACATTTTAGGTAATATTTAAAAAAATTCATTATCCTCACTGATAATGTTTGCTAGCTGTAAAACCGCTATTGAGATGTTAATACATGTTTATAACCTTTATTGCTAACTCTATGTAGAATTAATGTGCCTGACAGGATTTCTGAGAGGATTTTAAGATGTTTATAATTGTCCACAATTTTCTTCCATAATGCTAGTAAACTAAATATATCAAGTTAGCATGAGACTTTAATAAATGTAAATATTCATAAGTGAAAATACAAGTTAGCTAACTAACATAACCTGACAGCATTTCTAGAAATTTATGTTAAATCCTTATTATTTTTACAGTAAACATTAGATTGTGGTCTAAACTCAGGATATCTGAAAAACCTCTTCAAGAGTACTATTAAGTACTAAGTGGTTGCTCAGCAACTATTACATATGACTTAAAAATATGTCCTTCTGTTCCATTCAAAAGACACTCCTTTTGGTGTGTGATCTTCAAACCCTTTATTGATTGGCACTGCAGAAGCTTCTAGCCACGTCAGCACTAAAGAGTTCGATTTCATGCCCATCGACCAGCAAGGCCTCGGGACATGTTTAATTAACCACCAGAAGAACATATCTGTTAAGAGTTTAACAGGGAGGCGGGAAGGTGAAGCAGCAACCTCTCATCTGTCCACCCAGGCCCAGAGAGAAAAGGAGAGAAAGGGAAAACGCCGGGGATGTGATCAATAGATAAATTGAAGCAGCGTGATAGCAGCAATGATTACTAAGAGATGCTAATGACAATAGCGATTCCTGAGCTTACTTCATTAGAGGCCTTTCTTCTTTTCCTTGCTGATGTACAGATCCTATACAAGATCAAAACCACAAAGCTGAAATAAATGACAAAATGATGACTTTGAAAAGAAGAACACCAGGGGCAAAATCAAACACTTCATTGTGCACCTTAACTTTTGAGGTTCTACAAAAATCGATGACCGGGTTGTTAAATAAAAACAAATGTTTTGAATTTGCTTTAGCCAGGTTCTGCTTTCCTTGGTTATTAACGATGCATTCAGGATCTCTGCTTTGCCAGTATTTTTTCACTCTTTTTTTTTTTTTTACCTTTTTTTCTCTGTATCTTTCTTTGTGACTCAAGGTCATTCAAAGAACAGCTCCATTCAACCCTCATGTTCACTGCTTAGCAATGGATGTCATTTTAACTGATGTCATGTCAAAATGATTGCAGTTTAGAAAATACTCAATATAACAACAATACTGAAAGAAGACATTAAAAAAAAATTCCATGCATGATTATGAACTTGGATAAAGCTTGTAAGCTCTCAGGATAAATAGCCAGTGCTCCTGTTAGCTGCGTAATTACTTGTAAAATTCTGTTCTGATGTTTTTTGGTTGCTCAGAGTATATGGTATTATACTGTATATCCTACACTTCAAATTGTTGGCTATGAAACACAAAATGCCTACTAATTAATTAATAAAAAACTGTGAATTGTTTCTTCCTCTTTTTGAAAAAATTATATCTGATCCCAATCTCTCATCTTGTACATTCTATTATGGATCTGGATTGTTTGATATTTGCTAGAAAATGGAAATTCCTACTCTATATGATAAAACGTACCAGGTGCTCATGTTTCTCCATCAACAGATCGAGCTTTTGTTGCAAAGCTAGGAGAGCCCAGACATAGAGAGGAAACGAATAATGTAAGAGAGGCATTTTGGATGACTGACAGCATCCTAGAGGAAAAGAGAGGGAGATGGGTGGAGATAGAAGTGGGGGGGGGGTGGAGGAGGGGGTTATAGATGGCTGTTTGTATGATAAGACGTGTTGGAATCAATTCCAAATAGAGGAAATGATTTAAAAAAAAAGGGGGGGGGGGGTAGAGGAGAAAACGAGGCGGGGAGTTGTGTTATAGATACAGTATAAGGACGGTGACTCAGATAGAGAGAAAATGGGGCAGAATGAAGGAATGAAGGATCTGCCTCATAAAAGATGCAAAGTCGGCTTGATCACACAGAGTGTGGAGTGATACTAAAACCTTGAAATGCATGAATTTAGAGATTGCTACTGTAAGTGCAGACTTCCAGCTCCAGCGTCAATCTTTTCTAACAGTGTGGATGGAATTGTATGGATGTAGAGGAAGGTTCTAGATTCAGGAATGAGTTAGTGCCGGTAATGAGGTTGTTTTGCGAACATGACTGAGATCTGATTGAATGAGCAAAACATAACACATGATATTTTGGATATTCTTTAAGTAAGGAATTTCACACTTGGATGCTCACATGCTGCTGTAAGAATAGAATTGGTGATGTAATATGTGATGCAGCAAGCAGAGTTACTGTTTTTACCCCACAGTGGCTTATTTGTGTCTTATTTTCCAAAAACAAGTGTTTTATTCATCAATGAAGGAAATGTCTCAATGTTTATTCGTTCATAGTTTCATTTAATGTTGTGGAGTTCCGTTAGTTATCTATTTTACCACTTTATCCTTGTCAGGGTTGGGTTCGATCCAAAGCCAGTCCCAGGAACGCTGGGATGGGTTCATCACCTGAACTTGGCTTTTAATAGACTTACTGTAGGTGTGGCATGTGCTTCATCTGAATAAAAACCTGCATCCACATTGACCCTTTCTGAATAAGACTGTACATCTTTAGTACAAAAGAAGTGCATGGAGCACATGGTATCTCAGTGGATTAGGATAAACATAAAAACTGTATTATGTGAGATGAAATAATCTCTGCAAATTACACGGCAACAACTAAGATCTCAGTGCAATATTTTGTTTAGAGTTTTTTCATGGGAGGTTTATTGGTTTGTTATTCCATTTCTACATTACTTTCAGCCACAAAGTAATTTGTGTACCCATCATAGGGATGGCTTTTTTCCAGTTTAATAAGCAAAAGAGATAAATTATACTCATTATGACTCATCATGTTTGGTTTGGCAGCTGCTTTGGCCAAATTTTCAAGTTTTGAGCTCGTAACATTTAGCATCTTATGCCAAGCGATCACTAACGGTGCCTAACACTTCTATTCTCTAGGTCCCAAATTAACAAAATGGGTCATGCACATGTACCTACTGTTCTGTACATTTATCCTCTAGTTAATAAGGCATACTAAGTTGAAATGAAAAGAAAAAATCGTATTCCATGCCCAAGATTCATAACCCAAATTCCCTGTGATAGGTCTATGATTATGTCTTAATTTAGGGCTATCTATGTGATTTAATTTGCAGGCCATCAGAAAAAGCAGGGCATAAGCAAGCAATGACAAATATTAACAACAAGGAACAATGAGTTGTGTTAGTTTTGCCTAACAGCAGGCAACCCTGCTAACAGGACAATGCTCTATTTCTATACTTTTGTGCATGCAATTAATGGAAAAATAAAAATTACATGATAATTTGACATTTTTGGCATTTGGCAGACGCCCATATCTAGAGCAACTTATATTGCAATCTCATGTATATACCACATTTGAGCAGCTAAGGCCCCTGATGTGAACAGTTTCACAGCAAAATGCGATAAACACCATTTTCCAACTTTTATTCATTTTGGAAAATTATTATTCTCTGACACAAAAGGTTGTCTATAGCAAAGCTAGTTAATTTGAAAACTGCTATATAACTATATCTAAACCTTATTTACCATTATTTATTAGCTTTAAATTTCCCCATTTTGAGCAAATCACATATGAATAGCCGATATGCTGTGACGAGCCAATCATGTCGCTTCTTTCTGTCACATGATAAATAAAGCAAAGGTAATTTCTGTGCAGAACAGCTATACCATGGCTGTTTTTAATGTGTTCAAAAGGTTTTCAGAAAATGCTAAAGCCCAGAAAAGGAGATTTGCGCTTTGTAAATGACAGCTATAATTAAACTTGCTGTTTAACTGACTACAATACAGTATATATCACATAGCATGGGCTTAAGCATTTTTTTTCCTTTTATTAAATCTCATTGATACCAAATGTAATAATTAAATAACTAAAAACTGCAGGCGATTTATCTATTGTGACCAAACTCTAGGAGATTGAGATATAGCTTTTTGAAAAAACAAACAAACGTCATACTGTTGTAGCCCAAATATACTGCTATACTGTTATACTGTAGCTTTTAACATGAATAGTGATTTGAAGAAACATGCACATATTTTATCAGTTTGAAATGCTTCATTTTCAAACAATAATAATAATAAAAACTTCTCAAAACTGCAAAAGGGATTAATCTCATTTTGTGTCAAACAGTTTATATTGACAGTCAACACTTTAATATAAAAGGTTTTTTATTTCTTAGCTATGAACATAAAAAATTCTTATGTCTTTATGTCTTATCTCTTATATCTTATTATAAACTCTGGAAGCAGCTGGCAAAATACCATAGTTAATACCGTGTATA
Source organism: Channallabes apus (assembly GCA_030522415.1). Classification (NCBI taxonomy): domain Eukaryota; kingdom Metazoa; phylum Chordata; class Actinopteri; order Siluriformes; family Clariidae; genus Channallabes; species Channallabes apus. Next base: position 9,731,292 of record CM060115.1, on the reverse strand, counting down.
TATATATATATATATATATATATATATATATATATATATATATATATATATATATATATAGCAGCTATCAGGTTTCTGTGTATATATATATATATATATATAGCAGCTATCAGGTTTCTGTATATTTTTCTCAACATATTCCCTATTGGTCTATAACTCTTTTGGACACCCTGTGCATTAAAGTCTGAAATAAGGATAGTATCAACACATTTGTTTTGTAATGCAAAACTACCGAGTTGTTGGCAGGTTTAAGCAAACAAATCATACAGCATTGTGTATCATGATATAATTTTTAGCACCTAAGCATTTTCTAACACAAATAAAACACTGCAGTTTATGCATGCTCCTTTGGGAAGTCTTAAGAAAACAGAAGGTACTGGCAAACAGATGAATTGTATCTAAAAGTCCAGATGCATTATTATCACATTATTATCATTAACCTGTCCTAGTTTACTAATCTTAGAATTGATCTCACGGTCAGTCAAAAGCAGGCGGATAATAATGCAAGGCGATTGATCTTAAACCACACTTTTCGCCAACTGAAGTGCATTGACACAACTCTGTTTATGGCTGAATCAGAACGCAGAGCATTAGTGAGCGGAGAATGCAGGTAAAGTGCCTGTCTAACTGCTTATGTTCCACTGCCTCAGACAATAAAGAGGCATGCTGGCCTACTTCATCGATTTAATCCAATTTTCCACAGCGTTCTGCCTAAAGTGGCTTCCCATTAATCTGTCCATATGCTCAAAGTAAACGCCTACCTGAGCTGCATCGCTGAGAAAGGATTAAGGAGAAATAAGAAACAGGAGGTAGTGCGTGGATCTCCTTCGGAGATTATGTAATATTTGTTGTACTGTACAGTAAGTGATATAGATTAGATCTGTGTAGAGAAATGCAAAGTAATTTAGTTTGATTTTAATTGGAAAAGTGTTAGCTTTGAGGAAGGGAAGGCCATGCCCCCCTTTAATGCTTAGTTCCTGTTCCTTAGTTCCAGTTATCGTGTTAGAATGGATTTGTTAGGTTTTCAGGTGATCTTTTTGAAGTTAATAATTAAACACAATCACAACCAGAATTAAGTATCGGAAAACATATTAAATGTTACTGGCACTGGAGACTCCTTCCATTAATGTTGAATAAACATCTCCTTATAATTCTTATAAACATCTAATTATAATATCCAGTTTAACTAAAATATAACGTACTGTACTGTATGTGGAGCACTCTATTATTATGTTACTATAGGAACATATAGGAACAAGAGCATTAATCAGACTGTATAAGAAATGGACAAACCCTCTATGATGTCACATGCAGTATAGGTTTTATAATGAGCTTTTATGACACTCAGGTGTGGGAGCTCTGGTCGTCGCCATCTTGGCAGAAACTGACTCTGCCAAGGATTTATTGGTGGGCAAGAATTAACTCAAATGCCTGAGAAACAAATAGGTCTTTAGTTGTTGCTTAAATCGCCAGTGACTTGGCTGTACGTTCATTGCACCACCTAGGTGCTAAAACAGAAAATGTCTGGATGCATGTCTTCCTCAATCCCTGAGAGATAGTGGGATCAGTTGAGCAATGCTGGAGTATCGAGGAGAGAACGTGGAGCAATGCAGGTGCAAATTGGTGTAAAATCCAATTTTATGGCCTTACAGTATATAATTTTAACTAATGAGTTATGTAAAAATTCACCTACATACACTAGTCATGAATGGGGGAATTTAGCTTTTTTTTTTTTGTACCAGGTGTTTTTCATTCATGTGTTCACATATTCATTTCTATTGTAAATTTGTCCATTATAAGGCAGCACAGCAGGGTCAGCACAGCAGTCGCCTTGCACCTCCAGGGTCTGGGTTTGATTCCAGATTCCGATCTGTGTCCATGGAGTTTTCTAAGTCCAAATATATGCAGATTAGGCTAATTGGCGTTCCCAAAAACTCAAATTGCCGGTAGTGTGAGTGTGTGTGTATGTGTGTGCCCTGTGATGGATTAGCACTAAGGCTTCTGGGATAGGCTCCAGCCTGACCGCTGCAACCCTGTATACAGTACTAGATAAAGCAGGATAGACAGTGAGTGAGTGAGATTTGCCTAGCGTGGGGTCTTAGGGGAAGTCACTTTTGGAGCCAGCTAGTGGTCAGTCGAGGAACTGCACTTTTCTGAACATTAATTTTGGACATGTTTCAGAACTGGAGGTTGCCCCTTGGTATTAATACAAACCTGAAACTTCTGTCCAATTTGGCCAATCAGAGTCAAGAATTCAACAGAGCTAACATTTTGACCAGCCTGCTGAAAATAGCTAAGCTAGCTAGCTTGCTAGCAACAATACTGCTTCCGTGATAGTTTTGTTGTTAAATAAAAGCTTTTTTAAAATGTGAAACTATTTGGGGTGTTGAATAGATACTGTACGTAGTCAACTTTTGACTGTGTGTGTGTGTGTGTGTGTGTGTGTGTGTGTGTGTGTGTGTGTGTGTGTGTGTCAGGGGAATTTCCCATGGCTGCGTTTCATTACACTTTTCATATTAGCAATATAGTACGCCCTAAGGGAGGAACTTAATTAAATACCCCCCCTGTTTATAGGTTACAGTAATATAGGTTTGGGGTGAAGTGCTAATTCAGTTTAGCATTTAGCATTTTAAAGCTACAGAGCAATGGCCCAATTCCTATTTCCCCCTCTAAAATAGTGCAGTTTTCTCATTTAGTCTGTGTTTTGCTTGATACAGTTTCACTTGTTCAATTTCAAGGTGCTTTATAGGCATGACATGTCGCTGGAGCAATCAGCGTAAAACAACAGGCGCGATAACGAAGCGAATGTAACGACACGTTCGACGCTAAAGCGAGCGAGATTAGCGCTGACTGATTTGTTCCTCTGTGCTGTGTGTGAATCGTCTGCTTCCCACACACACACACACACACACACACACACACACACACACACACACACACAACACTCTTCATTTAATATGGAGCACGGCTACAGTGTACTCAAGGCCTCTCCACACCACACACACATGCACACGCACACACAGACATTTCTCGCTCTCTTATTCACTTCCACATGGTCTCCATTCACTAGGAAATATGAAGAGGGATGAGCAATTTATCTGTCCTTCTCTCTCTCTCTCTCTCTCTCTCTCTCATGATTTTTCTGTCTTTTCACCATTCCTCTTTTATTTTTCCCACCTTTTTCTTTTTGTCATTCCATTTTTCCCTTTTTTCCTTTCTTTCTTTCTGCTTGACTAACGTGTTCTTACGTACATTGAATCTCTCTTCCTTTCTTGTTTTGTTCCTTTTCATTTTCTCTCTTTGACCTTTTTATTTTCATCAGTCTCCTCCACTTTCTCTTTATATCCTTCGTTTCTCTAACTTCCAAATACACCGCTCTTCCCTTTATCTCGTCTTGTCATTGGCTCCTTTTTTCTCTTGCTTTAATTCTTCCATTTCATCTACATTAGTCACTTTCACTCATTTAATTCTTCCTTTCTTCTTGTCTATCATCATTTTTTCCTCTTTCTCTAAGTACCCATTTTCTACGCCTACTATTCCTTCTACTCATTTTCTGTGTTTTATTCTTCCTTTTTCTTCTCTACATCTCTTTCTCTCTCTCTTTATACTGTATTCTCAAATTCTCAGATTTGTTCCTTCTTTCTTCCATATCAGCATCTTCCTTTCTCACCATCTCAATTTCACTTTGGAATTCTTTTTTTTTTTATCATATATCTTATTTCATTAGTTTTATCTTCTTCTTCTTCTTTCCAAGTACCCTTATTTCCTTCTTTCTCTCCTTCTCTCCAAATCTCTTTTCACTTTCTCCTTTCTTCTCTATAAACACTTTTTCCCTTTATGTTTCTCATTTCTGATTTTTTCTTCCTTTTTCATCACAGCCACCCTCTCGTTCTCTCTCACCATCTTCCTTTTTTCATTGTAATTCATTCTTTTTTTTCTATACCAGTCACTATCTCTCATTTCAGTCTTCCTAACTTCATCTTCCTCTTCTCTCTAAGTGCCCCGTTTTTCCTGCTCTCTCCCTCTCTTTTTCTTTCTCCTTCAAGTCTCCCTTTTCACTTTCTCCTTTTTTTTCTGTATATCAGTCTCTCACACTTTCTGCTCACCGTCTGTGTTCCTCTTTGTAATTCACCTTTTTTTTACTTCACTTACTTTCTCCCATTTAATTCTTCCGATCATCTTCTTTTTTTGTTCCCCCCCCTCCTCCTCCCCCTCATTCTTTTTTTTCTTGTTCTTCTTCTCTCTACACGCCCCATTTTCCTTCTCTCACTCACACTTTCTTTCTCCTTGAAATCTCTCCTTTTCACGTACTCCTTTCTTCTCTATATCAGTCTCCCTCTCACTTTCGTTCTCCCTAAATCTGCCTTTTCTCCTTCTCCTGCCTTAATCTATAATTCCCCTTCTTTCTCTACAATGCTTCCTTTTTCTCTGACGATCTCTGATTCTTTTCAGGAAGAAGAAAGAGAAAAACGTCGGTTGAAATGCCTGTTATAAGTTAACAAAGTTTGGGAGCTATGGCACTAAAGATCTGACTTCCATTGATGTCAATCTGGTCTTAGGCACCACCGGGAGAAATAAAGCTTACTGAAAAATCTACACTTCAGGCATCAAATGCTTCTGGAGCAGCAGCTAAGTCTGAGAGAGTGAAGACAAATAGGCATCTCTGACCCAATTCATCAGCTTTTATCTGTTTGTTTTTTTGTTAAATGCCCAGAACATCCAATAAAATTTTAGTCTGATGGAATTGGTACAGTATTTTTGACAGTTTCATGGTACTTATTTGCTGATATAGTGCATGTACCATGTTACCTGTACTATAGTATGGAACATTTTACCATGTACTCTAGTACGGTACTATTGAACATGTACCAGGACACTTGCTGTCAAAGAAGTGTGTTATACTAGCATAATGGTAATATTTCATTAGTAACCTCTGCAGTGCTACCAGTTTAATACCATAATTCCCTCCCCACTCACCACCAAGCTGGAGCACCTGGGACTCAGCTCATCTATATGTCAGTGGATCTCCAATTTTCTGACTGGCAGACCACAGGCAGTAAGAATGGGCGGACATGTCTCAGCTACACTCACTCTCAGCACTGGAGCCCCCCAGGGTTGTGTTCTGAGCCCCCTGCTGTACTCCTTGTACACCCACGACTGCGTGGCCACTACCAACTCCACCTCCATCATCAAGTTTGCTGACGACACCGTCGAGGTCGGACTGATCACCAACAATGATGAGTTGGACTACCTAGAGGAGATTGGAAATCTGGAGAACTGGTGCCAGAGGAACAATCTCCTCCTGAACGTCAGTAAGACAAAGGAGCTGATAGTGGACTTTAGTACAAAGCAGGAGAGGAACTACCAGACCCCCGTCATCAACAGGAGCCCAGTGGAGAGAGTGGACAGCTTCAGATACCTCGGTGTTCACATAACGCAGGATCTGTCATGGTCCTGTCACATCAACACAGTGGTGAAAAAAGCCCGGCAGCGTCTCTACCACCTCAGACGCTTGAGAGACTTTAGACTGCCCTCCAAGGTGCTCAGGAACTTCTACTCCTGCACCATAGAGAGCATCCTGACGGGAAACATCACGACCTGGTTCGGGAACAGCACCATGCAGGACAGACGAGCTCTACAGAGGGTGGTGCGATCAGCCGAGCGCATCATCCGCACTGAGCTCCCTGACCTGCACTCCATCTACAGCAAGCGGTGCTGGACTAAGGCCAGGAAGATCATGAAGGACCTCAGTCACCCCAGTAATGGACTGTTCTCTTTGTTGCGGTCTGGGAAGCGATTCCGCTCCCTAAAGGCCAACACAGAGAGACTGAGGAGGAGCTTCTTCCCGCAGGCGATAAGGTCTCTCAATCACACCTCCACACAGGACTAATAACATCTTTTTAAGCTCACAACACTGACTGGACAATCATGGACACATTCATACACACTTGCACTAAATATTTATACATCTGGACAATTGCACATGTCACTTTCACTAGTCACCTTTCATGCATATTTGCACAACCACTGACACTTTAAATTCTATATACATATATACTCTATCTACCCTATATTTCTATATTTTGCAATATTTTATTATGCCCTTATTGTACAGTTAATTTTACTAGTTAAATGTATTTCTTTAATATTTCCTTTTTATTGATTATTTATTTTACGTACAAGCTTTTATTTTATTTTATTTTATTTTTTTTTAAGGTCACTGGCGGTCGTGTAAGCATTTCACTGCATATTATACTGTGTATGACTGTGTATGTGACAAATAAAATTTTAATTGAACTGAATTGCTGTTTTGCCTGTTACTGTACCCTCCATACTGTATGTTAATGCACAATTCTTTGGTGGATTCCTGCCTGTACTATAGCATACTAGTAATATGTACTAACATATCTAATATGGTACAGTATGTAAAAAACATATCATATCAGATACCTGTTGAACTGGTACCAAACATGTTATCCAATAAGTACCATGGTATTTACCAAAATATTGTAGCACACACAATAGTGCTACCCCAGTATCGAGTGAAATGCCATAGTACTTATCTGGGCACTCTATAAAGTCCAATATGGTTATACCATGGTAATGTCATGGTAGAGTTCCAGGATAATAATATGGTATATTGAAGCAATATCACATTCAAGATCATGCTGTTGTACTGAATATCCATAAAATATCATGCCTATGACTGCATCATGGCTATGCAGATATTCAGTACAATAACATGACTTTGAGTCAACTGTAACAGGTCTGGCACAAAGACAGAACACATGGGAAGCAGGTGTCTTTCTCAACAACAGTTCTTTCATGAAAACTTTGGCTTAGCAGCAAAGTATGCAATTATTTGTGAATTCGCTATGTGTAGTGTATGCACATCTTCACAGTCATCTCCGTGAAGGTCGTGTTCGTTTTGGTCGATCCTCAGCAAGCACGGTGTCCTCAGAGACGCACAGGCTTGTGCAGAACAGGTGAGACCAGTGGCGCTGAGCAGAAGGCGCGTTGTGTGAAGAGACAGCAGAGCGGAGCGCGTGAGTGGGCAGCAAGTGGCTTCCTCCTAGACGAACGGAACTCGGGAACTCTGGGGAGACAGGAGAAGAGTGTAAGTTAAAAGTCGGACAGACAGTACTTACTGAAATGTGGCATGGCGGCCTCTTAAAAGGCCGTCATGCATGATTGATTGGTCTCCAGCCTAGGTGAGTTCTGTTGGCCCGCCAGTTGGTCACAAAACACAATTTATAATCAAGGCAAGGCATGTTTATTTGTATAGCACATTTCATACATAATGGTAATTCAAAGTGCTTTACATAAAAGAGAAGATAGTTATAAAAAGAAATAGAAAATAATAGCACTTAAAATTTTAAATAGCAATTAAATTTGATTTAAAATTAAAATAAAACAGTTTGTAACTTACTTAAAATTTGATTTAGAAACAGTTAAAAAAATTATATAATAATAATAATAACAACAAAAAAAAGTAAATCTACAATACAGTGCAGTCGGTTTGGACGTCGCACAGTGCTCATTCAATATCAACAGATTTTTATTAGCTTGCTTATTTCATCAGTTATTTTGCTATAAATAACTTGGACTAGCAGGGACCGACAGTTAGTATTATTAACAGGACTGTTCTATACAGTATATCCAAAATATGAGGACAATAAACAATGCTGATGGTGTATAGTCCTAAGAAACAACAAGATTTACTTTGTATTTCCACGTATTCTGCATTTGAATATAATCAGCTAACGTCCGGGTTCTGGACTTAAATCCCAATTAGAATTAAATGGAAAGCTAGTCTACTATGTAGGGTGTACAGTACAATGCTTGTTCCATAAACTAAGTAGTGCCCTTGATCACAGGTTAGACAGGGATTTGGGATTCAACCATGTGTTAGAAGCTACAGTAGTTAGCTTTGTAACTCAAGTTAGCCATGAACAAAACAACAGCCTTTTAGAAGGAGGTGGATAAACTGAGCGAGCGAGTGTGGGAGATTTTTATCTTCCACTTGTTAATGTTGTCCTTAATTTAAAACATTAAACATATACTGTATCTCTAGTTTAAAATAAAGAACCAAAGAAAGACTCTGGACTCCGTGCAGATCTGGATGAAGTAAGGCAGGATTCATTGCTGCAATAAAACTCAAGTGAACCAGCCTTGCAATGCCCAGGTTGAGAATCCAAGCACTACTAATAGCAGACTGATTTGACTGACATACTGTACATGCGCAGACCTAGTCCACTCCTCTGTAATTTTTTCCCCATTCCTTACCAAATTATTAACCCATTATAATCCAAATTTTCCAATAAATTCACCCATTATAATTACATTTTTCTACCTTGTTCTGTTACGTCCTCGTCATCTGACTCCACCTCGTGCTTATATTTTTCCCCATTATAATAAATTTTTCTTACAAATTACTTTCCATTATCTTTTCACTTTTCTTTAAAAAAGTGTTTAATTTAAAAAAAATATTGGGGTGTCGCTTATTTTTACTATACATTCCTAGTTTTTTCGGGTTTACTCTACAGTTCTCAAGAGACAGGCCATGGGTAAGAATCTTCTTCGGACTATTTCCATTACTTGCCTTGTTTTCCCTAATGAGGATTACAACCCTACTGAACCTGTCGTGGACCGGGCCTCGGTGAGTTCTATCCAGGATGAGTCTGAGATCAATAATGCAATATCAACAGGAGAGAGGGCTTTTGTATTCTAGGAATGTTGACTCAAAACCCGGTCCTTCTAAAAGACTGCGTCTGGAGGCAAATAGCCCTCCTTCTCGTTCTTTTAGGCCTCTACGGCCAGAGTCTAGTACTACTCCAGCTCTGTCGGTCCTAAAGCCTGTTTGTCATGTAAGTGTTGGTAAATGTCCGTTAGTACACAAACTAACGAGAGTGCCTCTGTTGGTACCAAAACAGATTTTCCTCCAGCGCCTGTGCCACTTCTAAATTGCGACATTTCTGCTTTTATTCCCCTCACTGATCTTACTTTGAAATACTTTGTATTTTATATTACTCACTATGTAGATGCACATACTATTTTATTTTTGTGTCTACTCTTATTAAACATTATTCATAAAACTAACTGTGTTCCTTTTGATTATTGGTCTATTGCTCTTTATTCAGATCATTTTTGCACAACTGTGAGTGCACATGTTGCGTGTGTATCCAACACCTGTTCTGCTGATGTTATATCTGCTGATATGGCGTACTTGTACGCCATATCTTTGTGTCGCTTGTTTTTGTACTTGGATGCCATGTGTTTGTTTTCCTTGGCTTACTTCTGTTTTCCTCACTTTGCATCTATATTATTTTACTAAGATTACATGTCGATTACATCGCTGTATGCACAAGTAATTTTAATTAAAATATGCATACACATGCAAACAAACTTTCTTGAAATTTTTCCTATCCTAAAATTTCTTGTGAACACAGATGGCTATTCCATGTTGGTTTGGTCACAGGATGGGTCTATGGCTAGTGTTATGGCTTCTGCTTTCTTCAAATCAATGAGTAGATTGGAAAAAAACACTCCTAGTAGAGATGCTGCCGCTGAAAACGGAATCTGCTTTAATAGCTTCAAAACAGTTTTCCTTGTTCTTCTCTCTCACTCATTCTCTATCCATCTTATCTTCTACAGGGTCGTGGGAGGCCTGGAGCCTATCTTAGGGGACTGTGAAAGTCCAATACAAGGTACACACACATACACTCACACTAGGGGAAATTTGGATACTCCAATTAGCCTACTCTGCATGTCTTTGGACTTTGGAGGAAACCCACCAAGACATGGAGAACATGCAAATACACATATGCTGGGACTTAAACCCTCGACCCTGGAGGTGCGAGGGCAAAGTGCTAACCACTACTCCTGGGTATAGTTCTTCATGACTTCTCCAACCATATCAACTGCACAATAATCAACTCAGCAGCTGTAAATGGGTTCCTAGCTTTAGCAAGGTTCCATGAAACATACAAGTACATTGATGTAGCTGTTCTGCTGTTTCTATGATGTTATCATATATATATAATTGTATTTATTTATTTATTTTTTGCAACAGCCTGAATTTGTAGGGTAGTTGGCATTTCAACTGACAGCACACATTGTGTTGATGTCAGGCTTTATATTATCTGCCTTTGTCTGCATGCATGTGATTCAGCATTAGTGTGTTCAGGTAAAATAAAACTAAAGTGATCGCCCAAACTGATAAACGACTTTGTGCGTTTTAGTGCAGCCCATGCTGTTCCTGGTTTAGGACAGTTATTGTTTATGGGATTTATGACAGGTGACAGTGCAGTGACGACTGGGTAGTAAACTATAGTAAACTTACTCACTCATTCTCTATACCTCTTATCCTGTACAGGGTTGTGGGAAGCCTTGAGCCTGTCCCAGGGACACGGGGCACTAGGTGGGGAACACCCTGGATGGGGTGCCAGTCTATCGCTGGGCACACAAACACACACTCACTAACACACTACGGGAAATTTGGAAACACCAATTAGACTGATCTGCGTTGTCTTCAGACTGTAGGAGGATGGGTGCAGTAGGGCAAGAAGAGAAGCACCCATTATGCATAGTGTCCATTTTACAAGCCGCTGGAGGCAGTGTCATGATCTGAGGTACTTTCAGTTTTTTAGGACTAGTCTCAGCAATGTTATTTGGCAATAAAATTATGTCAGCTTTTGACCTGAATGTACCGAATAACCAGGGTATGTAATATGGTGTTTTTCTTCCCTGATAGCATCCCCATAATCCATAATCTGTGAAAGAGTGGTTCTGTGAGCATGAGGAATCATATTTACACATGATTTGGCCAACACATTGTGTGCTGTAAGCAAAGCTCAAGAAGATTGAATGTAATCTTAGAGTCTTTATATATATATATATATATATATATATATATATATATATATATATATATATATATATATATATATATATATAAAATTTTTTTTTTTTTTTTTTTTTTTTGCATCTGCCATCAACTCTTACGGTCTTTTGCCCAGGTTTGCAAAGAATTATGAGATGGGCTTGGATTGTGTACTGTACTGTATATACACCATTGCAGCCATTGTTTTCAAGGGGAAAAAGGCTCCATTAGTTGCCAGCATTAGAGGGAGCATTTTAAATGCATCCTTCGATGGAGGCAGCCCATGAATTGAGACACTCCAAAGGAGCGTGTGTTTGTTAGGAAATTCTGGGGTATTTCAGTGGCAGCCATCTTTGTAGGCCATGATGTATTCTGTATGCTGGGGTTCAGCACTAGCTACAGTACGTACTGTATATATGGAAAAGGTTTATTCAATCCGATTGAAATCATTCTGATTACAGATTCCAACTTTATATGGACGAAGATCTGAACAGATGTGCGTTTACATCCACAATGCATTTCATCAGATATATTTATGTGCAAAAGTGGTATTTCCCAGCTTTGAAGTGTATAATCTGCAAATTATAGAACTTTGTTTAACTTGGTCTGATCTAAGATTGGTGTGAACTGAAATGTGAGCCAATCAGTTCCTCTTCCATATCCAGAGACCCAGTGGAGTAACATTTGAAGTAATGACAGGTGGGAGAGTGTCGTTTGTTTACAGATCAGGAATGAAAGAAAAATAATTTCCTTCCTGGAATCTCATCACATCGGTTACAGAAATGCAATGGAAAGAATATATTTATACCAACAGGAGAGAAACAGATCTATTTTATTGCTAATATTGACCTTTTGAAGGGATTATCAAAAGTTTGCATCCCTCTCATTCCTATTGAAAATTCATTCCGATCAGGACAGATTGGGTCATGCTGTTCCGATTGAGGTGTTTACATGATGCAGGTTTATTCTGATTGGGTTATTGGGACCCTGTAGTATTTTTATTCAAGTCAGGGTTTTGTACTCCAGTATAATTTAAGTGTGCGGTTATGAAAGCACGAACGAAGGGTTACAACATCTTTTAAACTAAATAATGTTCGGAGCCATGCTGCTTTGTATCTCTTACTCCGGCTCTGACTCTGCCAATCCGTCTTGTGTTTATGACCCGGCAGCGCTCTAATTTACTCTGGCTGTTAGTTTCATAGATCCACACAGGCTGTTTGACACTGTTTGATGATCTGACTGCTGTTTATATCAGGTTGTAAAGCGGGGCTGGTCTGAACAAGCTCAGTGATAATGACTGTTCTAGAGTTAGTGAGGTTCAGAGCTAGCTAAAACCTAATAATGGTTGTTATTTTTCATCTGTATTCGACCTCTAAAAGCATTCAGATTCAGTGCAATTACATTCACATGCTTTTCGCAGGACATGATGGGAAAACAACATGACTTGGATGGAGGGTTAAATACAGTAACTCGTTTTAAGCATCTGATGCTCTCTGGACTGCAAGCTGTTTTTCATTGTAAAGATTTGAATGTCTTATAGGCTGGTTTAATGAGAATATATTCACTCAATTGCAATTTCTACTTTTTATGTTTTTCAAAGTGAATTAGTGCCCAAGTGAGCGAGTCATTGAGAGTTTCACTGACAAATCCTACTTGCAGTAAGAACCCTCTTCTGACTATCTGATGTGCGTTGGCTTTTACTGCGCTGACCTGCTGTGCTCCTTCTGAGCTTCAATCTGTTTAAGACAGACAAAGAGAAAAAGACACACCATGTTCAATCATCTGAAAATTTCATGTATAACTAAACTCCAGGAGATATCAGACTCTCACTCAGATAGAAATCAGGAGTTTCTTCTCAAAGAAGCCGTGTTTTCTTTTTTTTTCCCCTCCTAAATCTTTGCAAATGAGCTTTACAGAATAGATAATTGGATAAATATTTGACACGAGTTGTGTGCTCTTAGATTTTGATTAGTTTGAACCATGTTTTGGATATTTTTTTATTTTCTTGACAAACGTTCAGGTAAATACTTACAAACTGTAGCTCCTATAATTTTATTTCATATAAATAATTATAATTATTATTATTATTATTAATTTATTCATTTTCACATACACACACATACACACACTCATTCACACACTATGGTAAATTTGGGAACGCCAATTAGCCTAACCTGCATATCTTTGGACTGTGGGAGGAAACCGGAGTACCCGGAGGAAACCCACCAAGCACGGGGAGAACATGCAAACTCCATGCACACAGAGACGGGAATCGAGCCTGGCCGGGAATCGAACCCGTACCCTGGAGGTTCAAGGCGACAGTGCTAACCACTACACCACCGTGCCGCCTATTATTATTATTATTATGAGAGGTGTTCAAGTCAAACCAGGATTTTTCATTTGTGCAGAATAACAACACATTTATGAGACTTTCTCTATACTATACAATCCCCTGTTTCACTAGTGCTTGGATACGAATAAAAAAAAAAAATAAATAAATAAATAAATTATATATATATATATATATATATATATATATATATATATATATATATATATATATATATACTTGTGATGATATTTCTTGTGAATGAAGTCATAAAACCGATTAACATTTATTGAACAATTCTAGCACACTACAGTGATAAGAATCTGTAAATGAGCTTTTAAATGATGCAAATGTCTTAAAGAAGCCTGTACTGTATGTCCATGAATGATGATCCCGGCCTAGGTGGCTCGTAGCCCACTGCAGTCATTCCCATGAACATTCAGCGAGTGAAACGCCTGGTCCCTGAAAATCAATGGATACCTTGCCAGTAACTTGCAGGAGATACATATGTATCCATACAGTATGTATGTTTAAACCATTAAAGGAGTTCTTGGGAGGCCAGCATTTCAAACATGAAGCATTCTGTTAGATCATGTCTGAGAGAACTTGCTGAGATCTACCTTGATGATATTCAAGTACTAGTAAAACACTGGGATAAGTGCATTAGTGTAGCATCCCTAGGATTTAACACATCAATATCGGATTCATTCACACTTCAAATGACCACAGTTTGACACATGAAATAAAGCTACCTAGAGATGAAGTCTCTCCCATTTGGATAGCACCATATGAACAGCTTGGCTCTTGGGTTCCTAAATATTCGACACATTTGAGGCACCATTTGAGAAATCTTCTCGCAGATGGCATTCCTTAATTATGTTAGCTGGACACGTCCCAAATACTGCCGAGGTTTGTTTTCTGGATTTCGGGACTAAAATGCGTCTGGTAGATCAACGTAGACGTGTAGCAACTTTTAAACATTTATGTGCAATATCATTAGCAGTTCATAAAGCATCATAAAGCATTACGCAGTTTTCAGAATCGAAAAAAGGTCTTACCTAGTGTCCACCTGTGACTCAGTTTCACCAGCCCTTGCCTTAGTGTGTGTGTGTGTGTGTGTTTAATTTAAGCGCAGGAGAAAGCAAGGAATGAAAGGTTAACAGCTTTTTTAGGAAGCATTTTGTGCACTCTTGAGATAAATGCTTTCCATTTGGAAGGCCAGCATAGGCATAAATATCAAAATATCACACGTCTGCTCTCCAGACATACATGGCAGAGCAATGTGGCACAAGCCGTTTGTCTAGAAAATTAATTTAATTTGATCTAAATTGGACAACTTCTTATCTTCAGTAGCAAGGATATGTATGACTTAATATCCAGGAAAACTCACTCGCTAGTTTAGAGTCAGTTAGGTAGCTAGCAATGCTATTCCATGTTTAAGAGTGTATATGTAATGTGCTGTACAGAAACAAAATAATGATATCAGTCTAACCAGTTCTAATGACTGGCAGTTCATTATGAAAATTCAGACTGATTAGTGCACCAAAGTGATTGACGGTTACCTAGGCAACGGATCCCTGAGTGCGGATTTTCCTGGCTGTGTGTCAAACAGGTGCATTTGTTAAAATAAGATTAGAAACGATCTAGCTAACTAGCTAACATACTTAGCAAGGGTATTAACAGGGTAGCAAACTAGCTCGCTAAGCTACCAAATTATCAAAAGACGCTAATAGTGATTTCTGGCATTTAGGATTGGGTTACAATTTAGATTTGCCAATGGTGTCATAGTTGCTGAAAATTAAGCAAATTGTCATTTATTACGCTGTTGCCATGTCAAATTAAATAAAATAAAGTGATGAAGATTAAATGAAAGAAACAGTAACAGATGTTTTACTCTGTTATACATCTGTACAGCCTATATTTTGGTTGTAAAGTGCCTAAATATACCATAAAAAAAATTGGTTATTTATGTAACAATCTCAGCAGCAACCTCATTTCCCCTCTCATCTGTTCTAACCACTTAGGATTCAGCATCACCAGTATACTAATCATCGATCTGATCATCTGTCATCATCTGCACTTTTTAACTCAGAATTATTCATAGGTCACTGTGAGATAACAAACAAAAATAAAACACTCCTCTGAAACAGGGACAGAGACAGAACTAAAAACGAGAGCCAAAA
Organism: Channallabes apus; assembly: GCA_030522415.1. NCBI lineage: Eukaryota > Metazoa > Chordata > Actinopteri > Siluriformes > Clariidae > Channallabes > Channallabes apus. The sequence goes on along the minus strand of CM060115.1, from coordinate 9,715,898 downwards.
ACAACTTGAGCGTCAAAAAAAGTCCTTCAGGAAGCCTGGAGACTAATTATGCCTAAAGACTAGATTTAAAATATATGACGTCTGGCTCTGTGGAAGCAAAAGATGAGGAAATGTGGGGAAACACTTTTACACAGTATTGAATGCTGAAGGAACATCTGTCACTTTATAGTGTGGACACAGGTTATACAGCAGGTTGTCCCAAACGATCTGCCTAACAAAGTGAGACTAAAGCAGTTGGATCGACGATGCAAGCTGAGGTAACGAGCGCCGTCGTTTTGGGATCCGGTGCAAGCAGTGCGCATCGCCAGTGGTGGGCTGGAGGACAGATTCCCTCTAGGGGGTATGTTTACCAGAGAGAGGATTAGTAAGCGGTTTTCCTTTGTAACAACACATCCAGCATCTAACTCTGTTTCCCTAGCGTGCGGCTCTTTTGTCTGTCTCTGATTACATGCCAGCTGGGACTGCTTGAGGTAATCATGGCCCTCCAGCCGCAGGCGATTGGAGCTCTTCCTGCCTCAGGTGCACGTCCATGTGTTATTGTTTTTAGAGCTTTCCAGGGACCCGAGTATGAGCCGAGGCACCCAGTTGTGAAGCTGAACACGTATAGTACATATACAATATATTAATCTAGTGCATACTCCTTGTTTTTTTGGGTAGACTGCCTAAAAACATACTCTAATTCATTTGGCTATCGGACAAAACATGGTTTTATAGATTTAACTGATCTTTCTCTGGCCTTATTTCCTGGCTTTAAGCTTTAAATGCTTGTTTGGAGGAAAACGGATTGGTAGTAGGGTGGTCTCATGCACTCGTTTCCTGACTCCTACTACAAATTCATGCTACGGTCCCCCATGTGCGTTAACTAAAAAGGTAAAACACAAAGAACATAATATAAGGAAGATACAGTGGTGCAAAGTATTTGAGTAAATGGACTTCGTGAGTATCTACTCAACTACATTTGTGATTGAATTTATGTACTCTTTACACCAGTACATTTGAACGGACACTTATCGTTACTCATTATATTGTGATTGTGCGCGACAAGTCGGCATCTTTATCCAAGAACTTTGAGAACCAGCTTTTGTTGAAGTTGAACAAAAATATTGCCCCCCTCTGAGACTGAGAGGTAAATCAAATCAAAGTCTGCTCTGAAATTTTATTTCATTTTTTTGTCCATTGTAGACTGAAAATACCTTTTTTTTTTTTTTTTAGGAAAAAAAAAATCTTTTACTTGTGCCTTTTTTGAACATTTGAGTTCGACTGAGACTGACTTTTGTTCTGCCATTTTGAAATATTGAAGTGTTCAATTTAATTTCTATATTAGGAAATAAAACTTCATAAATAAACGGTTTCTTGTTTTTCACATTTCTTGGTGTTCTTTGATCTTACATTCAGTACGAGTAAAAAACTTAAGTTCTTTTAAAATCGGATACTTTTACTCAAGTCTTATTGGAATTGGTGACTTGTAACTTGTAATGGAGTCATTTTTACAGTAAGGTATCTGTACTTTTACTCAAGTATGGTTTTCAGGTACTCTTAACACCTCTGGGAAGATATTTCCGATTTCACTTTTAATAAGTCAGTCTCTGTAACTATACTGTATTTTTGGTAGCAAACACATGGAAAACATATTACACAAGATACATTAAATCCCAGTGGTGTTAAAAAAGGAAATCTCAGTTTTCGACAGGACAGCTAATAAAGACATACTGTACTGTCTGTTGTATATTTGACATTTAGTTTTGTGAGAAATGGTATAACTCAAACTGAAACAGACAAAATTCAGCTCAAGGACAGACGCGGTGATTCAAGTGCTGAATGACTGAGTTTGAATAAGAAAAGCTCCAAAGTTTGGTTAGAGTTTGCAGACCTTAAAGAAGACCCCATAACAAGTGTTTTCTTACAGATCTTTCAGATAGAAAACAAAAAGGATACTTTCCAGACCTAAGGCACAAAGAATCTGCTCATAACCTCAGTATTTTATTAGTACAGTATTTATTTTACCAAGTACAGTTTTTTCAATACTCTTACATGCATCAAACAGTTTAAAATACTTCATAAATAAATAAAAATCTGTGTTTCACTCCAAAGTTTTTTTTTAATGTTTAGAAAATTATAAAGTTGTTGTTTCTCGTGTTATTGTTTCTTGCTTTGATTTGTGCATATTTAATTTTGAGTTTAGATGTGCATTTTGTCACTAAGTGTACCACAGTTCATGACTGTTTTTTCCCGTAATAGATATGCATCCCATCATTTTTTAATACTTGTAGCCTGACTCCTGCCTTAAAATGTGCTTAAAAATGCTAAATCCTATAAGTGCCTTTACTCACTCACTCACTCACTCACTCACTCAGTCACTCACTTATCATCTATGCAAGTTTATCCTGTAAACAGGGTTGTAGGGGGCCTTGAGCCTATCCCAGGAGACTTATGCCTCTTTTCCACTGCATAGTACGGTACGACACGGTTCAGTTCAACTCACTTCGATTTGGCGCAGTTTGGCTCGGTTTGCGTTTTCACTGCAGTGTAGTAACGCTTTAGAGTGGGCGGGATTACTCATGTGTCGTTTAGTCGCGGCGCCTCTACTGCCGTGACGTCATCGTAAACGCGCCACAAACAAACACACAACAATGGAGCATATCGACGGCATGGTGTTCTTCATTCTAGGCATGTGGATGTTTTTAACAGCGAGACGAAGGAGTTTGTTTCAAAAGAGGCCGACGGTTAATACAAAAAGGTGCGTACGATCCTTCTCTGGCTGTTCTAAATATATCGGTTCTGTTGTGTCTGGTGTCGCAAGTTCAGTGACGCAGTAATGACGATTTTCTCCGGCTAATCAGTGACCAGCCATGTTTACACGTCACGTTTTGGTAACGGTTCGGCGCGCTTGGAACCTCGGCGGAGGTGATACTAAAAAAAGGACCAGGTACCAGGTACTGTTCCCAGTGGAAAGCCCCCCAAAAGTGAGTAGAACTGAACCGTGTCGTGTCGTACTATGCAGTGGAAAAGAGGCATTAGTCCACGAGGCAGGTTACACCCTGGACAGGGTGCCAATCCATCACAGAGGAGGCTTTACATGGACCCTAATATTCCATTAATACACAGAATATCATCCCAATGGAAATAAAACTGCATCATGCAAACTTCAGTTGGAAAAGTCTGACTTGATCCAACTCAATTGGAATGATTTTTTTAAATGGGAATGAGAGAGGTAAATCTTTGATAATCCATTTAATATGTAAATATTAGCAGTGTAAACATCCGATCTCTTGTTGGATTAAACATATTCTTTCCGAGCATGTTTGCCCTACATTGAGGTAACTACTGTAACATTAGGTGATGTGACGGGTTTCAAGGAGGGAAATGTTGCTTCTCTTCCTCATTAGAAAACTCTGTGAGAACAAGCAAATCTCTATCACCAGGCTTTATTTCAGACTTTCATTTGATTGGCTCGGATTGACATGAAGTAAAGCATCTAACCAATCAACGATGAGACTTAAGTATAGTAACCAGTAATAACACAGAACTGGGATTTATCAAAAAAGATCGGATGACTGTTAATAAAATTTTTTTTATATATATATATATATATATATATATATATATATATATATATATATATATATATATATATATATATATATATATATATCCATGAGATTAAATGCTTCAGACAGATCAAATGCTTTGTTTTTTGAGTATGTTAATAAATTATATTCAGATTAAATGCTTTAAGCACGTAAACTCACATCATATGGAATCGGCATCCATATAAACTAAATAAGTTGGAATCTCTAAAGGAAATGATTTCAATCAGAATAATATTATTTAATATTGTTTTACATAAAATCAGATGTGCTTTTATGTGGAGAAAAACTTTAAATGTTAAAAACTTTTTAGTTAAAGCATATCCTATTATTAGACAGCATAGTGGTGTAGTGTTTAGCACTGTCCCGTCCCCCCCGTCCCCCCACCTCCAGGGCCGAGGGTTTGAGTATCACCTCGGGTCTGTGTGCATGGAGTCCTCCTCATTGCATGAAGGTTAGTCTAATTTGTGTTCCCCATTAGGGTGCCCTAAGTCTCTGCCCCTGCGACCCTGTACACAGGACAAACAGTATAGAAGATGAATGAATCCTAATTTTATTAGTTTTAGGTGACATGGAAAATCCACCCCACAGTTTCCATAAGCTGGTACTACTGTCAGAGGTGATGTAGAAAACTAATCAATATCTTCTGACCAACCAGAATAAAGACTTGAACGGCACTGTGGCATTAAAAAAATCGATATAATAATGGCTTTTAATTTTCATCCTCAAACCAGCAGCCACAATTAAAAACAGTCGTAATATTAAAAACAAAAACAAATAAAATGAGGCATCTTGCTGTGTACAGTTTATTTACAGTGTAAATTATACTTTGGTTTGGGTAACACCAAAAATGAACAGTTTTACGGCGTGTGCAATAAACGAAAGCCTCAGACCTGGAGCAATGCGTATGCAATACTCGGTGACGCTTTGCTGATTAATTGCTTTTCAATGGGCTGAGCAGTAAATCAAACGTAATTAATGCACATTGTATTCTCCGTTGTTCTCTGAAAGCGTGTCTCTGAAGTACTATTAAAACATGGCTGCTTTTATCTACTGAGCTGAGCATCTGCACAAGCATGATACGTGTCATTCAGCCTTTGGCTAATTGACATTCACAAGCTTTGTCTCCTCTCTAGTGTCATCAGTCTGTCCGAAGCAGCAGACGGCTCGGCCCTGCTGGAGATCCGTCCATCCTGAGAGGCTGACCTTGCGGGGACACAGTGCCGCGCAGTCGTTTCACTTATGTCTTACATGCTGAATATTTTGAGGGATTTGCCATGAGGGAGTAGTTGGATGAAAGTATAAGGGCATTAGTGATAGAAAAAGTGGAGACCATCAAAAGTGGGACCATAAGGCTTCACATTTAATGTCCTTTAAATATTAATTGTCAGTGACTGAACGAAGAAATATTGTGACAAGAGCACTTGATAGCGACAGTTCACTGGTGAACAGGGTGCTTCATGCATTGCATACAAATTGGCTACAATATCGTCTGATCATCTTCTATTATGCTGATTCAGTTTTAACTCACTTCATCTTACAGTACATGTCTGACAACCTCTCTAAACTTCTCGCTTCACTGGCTTGTCATTTCTTACTAAATAAAAAGCCATATATTAAATTATACTTTTTATTGATTTCCTTTTGTTTGTCTGGAATGTATTTAAATAATCATTATTTAATGTTCAACTGCATCAATGCTGTTAATCTGCACAAAACAGTAACGTGTAAGCAACTGTTTACGGTTATTTTAACACCATGTCTTGAAAAAAAATGGAATTAATTGCATGACCTATTATATTGTGCTGTACAATTTATTTAAAAGTGCTATTTGAGAAAGTTTTATAGCAAAATAATAACAACAACAATAACAACAACAACAACAACAATAATAATAATAATAATAATAATAATAATAATAAAGTAATATAACAAAAAAGTACTTTACTTCAAAATCTATTCAAATATTGTTAAATATTAGACAGTGTCAAGATGGACTAACCTGAGGTGACCAGAAGACGTAGCTTTAGCGGTTAGCCCAATGTAGCGTGGAGGATAAACCCAAACGCGGAAAGAAGCGAGCAGGCAGGATAACCACGCGATTTAGTTTAAGGACTCTCACAAAAACGGAGCAAGGGAAAAACACAAATTTAACCCGCGTCCTAAAAATACACACACAATAGCAAAGACAAAACGGAACCAACATGTGAGTACTCACGGTTTGCTGAAACGACAGCTGGAGCTGACATGGGCCGAACTCAATGACTGAGCGGTAAGCCATCGTTTGTTTACCTCTTTTATACTTCCTGGTTTTGCGCCCGTCTTACTTCCGGGTCCTAGTGCCGGGCGCAGATTGAGTGTGTATGACAGTACCCCCCTGTCCAGGACTGGCTCCTGACGGTCCTGGGATGGAGGATACCCTGTGACGGTAGTCCCGAATTAGCTGGGGGTCGAGAATGAACCGGGCCGGGATCCAAGATCGCTCCTCGGGGCCATAGCCCTCCCAGTCCACCAGGTATTGCGTACCTTTGCCCCGAGGGCGCGAGTCAAGGATTCGGCGCACGGTGTAGGCGGGACCGCCGTCGATGATCCGGGGAGGAGGAGCTGGGGGGGTGGGTGGAATCATGGGTGAGGTGATGAAGGGCTTGAACTGGGACAGGTGGAAGACTGGATGGATCCGGAGCGCCGCAGGCAGCTGGAGCCGGTAGGTGACAGGGTTAATTCTGTGAGTGATGTGGTATGGTCCGATGAATCTGGGGGAAAGTTTCTTTGACTCGGTGCGGAGGTGGAGGTTTTTTGTGGACAGCCATACCTTGTCACCTACGTGGTATAGTCGTCCCGGAGGATGTCGGCGGCGATGTTGGTGGATGTAGCGGGCATTGGCACGTTGGATGGCCTGGTTGGTCGTAGTCCAGAGCCGCCGACATCTGCGGACCAACTGTTGGGCTGACGGTACATCAACCTCCGGCTCTGGGTGGTTGAAGACGGTGGGTTGGAAACCGTGGCATACCTCAAATGGGCTTAGGTTAGTGGCAGAGGAGATGTGGAGGTTGTGTGATAGTTCCGCCCAAATGAGGTAGCGTGCCCAGGAGCGCTGACGGTCCGCTACGAAACATCTCAGATAGCGCTCCAGTTGTTGGTTGGTCCGCTCCGTCTGACCGTTAGTCTGTGGGTGGTATCCGGAGGACAGACTGCAGGTGGAATCGATCAGACGGCAGAAGGCCTTCCAGAACCGGGCTGTGAACTGGGGCCCTCTGTCCGAGACGATATCCTTGGGGAACCCATGCAGACGGACTACGTGCTCTAAAATCAGCTCTGCTGTTTCCTTGGCTGACGGGAGTCCGGCGAGAGCCACCAGATGCACGGTCTTAGAGAACCGATCCACGATCGTGAGGATGGTGTCTTTTCCTTCGGAGGCCGGCAGGCCCGTGATGAAGTCCACGGCAATGTGCGTCCAGGGCCGTCGAGGGACGGGAAGGGGTTGCAGTTCTCCTGGAGAGGGTTGGTTGGTGGTCTTTGCCCTGGCACACACTGGGCATGCCTGAACGAACTCTTGGACGTCCCTCGTCATGGATGGCCACCAGAAGTCGCGCTGGATAAATTGGAGGGATCGTCGGGTGCCTGGATGGCCCGAAATTGGGGAGGAGTGTCCCCAGCGGAGAACCTCGGGTCTCATCCCTTCAGGCACGAAGAGTCGTCCAGGTGGCACACCTGCCGGTTCGGTCTCTGTACCTCGTGCCTGGCGCACTCTCGTTTCCAGGTCCAGTTGCAGGGGTGCGATGATCTTGGAAGAGGGGAGGACAGGCGCGGGGTCCGCCCGGGGGGGGTCCACCTCTAGTTGTCGGGAGAGGGCGTCCGCTTTGGTGTTCTTGGGCCCCGGGCGGTATGAGAGGTGGAAGTTGTAATTCTCAAAGAATAATGCCCACCGCGCCTGTCGTGGATTTAACTGTTTAATGTTTCGGATGGTGATTAGATTTTGATGGTCCGTCCAGACTATGAATGGCTCACTGACGCCCTGGAGCCAGTGACGCCACTCCTCCAGAGCCCACTTTATGGCCAGCAGTTCGCGGTCCCCTACCCCGTATCGCTGCTGAGTGGAGTCAAATTTTCTGGAGAAAAAACCACAAGGGTGTAGTTTTTGGTCTGGACCTTGCTGTGAGAGGATAGCTCCAGCGCCCACATCTGAAGCATCCACCTCCACAACGAATGATTTATTGACATCTGGGTGGTGGAGAATCGGTGCAGTGGTGAAGCGGTGACACAGTGATCGAAAAGCGGAGACAGCTGCCGGGTTGAGGTGAAAAGGGAGAGAGGAAGGACGGGTCAGAGCGGTTAGGGGGGCGGCAACTGTACTGTAGTCCCGGATAAAGCGACGATAGAAGTTCGCAAACCCGAGAAACCGTTGAAGCTGTTTGAGGGTCTTGGGTAGGGGCCAATGACGCACAACCTCTAGCTTCTGCGGGTCCATGGCCACACCCTGGGGCGAGATGACAAAACCCAGGAACGTGGTGGAGCGCTCGTGAAAAGCGCACTTTTCCAACTTACAGTACAGTTGGTGGGCGAGTAATCTCTTTAGAACCGCCCTGACATGCTGGGTGTGTTCTTCCATGGTGCGTGAATAAATTAAAATATCGTCCAGGTATGCGAATGCCCACCGACCGAGCATGTCCCGAAGGACGTCGTTAATGAAGTGTTGGAATGCGGCGGGGGCATTGCACAGTCCAAATGGGATGACAAGAGTTTCATAATGTCCGGTGGGGGTGATGAATGCCGTCTTCCACTCATCGCCCTCTCTGATGCGCACCAAGTTGTAGGCGCTCCGGAGGTCCAACTTCGTAAAGATGGTGGCGCCAGAGAGGGCGTCCAGGGCTGAGTTGGTAAGAGGCAGAGGATGTCGATTTTTGATGGTGAGATGGTTGAGCCCCCGATAGTCGACACAAGGGCGAAGTTCCCCGCCTCTCTTCTTCACGAAGAAGAACCCCGCGGCGGCAGGTGAGGAGGAGGGCCTGATGGTGCCTTGGCGCAGGGCGTTGTTTACATATTCCTCCATCACCTGGGTCTCGGTGGGTGTGAGTGTCATGTTGGAGCAGCCAGGGATGACCAAGGATGATGGGTGGAGATGAGATGGAGGTGACGAAGAATTTTAACTGTTCATGGTGTTGGTTGATGGAGACGGTGATGGGTTCTGTTCGGGTGCTGATTGGGCTGGTGGAGAGGGGGCGACCGTCGACAGAGGTGATGCGAACGGGCTGGGATAACGCCTCGAGTTTTACCCCCAGGGTTTTGGCATATGCAGAGTCAATGAAGTTACCTGCTGCCCCGGAGTCGATGAACGCAGCACTTCGGACCCGTTTGTGGCCAACCTGGAGGTGTACCTGAACCGTGAGACGGGAGGAGTTGGTGGTGATGGCGGAGAGACGAAGGGGACCCGGCGAGTCTCTCTCTCCTCTCACCGGGCCTGGGCGTTTCCCGGTCTGAGCGGGCATGTTGCCCTGTGATGTGTAGCTGACCCGCAATAGGCACAGAGCCCTTCACGAAAACGTCTCTCCCGTTCTGCAGCGGTCAAGGAGGCGCGTCCTAGTTGCATGGGTTCCCCGGCTCCGGTGTCAACCACGGCAGGAGGTGGAGAACCGACATGTCCCGGGGTGGCGTAGGTGGCGGAGTCTGCGGGGCGTGGAGTGGTGACAGTGAAGGCGGGTGGTGGTCGTGACGTGGTGACGGCGAAGGTGGGTGCAGGTGGCAGGGTGCGAGGGGCTGGCCTCGGACGAGAGAGGAGGCGCTGGTCGATCCGGAGAGCGAGTTGGATTAGGCCCTCCAGGGTCGCAGGAAGCTCTCGCCCGGCTAGTTCGTCCTTAATCCGAGAAGCCAGTCCCTCGTAGTAGGATGTCCGGAGTGCTGCATCGCCCCACGTTGTTTGGACGGCGAGAGTGCGAAACTCGGCCGTATAGCGGCTCACGGGCAATCCTCCCTGCCTCAGGTGATAAAGTCTGGTGTCGGTCTCCACCTCGCCCGCTGGATGTTCGAAAGTGAGTTTGAGTTGGTGAGTGAACTCATTGTAAGAGTGGGCGGTGTCTGTATCTGCCCGTAAAACTGCCGTGGCCCACTCAGCTGCCTGCCCTTTTAGCAACGAGACGAGAAGAGCAATGCGAAGGCGATCGGTGGAGTATTTGGTGGCATTAAACTCAAACACCAGATCGAGAGCTGTTAGAAAAACGCTGCACTTCCCGTCCGTGCCGTTCCACTTCTCTGGTAGAGAAAGAAAAACATCAGAAGGAGGGGGGGGGGGGGGGATGCGGCGCCGCGGCCCCCGCGGCGTGCGATCGAGCAGTGACGTCACCAACAGCTGCGCGGAGATCCGTATTCTCCCGCCGGAGCTCAGCGAGCTCGCGGCGGAGGGAAGCGAGATCCGCGGTGAGCTGATTGATTAGCGCCGCATGCTGATCTACAACGTCGCAGAGACTCGCATAATCCGCTGGGTTTACCGCGGAGGGCTCAGTCATTCTGTCAAGATGGACTAACCTGAGGTGACCAGAAGACGTAGCTTTAGCGGTTAGCCCAATGTAGCGTGGAGGATAAACCCAAACGCGGAAAGAAGCGAGCAGGCAGGATAACCACGCGATTTAGTTTAAGGACTCTCACAAAAACGGAGCAAGGGAAAAACACAAATTTAACCCGCGTCCTAAAAATACACACACAATAGCAAAGACAAAACGGAACCAACATGTGAGTACTCACGGTTTGCTGAAACGACAGCTGGAGCTGACATGGGCCGAACTCAATGACTGAGCGGTAAGCCATCGTTTGTTTACCTCTTTTATACTTCCTGGTTTTGCGCCCGTCTTACTTCCGGGTCCTAGTGCCGGGCGCAGATTGAGTGTGTATGACAGACAGGCCATTTTTTATGGGCCAGTGTAGAGCTTAAAGGGATAGTTCAATTTTGAAATTAAAATTGATGTCTGTGTAAGTACATTACAATAGGTCTCCGTTGTAAAAAAAATTTCTGCTCTGCACACCAACCATGAAATTTGTCACCTTGGATCCAAGTACTGTCTGAGTAATCAGGGTGAAATTCTACAGCGGTCATTCTGTACAAAAATGCATTTCAAAGTTCCTGAGACTCATATAAAGATTCTGCAGTCCCGCTGAGCTAAACCGAGTTGTTTCAAAAGTTACTGTGTATTTATTATGAATTTAACTCTCTTTCGTATCCAGATTTTTTAAGCCTAGTTCCTGGGAAAAGGAAATACAGTGTTATCTCGGGGTACGAATTTAAATAGAAATTTTATATTGTGAAACGCACTTTACTGTAGGAAATAATGTAAATGCAGATGATCCATTCCAGCCACCCAAAAATATTACCATTATTACCAATTTAAAGATTACCAGCCAGTGTCCAAACCCCAGCCACTGGAAGCATTGCCGGTCCCAAACCCGGGTAAAATGGGAGGGTTGCTTCATAAGGGGCATCCGGCGTAAAACCTGTGCCAAGCTTGTACTGTATGTGCGGACCAAATGTCTGCTGTGGCGACCCCATGCCACATACCAACAACAAATTTTCAGCACTATAGTCATATTTTTGCTTATAAAGACAATCAAAACGTTTAGTAAAGACATGTAAATGAATTAAAATATTAAATAAATAGACATTAAACCACAACCTTCGTTTTTTGATTCCTCTTGGCACCAGCTGATTTAAAAACAAAACTGAAAGTGGCTCCCTTTTCTTTTTGCTACTGTCCTTGCTGGAGCTATGTCTTCAGTAAATCTTGCACAAAATGAAAAAAAATCCAGAGTAAACTCATTTCAGTTGGCTTTCCATGACACAAACCAGTTTTGATTGGCTCCCGGATGTACAGTACTGTACATGCAACTTAGCCGGTGTTCAGTCCGTATATCGAAAACGCTTTGTATGCCAAGGCAAACCTTTTGCAAAATTTTAGTTCTTAAGGTAAAAATTCAAAAGGAGGGCTGTTCGTATGCCGAAGTACCACTGTAGTTAAATTCAAACTTGGTTTGGCAGAGCAGGACTGCAAAAGATTCATACGAGTCTCAGCTCAACTTTGGAACGCATTTTTGCACGGAATGAGGGTTGCGGAATTTTGCTCTCATTATTTGGCGCTCACTATTACAGTATGCATTTTATATCTCATTAGTAGGAATGTTATATTACTTTATTTGTCTCTAATTATTATGCATTTTTGCACTGAACGAGGATTGTGGAATTTGGCTCTCATTATTTCAATTGTTTATTATCATTATTATAGAAATTGTAGTTCCGGATGACAAACTATGGTGTGCAGAGCACAAGAAAATGTAACACACCAAAATCCTGTTTACGATGAATATAATAAATATTTAATTTGAATTGATGGAAGCCCTCTGTCTCTTTCTCTCCGCCTCTCTCCTCCTCTCTCTCTCTCTCTCTCTCTCTCTCTCTCTCTCTCACACACACACATGCACACATCCAATTTACCATCTACCACTGGGTTTTAGATCAATGCGTATACTGTATATACTTGCTGCAGACTTGTTGGCTACACATCCATACTGAGAATCTCCCATTCCGCCCCATCCCAAAGGCGCTCTATTGTATTGAGATCTGGTGATTGTGGAAGCCATTTGATCTCTTTGTCATGTTCAAGAAACCAGGTTAAGATGATTTTAGCTTTGTGACTGGGTGCATTATCCTTTGGACATAAAGGGATGGACAAGGTTATCAACTATAATCATGCAGGCTGTGGCATGTAAATGATGCTCAGTTGGTACTAAGGGGCCCAGAGTGTGCCAAGAAAATCTCCCCCACAGCATTACACCAGCAGCACCAGCCTGAACGGCCTGCTCAGGGCTGGTTGGATCTATGATTTCATATTCATGCCAAATGCTAACCCTTTCATCCATATGTTGCAGCAGAAATTAAATGCTTCAAGACCCGATGAGGTTTTTAGAGGGGCTCTTCTGCATACCTCGGTTGTAACCAGAGGTGGAAAGAGTAATAAAATTTTGTACTCAAGTACAAGTACTGTTACTTCAGTGAAATTTTACTTAAGTACAAGTAAAGTTACAATTATAAAAATCTACTCAAGTAAAAGTAAAAAGTAGCTCATTAAAAAATGTACTCAGAGTAAAAGTTACCGAGTTGCTTATTTATTTTTTTTAACAGCGGGGTGGGATGAGGCATTCGTAGTTCAAAAAAGATGAGCAGATGTAAATCTCAAACTAGTTGTTTTTAACTGAAGGAACACCTTTGCATAATAAAGCTGTTGTCTTTCTTGTGCTTGAAAATCAAAGTGGTCACTTAAATATGGTGTTACGTCCCAGTCTAGGGTCATACAGCAAAAGAATGGTTCAGGGTTCTATTTTAAACTGTATGGAAATGGTGGTATATGGCAGAAAGAACTAGATCCAATCATTAACTGATGAAATAATGAGGTTTGTATATACAAAACACACACACACACACACCAGGAGGAGGATCAGATTCAGGTTGGACCCAGGCCAAAATAATAAACAAAATGGTATTTATATTTAGTAGCTAGATTACCTGCAAAAAAAACAAACAAAAAAAACACACACACACACAAACAAAAATACAGGTACCTTCCCGGACTCCCTAAACCAAAAACAATGAAATTATCTACAAATATATACAAAGACCAACCAAACCAAAGGGACAAAGCAATAATCAAAGTCAATTGGAGGCAAAAAGTCAAAACCAGAATACACAACCAAATATCAAAACGCCAAAATCACAACCTCTTTCATCTTTCCCGCGTCTCTCTCCGGTTTATACATGGTCGCGCTAGTCGATGACGTCACTCAGGGCGGAAGCGACCGTGTGGAAGGTCAGGAAGATGCAGATGTCAGAAAACCTGGAGTGGAGTCTGGAGCGGCGCGCGACCAGGACATGATACACACACGCGAGCGCAACGGGGCATTTATAAAGCATAATATCTTTTATTATTTTATAATTTTCATTCATTTATTTTTTTACTCAGTAGCGAATATGATTTAAAATGTAGCGAATTACAATACTTCAAACAAAACGTACTTAAGTAAAAGTAAAATTACAGATTTTTAAAACTACTTTAAAAAGTAGAAATACACAAAAAAGCTACTCAATTACAGTAACGCGAGTAAATGTAATTCGTTACTTTCCACCTCTGGTTGTAACGATATGTTATTTGAGTTGCAGTTGCCTTTCTATGAGCTTCAACCAGTCTGTCCATTCTCCTCTGACCTCTGGCATCAACAAGAATTTTTTTTACCCAGAGAACTGCTCTAAAATTCTCTCAAAGATACAGTAGTTGTGTGTGAAAATCCCATTAGATCAGCAGTTTTGGAAATACTAGGACCAACAACCACGTCACGTTTAAATCATCTTGACCCTGTCTACATGCCTAAATGCATGTTTCTGCCATGTGTTAGGCTTATTAGATATTTGAATTAAAAGGAGTTGAACATGTGCATGGTTAGCACTGTCGCCTTGCACCTCCAGGGTCTGGGTTCGATTCCCCGGCCAGGCTCGATTCCCGTCTCTGTGTGCATGGAGTTTGCATGTTCTCCCCGTGCTTGGTGGGTTTCCTCCGGGTACTCCGGTTTCCTCCCACAGTCCAAAGATATGCAGGTTAGACTAATTGGTGTTCCTAAATTGCCCGTAGTGTGTGATTGGGTGTGTGAGTGTGTGTATGTGTGTGTGCCCTGCGATGGATTGGCACCCTGTCCAGGGTGTACCCCGCCTAGTGCCCGAAGTCTCCTGGGATAGGCTCCAGGTCCCCCGCGACCCTGAACACAGGATTAAGTGGTATAGAAGATGAATGATGAATGAATGAACATGTGCATGGACTGAGGGAGGAAACTTAACTACACAGAGGAAACCCACCATGCAACAAGGTTGCATGTTCAAAATCTAGAGTCCGAGAGTACCACTATTGTGACTAGCGTAAGTATATGTCGATAACGGGAAAAAGGTTTGTAGAAATAGTTAAAAAGGTAAAGATAAAATAAGCTGATCAGCTTTATTGTAATCAGTGATATTAGTACTATTTCAGGTTGAAGCCCACATACATGTCTGCCTGTACGTGTCTGGAACTTATTGTTGTTAGTCTTTCGGATGCTCACATCAAGGTCACCACAGTTTTATACCAGATACCCTTCCTGACACAATCCTCTGGTTTTATCCGGGCTTGGGATTGGCACTGAGATTTGATTGTGAATTGAACCCAGGTCTTCTGCATGGCAGGTGAGAATACACCAATGCATATTTATACAAAGAAGGTTGAGTATTTTAGACCTTGTTTACATATAGTAAAGTCATCCTTTTTTTGTTTTCAGCCAAATTCATTCCCTGTTCAGTAATCAGAGAGTGAATCACAGATGAGAAATTTAAAAAGTAGATCAGATATAGATAAGTTTTGTCTTGTGGCACCTGTACGTTTTAAGTTTAAAATTCACTTATACCACTTTAGTGATGTTTTTTCAGCTATGAAATTGTTACTGTAAGTAATCCCAGTAAAAACATTTAATATATATTGGTGCAGGTGTTTGTTTACACTGAGCAAGTACACTAGCTTATTATTAGTTTATGTTAAAGTAGATTACACTTTGTAGCAGGGGCGTAAATCCCGGGGGGAGGGAGGGGACATGTCCCCCCCAAGTATAAATTAACTTGCCTTGCAGTGTCATAGATAAAATGACATAAGATAATTTTTCAGTGACCTAAACGCCAAGTAAGTACAACAAGTTCACATATTAAGGCAATTTGGCTTTAAGAATGGGTGCTTATGAAAATACTATGTCACAATATCAATCACAGGCAAAGGAGACAGAAATTATTGAGGGACCAGTGTCAATCAGAATTACAGTGTCAGGTAAGTGTGGTGCTTTTATTGAAGGGATAATGTATGGGATAATATATTTTTTTTGGGGGGGTGAACAATTTCTTTAATGTTTTCGGAGTTGTGGCTGTTCAGTAGAAAGTAATAGGCTCACCAATTTACAGTATGATCTTTCAATTTAACAAGTGTAATGTAAACAAGTTAGTTATTATGAGTATGGAAAACGTCTCGGGTTACTTTGCTGTAACCCTGTTCCCTGAAAAGGCAGGAACGAGATGCTGCGTGAAAACGCTATGGGAACATCTTGTCATGTTGCCGGTTGTGAAGCATGTGTGTATCAAACACGCCAAATTTTGGCTTATATAACCTCGGTCAGGTGATGTCATCTGAATAGACACATCTGGAGGTTATAAAAGGAGTAAACCGGAAACACTCCTCAGATTGATTTGTCTGAACGGACGTCCGGTCACGTAGGCAGTGCGGCATTGGGACGCAGCATCTCGTTCCTGCCTTTTCAGGAAACAGGGTTACAGCAAAGTAACCCGAGACGTTCCCTTTCAAAGGCTACACTCTATGCTGCGTGAAAACGCTATGGGAATGAGAATACCAACGCCGCCGCATTGCAAGTGTCTGGTTGTGTAGCGTGTGCGCACAAGGCCCGAGAAGGTCTCAGAACTATGCTTGGGCAGCTACCTCGGGGACAAGTGAGCTCGGAGTAGCATAAACATCCAGACTATGAATGTAACAAATTTGTGCTGAGAGGGCCAACCCTCCACGTCACACAATTGCTGCAGGGGAATACCTCCTGCTAGTGCAAAAAGAGGCGATCACTCTGGTTGAGTGAGCCCTGATTCCTAGAGGCGAAGTGAAGCCACGCGCCGTATAGGAGAGGGCAATAGCATCTCTCACCCAGTGTAGTGAGGGCCACACCCGCAGCCCCAAAACATGTAAAGGCTGCTCTGACCTACACCACTGGCTGATGCAGTGGACGTAAATCTGAAGAGTTGTAAGTCGGAGGACAGAGGGCTTCACAAACAATAGGGTGAATGTTTGGTCTTTATGGAACTTTCGGAAGATAGTTAGTGAGGATGCAGTTAAATACGTCCTGACAGTACTAGGGCACAAGCCCGAGGACAACTTTTCCTGCAGAAACTCCAGCACGGAAACAATTCGGCAGTGGACTGGGTCTACCTGCTTAGCACACACTTGCTGCAGGGGAATACCTCTTGCTGATGCAATAGATGAGGTGATCCACCTGGTTGAATGAGCCCTGATTCCTAGAGGCGAAGTGAGCCCATGCGCCTCATAGGAGATAGCAATAGCATCTCTCACCCAGTCTAGTGGAGGGCGCACCTCGGTTTCGGCCCCAAAACATGTAAAAGCTACTCTGATTTACGCCACTGGCTGATGCGGTGGACGTAAATCAGAAGATCACGTACTGGACACAGTAAGTGAAGTCTCTCCTGCTCCGAAGTAAGTAAGCCTGTAAAAGGCTGAGGAGAGAAGGCTTCCAAACAATTGGGCAAGTTGAAAATGGAACTTTCGGGAAAGATAGTTCAGTGAGGATGCAAAATGGCCCTGACTAGTCCAGGGGCAAAGTCTGGACAGGATGGGGAGACTGATCAGATCTCCAATCCTCTTAGAGAGGTAACGCCCATTAGAAAAAACATCTTAAGGGTCAGAAACCTGAGGTGCTGACTCTAGTGGTTCAAAAGGGGTGTCAATTGGGCCTTCGAGCACGATAGCTAAAACCCACAAAAAAAGGGTATTTTCCCCCAGTAACCCCATCGATCAGGGCGTGGCAGGCTGAAATAGCAGTTACATACATCCTGAGAGTACTAGGGCACAAGCCTGAGGACAACTTCTCTTGCAGAAACTCCAGCACTGAAGCAATTCGGCAGTGAACTGGGTCTACCTGCTTAGCACAGTCTTTCCTGCTCCGAAGCTATAAAAGGCGGAGGACAGAGGCTTCAAAACAATAGGGTGCATGTTGAAATGGAACTCCCTGACGTGGCAGTCTAAATAGCAGTTACGTACATCCTGAGAGTACTAGGGTACAAGCCCGAGGACAACTTTTCTTGCAGAAACTCCAGCACTGAAACAATTCGGCAGTGGACTGGGTCTAACTGCTTCTTCATGCACGACTTTTCACATACATTCCTTCTGAGGGCATAAGCTCTTCTAGCGGAGGGAGCCCTCTAGAATAGTCTTAATTACGCCGACTGGAAGACCAGCTTGACTTAGACTCCCGGGAGCAGAGCGATCAGGAAAATGAATAGAGACGTAACCTGGGCCACATACGGGCTAAGGAGTCCAGACCCATGTGTGTGTGTGTGGGGGGGGGGGTGGCTGGAAGAGTCAGAGAGCAGCAAAGGGGATATTTGCTGATCTTACGAGGCAAAGAGGTCCACCTCTGCTAGCTGAAATCTCTCCCAGATTGACTGACTACTTCGGGGTGGGGTTTCCAATCCCCGTGTGTCAGAGCTTGACTGGACAGTGCAATTGCTCCTATTCATATGCTCTGAAATCGGGAGAGGAACCTGGTGCGCTAGCTGTATAGCGGAGCGAGCACAGTCCACCCTGCCTATCATATATGAGACTACCATAGTGTAGTCCATCCGCACTAGGACATGGTAGCCTCTCAACTGCTGGAGGAAGTGCTTTAGGGCCAGAAATAGAGCCATCATTTCGAAGCAATTTATGTGCCATGCAAGAAGAAGGCCTCTCCAGCTCCCTTGGGCTGGACGGTCATCTAAGACTGCACCCCGGCCCGTGAGAGGAGCATCTGTCATTAGCATCTGTGATGACAACACGGACTTAGAGTGGGACCCAGAGTCAGAAACCGGGGTCTTAAACCACATAGGAAGGGTATGGAGCACTTGGCCTGTAACCTTTATTGGGGATTGGCCCTAGAGTGAAATCCCCTGTCTTGGCCACAACTAGGAACGTTCTCATGTGCAGAAGACCCAAAGGTGTCACCGTGGATACAGCTGCCATGAGAGTTAAGATTTCTGAAAGTGATGATCACTTTCTGGTCTAGCTTGATTTCCTTGTAGAATGGATTAGTTTACTTTTGGGTTCTCAATCCTAGAACCAAAGATGAGCTAGGACGACATGCTGATGTCGAAGCGCTAGCTACTGAGACTGGGCCAGCCAATCGTCTATCCATGCATTTTATATACTGTATGTGCGGGTGAGGGAGCTAAACCAAATGGAAGGACCCGATACTGGTAAGCTTCGCCCCCAAAAGCGAACCTCCGGTCTTTCCCTGTGTTGTGGCAATATTTCTATATGAAAGTAAGCATCCTTCAATCGATTGTCACAAATCAATCGCTTGGTAGGATTTGAGAGCAATCACTTTGACAGTCAACATTTTGAAACTGTATTATTTATTTTAGATAGTGGTACAACCCGCGAAATCTAAAAATTTGGACGCAGCCCCCCGTTCCTCTGGGAACCAAGGAATACTGACTGTAGTAGCCTGACTCACTGTCTGGTAGGGGAACATGTTCCATGGCCCCATTCCCCAGCAACTTCTGTCAGGAGATGCATACTTTCCGGTTTCATGGAAGTGGAGACCATGCCATTTGAAACATGGAGGGTGATGTGAGAACTGAATCCTGTAGTTTTTCTACAGTGCTTAGTACCCAAGGAGATATACTTCGCAGTAGCTTCCACGCTGCCAGTTTCTCAAAAAGGGGCAACGTTTCGGTGGCTTTGTTAAACGGGGGGAATGTTAGATGTTCGGCATCCTGAAACATGGCAGGAAAAACTGAAGAACTAACACTTTATTGGAGACTGGTGTTGCCCGAAACACCAGCGGTGGCGGAGCAAGAACACCGACCTCCTGGGGGTGTCAGGGAGAACACTTAGTTCTTGAAAGGAATTCTGTGTGCATCTCCCCATTGGGGGGCCACCCCCATGGTCCTGGGCACATGAACCTCAGGGCTTCTTTGTGAAGAAGACAATATGCCAGTCTGACCTTTTTGAGGCGGATAGTGAGGCTCGTCGCACCCCAATCTTTACGAGGGATGGCAGGCTCAAAAACACACTCCTTGTGTTTCACGCCTCGCCAGAGTCAGACCCGGTCGAGACTGGGTGTCCGACAGCCCCGACTCTTGAGCACAGCAGGGAAGGAATTTCCCGAAGGCTTGTTATATATAACTTCGCCTAATGAACCTAGTGGCAACCGAGTTAACGATATCGCCAAACAGGCTGGAAGGCGAGATAGGGGGATCCAGGAGGAATGCACGATTCTTATCCTTGATGCGCCTGAGATTCAACCACAAGTGCCTCCGCGCGAAACCCAACGCAGCCATAAAACGGCCGATAGCACGAGCCGTCTGCTTTTGTTGCACGCAGAGACAAGTCTGTGGCCTGGCGTAATTCCAATACCAATACCCGTCATCATATAACTCAGCGCTTCCACATCAATTATATTTAAGAGAATAAATAAGTAGATGTCAGGAAAACACGGGATAATACAGCTTACTCCATGAAAGGGTTAACTCATATGGAGAGAGCTAAGAGGGGGAGGGGGAGAGCATCATGAAGCTCCGCCCCCCCCCGGCCACCTGACAGAAACTGCCGTTTAATGTTTTCCCAGTGCTTAGTATGGTTAGGATGTTTATTCCTTACCCATTGAAGAAGCGCAGGGCACGTTTGAGAACGGAATTTCCCGATCCGATGAGAACGTGAAAGAAAGGAGCTTTAAACCCCAAAGGTGTGCCGCGGCCCGAAGCTTTCAAGGAATGCGGGGCGCGCACGAGCAGTAAGGTGAAGAGAGCGCCCTCCGATATGGATTATCACGCGGAGGGACATCTCGTTTAAAACTCCGAATATCGGTGAGTTAAACACTTCTTATTTTGCTGGTTTAAACAGACACGCTAACACAACAAGGTGAAGACAAAGAATCTGAGAAGTGTTTCCGGTTTACTCCTTTTATAACCTCCAGATGCGTCTAATCAGATGACGTCACCTGACCGAGGTTATATAAGCCATAATTTGGCGTGTTTGATACACACATGCTTCACATCCGGCAACATGACAAGATGTTCCCATAGCGTTTTCACGCAGCATCGAGTGTAGCCTTTGAAAGGGAACATCTTTTCCTGCATTTTTTTCTGCTTCAGGAGTCAGTCTGTTCTGAGACAGTGAGCGTAGAGGAAGGGGCAGATTCAGAACCAAGGAGGGAGCCGGAGACAGCAGAAAAAAGAGAGGATATTGCCAGCAAAGGGAGCACAGTTTTTAGTTTAGATCTCATGTTTACATTTTATTGTATGTTGATGGATTGACTATAAACAACATAAACAATGCAATAAATAGTTTTGAAGAAAAATCTGCTTTGTCATTGAACCTGAGAAAAACTTTGAAAATAACCATAATGGCGCAGTCTCCATACAATAATAATGATAGAAGCAAGGTTTTTCACTGTGGGGACATATCTTTATAAGTACAATTTGACTATATTATATGTGTCCCCTTCAAAAATTGCTCATGAGAAATTTTATATTTATTGTCCCCCCCTACTGTTAAATGAAATTTACGCCCATTCTTTGTAGGTACATTTCTGTGTCTTCCGCATACTCTGTGTACGCATACTGTACAGTATGTGCATATAACTATTACGTACATTGGTTCTGTTGAGTAACGCCCACCTCAAGGGAAAAGTAAAAAAAAAGCACTAGATGTTGTAACATAATCTGGCACAAAACTGCTCATAACATCCCTTATATGCAATATTTTCATTTCATTTATGGTGCAGGTTAAACTTTTGGCAAATCCTGAAGGAATGGCAAAGTTCCATTAAATTCTGTCCAGCCAGTTTTGCGTAATGCTGTGACAAAATCTTTCTGGACAGACAGACGGACAGACATAAATTTTTGCACAGTAAACCTGATTTCAGGTTTTCCAATGTATGACATGTAAATATATTATTGAAAGAGAAAGAGCGAGTGGAGACAATTGCGACCATTGTAACGTATTTATTCCCATTTTTTACGACCGTGGAGGACCTCTGTTCAACATTCACACAAACACAGTACGGGCGAATAGCCCAATCTGCATGTCCTTAGACTGGAGAAAACTGAGGTACCCAGAGGAAACCCACCGAGCATGGGGAGAATATGCTAAATCCATGCACATAGATCCGAGGAGGGAAACGAACCCAGACCCTGTAGGTGCAAGGCGACGGTGCCTAACTACAAAGCCACTTAACATGTGTGTAAAAGATTATACCATTTATGCATATTTCTTCTATACACTATTTGTACTTACATTTGAACTTAAATGAAACTTGACATGTTACAGCCTCTCCTCCTTCTTATTGTTCTCCTCCATCCTGTATAAAAAAAAAACAAATACTACTACGTGTCACGTGCGTGACTGAGTGTGTTTCCCTCCCCGTGTACACACACACACACAGTCAGGAGGAATACCGCAGTACCTGCACACTTTCCCTATAAATCACTTTAATATTCTGTTCTCGCTCTTGTCTTCAACCCCGCCCCTCCTACCTCCTGATTGGTTATTTCGACTCCTCCGAGCCCCGCCCCCGCGCTTAGAAAGTGCACCGGCCGCTTTTCCTCGTCGAGCTGCCAATCAGAGCGCGTGCGGGGGGCTCAGCTTTAGACTCTGGCTCGCGCTAACTATGCGCGTAGTGTCGCGCTGAGCTCGCGCCGCATTCCGAGAGAGAGAGAGAGAGAACGAGAGTGAGTCCGGATCACAGCAGTGAGAGCGCGCGCTCCGTGATTTATTATTATTTTTCTCTTCAATTCGTTACTTCATCTGGTGCGGGAATGCGCTGTGCATGAGGGATATCGCTCTCCTGAGGGGTCACTTTGGAGCAGGAGGAGAAATAATACTACTAAAAAAAACCCTGGACATTTTGCATCCAAGACATTTGCATTTTTTGTTGTTGTTGTTGTTGGAACATCTGTAAACAAGTAAACAAGATCCAAGGAGAGGAGGAGCCCGTGTCGTGCGCTCTATGCATTTTCTGTCTTTCTTGCAAATAAAAAACAAACATTAAGGACAACCTGCTGAATTGCATCGCGGTGCAACTCGTAAACATGATGCGCGCGATCTCAATCTTCACCGCTTTGCTGCTGGCGCTGCTGCCTGAAGGTAAGTCGCAAAGGATCGCGTGCTGGAAATACCGAATGCATGCGCCTCTCTCTCTCTCTCTCGCGCGCGCGCTCTCTCTCTCTCTCTCATTCTCTCTCTCTCTCTCTGTAGAGCGCGTCTCGTCTCGCGCTCTGCTTCTTCAGCTCGTGCGCTTCTCCAGTCGCATACTAATGCGCTGCGGCTCGCGCTCCCTCTGCTATGTATACGAGGATTTCTTTCTCTTTACATTCTAGCACACATTTAACTTTTTTGATAATTTGATCAAACATAGTGCATAAAACTAATGAGTAAAACCATTTGGTTTATCATTTCTTTTTAAAAGTTAATAAGATACATCTTGTGATCTGACCTGGTGAGGGCTGTTTAATTATTGATTAAGTCACAAACCACGCCCCTTTTATTTATTTATTTTCTGTAAATATGTATTCAAACCACGCCCACATCTGAGAACCTTTTACACCAACCAGTAACTTATAGATGAGTCCGTCATCATGAGCCTTTATGCATTTAGCTGGTGTCTCCAGAAATTTTGTGTACACATTATTAGGGCCAAACACTATGACATCAGGCTTATGTCGTCACAGTATGTGAAGGTCCATCTTGTTTTTCTAAGGATTCTTAGGGTCCCTATGACATCCGCGCTATTACATCAAGCACACAGGTTGGAATCTGCTGCCAGTAAGACCCCTGAGTGGCTGGGCCCTGGGTGTTGCACGGGGCCCGCACACAAGATTTTGCTGCATAGCTCAAACACACTTGCATGTATACATGCGAAATCTGTTACACATTTAGACCTTATTAAGCTGAACCACTTTCCCATTACATGTCATGTCCTTTACACAACAAGAATCAGTTATTTTTTGAACTTGATATACTCCTCCTAGTGGATTTATGTAATCGCCACCAAACAAGGCCAACATGATCTCGAGATCAGAATGCAAAATTGGTTCACTGGTGTTTGAGCCTGATCATCATTGCTTGCAAATATATTTAATTATTTGCCGTGAAACGTTCTCTGCCATTACAAATCCAGAGATGAATCGAGAGCTGCACACGATTGGCTAGTGTCAGGGAAGACAGAGTATGTTGTCCCTTTGATACAAACATGTTGTACCGTTCCAGTGTCTGGAAAACATTCTAGTTTGTCTGAATGCTTGAGGTTGTGTCACATGAGTCACACTTATTCAGCTTCTCATTTTTGATCAACTTGTCAGTTCATACCCACCAGCCAATTTTGGCAGACTTCTCTATCAATATATATAACTGTGAACCCCCAACATGGTTACCCTTGGATTCTGTAGATTTTGAACGTGCAACCTTGTTGCTAGCGTCATGGTGGCGTAGTGGTTAGCACTTTTGCCTTGCACCTCCAGGGTTGGGGCTCGATTCCCGCTTTGGGTCTGTGTGCATGTTCTCCCCGTGCTTGGTGAATTTCCTCTGGGTACTTCATTTTCACACAATCCAGAAACATGCATGACGTTCCCAAATTGTGTATCGTGAATGACAATTGGGCATCAAGCTGGCAACCCAACCCCTTAAGAAACTGGCAGGTTATCTTCTGGGTGGGCAGTATCCATCGACCTGATGTACTGGAATGTTGTCACTTGCACACAATACTCTACTGCATCTATTCATGAGAAGGATGACCAGATGTGGCACTGTAGTCTGTCTGGACACCTAAGGCATGTTTGTTACAGTTGTGGACATCGTAATGCTCACTTATATTTATTATTGAGGTGAGCTTGATTGATTATTCACTTAAATTGAACAGCTTTAATTTCAATATCAAATAAAGCCCCCCCAAAAAAATAAACAGTTAACCTGTAATTGATGTGAACTCAGACATTATAGGTCAGATTGTTTTGTTATCAGGATTTTTTTTAAATAAAGCACTGTAATAATTAACCATAATATTACTGTACATGTTTTATTTAAGTAGATGTGTCTTTTTCTGCTCCCCCTCCTCCTCAACAAGTTAGCATGCAGCTCTCATAGATTACTGTCTTGGTGTCTCCTTTGTCCACTTGGCTTCCCTACAAGGTTTCAGTGGAATTCTCTGTCACTCCATGCGATCCTGCTCACATTCCATATTAACCAGTAATTTATTTCAGTCATTTCTATGGACGCATTGTTGTTTTTTTTGCCTCTCCTTTTTGAAATTCTCAGTGATCACTAGTGAAGATTTAACTCTACACATCATGAATATCTCATTAAGGATACTAATCAGCAAGCAAAATAAACGTCTGCTGTGTCTCATTGTTTTAATCATTCTTGCATTCATTATTATCATCATCACATCATTATCCCATCATTTTATCATTTCTTTGAAGACTTTTTTTTTTGTTAGATCTTGATTTGCTGTATTTTTTTTTTTTGTTTTGTTTTTGAATTTCTTTTCTTTTTCTTTCTTTTTTGTTTTTGCTTTTACTCCTCATGTCTGTATTAACAGGTTTCCTTTCATTACCATGTCTTTTTAGGGTAACGTTGTAAATCACTTTGTGCCGCAAATAAATAAAGTTATTATAAAGTCGACTGTATGAAGATTTAATTGAATGTCAGTGTGTAAAAACTGGATTTGGATAAACAACACAGCACGTAATTACAAGCTCTCCTGGTAGGGCAGGCTTAATGTGAGAGCTGTTAACATGGGATTTTGGGGTCGTGTTTATTGGAAACATGTAAGGTTGCATTGGGTCACGTGGGGTTTTCTTGGTTTAGATTGTACTGCAACATTCAGAGCCTATGAGGTGACCATGTTGATATTTTTTAATGAGGTGTGGCCACAGATGAATAGAGAATCAATCTAGATCTGTTTGTGGGTATGAACTACTTAGCTTGTGGCACGCACTGCATTTTAACATGATTGACTCACACAGATATTCAATTTGACCATTGTCACCATGGAATGTAAGAATTGAAATTATTGATTTTATCACTCATACTGATACCAATGTGACAATACCAGCATTCTTTTACTGAGCAATCGCTGTCACGGTCAAATGAGCGCAAGGTGCCGCAAATTTCCTGCACTTTTTTTATGAGCATGGAGCAGTGAAGTGAGCATGCAGAGGAAATGTCACAGGTGAGAGCACTTCAATTCTTCCAGCACTGAGACACCGTGGGCTTTGTTCATGAGTCAAGGTACAGTCTATACCAATGCCATGACGTCTGAAACCTAAAACTTAGAATTAGGACTTTATTACTAGCGCTACATGGCAGAAATCAATGCTTCAGCGAATGGTGGATTGGAAAATTCTCTGAAGTGGGGTTTTTCTCTTGTATCAAATCTCCTGGAGGCCATGTTTAAAGTATCTCAACAGCCACAACTTTGCTATCTCGCGGCCACAACACAACAAATTGTGGCATTGATATATTGTTTCATTACCTTGAGAATTATCTCAAAAGCCTTGCTATATTATCTCATTGCCTCTATATGCTGTAGTATGAACATGTGGTCTCATTATATTACCTCATCGCCTCAATGTGCCGTCTCATCACCTTGATATATTATCTTCTTTAGAAGACCACCGTGTTGCCTCAAGATAGTAATTTTTGGTGTCAATGAATAACAAAACAAAACAAAAAAAAAACTCAACATATTATCCTATTATCCTATAATAGCAATATATCTCATAACCTCAATATATCTTTCCTCAATATAATAACTCATCATTAAAATATAATATCTAATCACTTCCATATACCACCTTACCTCAATGTAATATTGCATAGTCTTAGTATATTGTCTCATTACCTCACTATAATATCTCATGATCTTAGTATGGTATCCCATCACCTCAATATGGTATCTCATCTCTTCAATATAGTATCTTATGATTTTAGTATATTATCTCATCACCTCAATATATAAATATCTCATGATCTTAGTATGTTATTTAATTATCTTAATATGGTATCTCATCACCTCTATATATTATCTCATCCCTTCAATATAGTATCTCATCACATCTGTATACCTCACTGCCTCAATAAATTATCTCATTTTCTCAACATAATATTTCATCAGATCAATATATCTATGTATTATCTCAATATATCATATAAAAATCACATCAATTATCTCAATATCACCTCAATGTATTATCTCATTACTTTAAAATATTATCTCATCAACTCGGTATATTATCTCATCCCACAATATATTATTTCTTCACCTTAATATATTATCTCATCTCCCAAATATAGTATCTCATCACCTCAGTATAGTTTCTTATCCCCTCAATATATTATTTTATCACCTCAAGATATCTCCTTGCCTCAAGATATTACCTCATTCCCTCAATACTGTACATCTTATCCCCTTAATACAGTATTTCATCCCCGCAGTATATTTTAAAATAGTATCTCAT
This sequence comes from Channallabes apus, assembly GCA_030522415.1. Lineage (NCBI taxonomy): Eukaryota > Metazoa > Chordata > Actinopteri > Siluriformes > Clariidae > Channallabes > Channallabes apus. Next base: position 9,688,982 of record CM060115.1, on the reverse strand, counting down.
CCCTTCAATGAATTATCTCATTACCTCAGTATATTATCTCATCACATCAATATAGTGTCTCATCACCTCAGTATATCTTACTGCCTCAATATAACGTGCATTGGAAAAATCCAGTCGCAGTGGCCATATAGAGAAGGTTATGGGAAAATATTAGTTTTATTAGTTTTAGTAATATCAATTTTGGATACGTACCAATAGACTGGTGGCACCAAACAAGAGCGTGTCAACGTAGTTCTACTACTCTACTGAACGCATTGTATTATCTCATCACCCTTATTATATTATCATCACCTAAGTATATTATCTCATCACCTTAATTTATGATGTGGTATCAATATACTTATATATCTTACCACCTCAGTATAATATCTTCATATAATATAATATATAAGTGACTTATTTATAAAGTATTTACTCAATATATTATATTCCTGCCTCAATATAGAGTTTTATCTCATTCACTTCTCTCTCTCTTCAATATATCACCTTGTGGTTTACTTTTATTATTTTATGGTTTCAATGGAATATCCCATAGTCTGTACATGAAATCAGATTTGAACAAGTCATTTCTTGATTCTCAGTCAGCGGACAAATGTTTTATGCCAAGACGACATCCAATATACTGTACATCATATCCTGTATATTTCTATTTAAAGATATTGATTTCTTTTTTTTTATTAGTTTTTGAGGATATTGCAATGAAAGAAGGGGGAAAATCAGGGGAAACACTTCACCTACAATGACCTCTCATCACCCACAGAAAAACAGACTGTAGGGCTGAGTCAGCATGCACCATGAAACAGAAATAAACACAACTGAGTTTAAGAGAGAGACAGAAATAGATTGTTTTGCACAATGAGTAGCACCCTTGGTTGTTTTGAAGCACCTTCTCACCTATTTACTTCCATGCAAGTTTGTTAAACGGATACTCTGACTTTGTTCAATATAATTTTACTACATGCTTACTTTAATTTACTAAAGAAATCTAAGGGCGGTTGAAGCTCAATGCAGTCGTTCTTACATAAAACATCAGAAGTTTATGCTGTTACACCTCATACACCAAAGCAATTGGCAAATGATTACATTTAATATTAATTAACAAAGAACCGATCATACTGTTTTGATCCAATTTGACTTTAATGTTGTAGAGTGTCTACAAAACAAGTTCCTGTTATCACTCACGTTATAGCAGCTATACAAATTCTTCTGTAATGCTTTCATGTCACCCAAAAGACTCAAAGTCTTACAGATTTTCTGAGGTTTGTCAGATACAGGAAAGTCTTTACTACTAGAGACTCCTTCCTTTCTTCTGTTCACCGGCATTTGCCCCAGTAAAATCTCCAATTTAACTATTAACAAGCTCCTCTTATTGTTAATAATGGAAAGAGCATATGGTGGCATGGTGAGTAGCACTATGGCCTTGCATCTCCAGGGTCGTGGGCTCGATTTCTGCCTTGGGTCTGTGTGCATGATGCAGTTTCCATGTTCGCCCTGTACTTGGTGGGCTTTATCCAGGCATTCTGGTGTCCTCCCACAGGCCAAAATCATGCAGAGTAGGCGAATTGACATTCCAAATTTGCCCGTAGTGTGTGTGTGTGTGTGTGTGCAAGTGTGCCCTGTGGTGGATTGGCACCCTGTCCAGGGTGTACCCTGCCTCATGCCCCGAAGTCTCCTGGGATAGGCACCAGGCTTCCCGCAACCCTGTACAGTATAATTGATATACAGGATGAATGAATAATGGGATCCCGGTCCTTATGTAATTGCCAAAAACAAGAATTGTGATTGATGCATGATACCATGATGGAACCATAGTAAGTTTTGTAAATGATACCCATGATCTTATTTCAACCTAAGGCTTTGAGTTGTACAGTATAGCCCATTTCACAATTACAACAGAAAAAAATAGAATTTGTGATTTGAGTCATGGGAGCTTTATGTCTAGCGATGCCCCTGCTTCCGTCAAAGATTACTTGGAAGTGTCTGGTGTGAAAGTCCCTCTGGTAGCTGCTAGCAGGTAAAATCAAAAAGCAATTCAAACTAGTGACTTAATATAAACTTTGAAGCCAGGATTATTATAAGAGCTGCTGTTGACCAATCTGATTTTGGAATACCACAATGCTCTGGATTTACATAAATATTGATGAACTGCCTTTAGGCCTCCACTTTAAGTGAGTTTTGAGTAAATGAATCCTGTCAGTTCAATGACATATAGTGAAATTCTAAGTAGTAAAGGTGCACACACTAGAGGGAACAAAGAATCCTGGAATATTCCTATAAACAGGTCAAATAGTCAGCTTGCATTAGCACTGCATAGTCTAGTGACCAGAAGAAGGATTCTAACAAGACAGGGGAATTTGCACTTTCACATGTATTACGATGGCACCGCAGACTGCCTGGAGATACAGTCATTATTCAAACCTGTGGATTCCCTCTGCCATTTCCGAGCTATGTTATTGATGGTTTCATCTAAGCCGCTCTTCTGGCTGATGCCTGACGCACCACCTGCACTCCAGGTGGAGAAAAAAAGAAAAAGAAGGGGGAAAAAAAATACTAAGAGTTATAAGGTAGAAAGCATTCAGAGGGGAGCACTATGACTTTGCAATATGCCACTATGATATTGAAGCCTTTAGTTATGTATGAAATTATATAATCACATCTCATGAGGATAAGTAGTGTGATATGACTTATACCACAGCGCTGTTGAATACTTCAGTCAGAGTACTGGTGATTATAACATCCGCTCTGACAGCAGTCCCTGGACTTTCACAGGCTTATTGTGTATACATACACTACCAGTCAAAAGTTTAGACACACCTTATAATCGAATGATCTCTCCTGTTTTTTCTTACTTTCTACATTGTAAGATAATGCTAAAGGCGTCCTAAATATGCAATAATCTTGAGTAGTTGATATTGAGATGTATCATGATCTGTATAGCCTGGTGATTTCTGAGGCTGGTGACTCTAACTTCTTCTCTACAGTAGAGGTACGTTTTGGTCTTGCTTTCCTGGGAAGGTTGATGGGTTTTGCAAATGCACTTGACAAAACTGTTCTTGCAAGAACTGTTCTAGAACTGTATGTGTTATTTCATAGTTTTGAAATGTCCAGCATTGTTCTAGAATATTCATTCATTCATTTTCTATACCGCTTAATCCTGTGTTCAGGGTCGCGGGGGACCTGGAGCCTATCCCAGGAGACTTCGGGCACTAGGTGGGGTACACCCTGGACAGGGTGCCAATCCATCGCAGGGCACACACACATACACACACTCACACACCCAATCACACTATGGGCAATTTAGGAACGCCAATTAGCCTAACCTGCATATCTTTGGACTGTGGGAGGAAACCGGAGTACCCGGAGGAAACCCACCAAGCATGGGGAGAACATGCAAACTCCATGCACACAGAGACGGGAATCGAGCCTGGCCGGGGAAATCGAACCCAGACCCTGGAGGTGCAAGGCGACAGTGCTAACCACTACACCACCGTGCCGCCTGTTCTAGAATATTAGAATATAAATCACTAAAAAATAAACACTGAATTAGAAGGTGTGGCAAAAGTTTTGACCAATACTGTGCTTCAATTTTGCAACAATTTAAATTAGATTAGAAAATCTAAATTATACTTGAGTTAAAAGTAGACTCTAAAATATTTGCATGAATTTTTTAATGTCTTGGTGACAGTATGCACTCGTGCTAGTACAGACTCACAGATTCGGCAAGTTGTTCAAAACCATATGGTCCTTTTTTAGATACATTTTTTTTATATTGCAAAAATTGAAGCAATAAAATAAATAAAATAAAATTACAACTAACCAAATAGAGAAAATGTCTTTCTTCTTAGACTTCCTTGCTACCTAGAACTTGTTTCTTAACAGATTCTGGATACCCCCCTCCCCCCACAAATAAATAAATAAATGTCAGGAAAAGCATTACCAGAAACTGAGGGCTACGTAATATGATTTCTACACTGTTTCAGATGTGAACCTAGCAGATATTGATTTGAGGTCTCTTACCACTCCAGTGGCTCCACAGCCCTAAGATCCCCTTACACATTTTGTTCAGTGTTACTATTTTCACCTGGCTGATCTTTCCATAGATAACTTTAAGGTGCCATTAAGGAGCCCAATGATAGTGAGCTTTTATTTTATTTATATCAAATTCCGGCTTAATCCAGCACCCAAGAACCACCAACTCTTAAATATAGAGATTTGAAAAGGAGTTCAGTATAGCCAGGTGCTAATTTTAATAACTGGACTGAACAGACAAAATGGAACTCTTGGAATTGCACATGGAAATTTAAAATGAGTAATGAATCCAATGGCTCAAAGCTCTGGACCTCCCTGAAACAGTTGGGAAAAACTGCTTAAATTTTCTTAGACAAAAAAAAAATGTCTTCTTTCTTCTTTTAGAACAAAATGACTATGGATATTATGAATAAAAAAACTGAAATTACCGTCCTCAAAATGGTGGGTCCATTGGGACGCTATTAAATAAAATTACTCTTCGTCTCTAGGGGACTCTAGTTTTGTTTTATTTTTTTAGACAAAAAAAAAAGAATACAAAATTTCATATACTCCCACATTTGCAATCTCTAAGGTATGAATCTTACAGCCTGTCTAGTGAAGCCCAACAGAAAAGTGTCTGGAGAACCTTGTTGTTCCGAGATTGCAAGTTTGAATGCTGATGATGCTACAGCCATTTGTGGCCGAAAGTCAAAGATGGTTGTAATAATAAAGGATTTTGCACGGAGGAGTATCTGAGCTCCTCTTCAACCTTGTTAAACATTACAGGAAGAAACCTGATGCTCTTATAGTCCCCTGAGAAGGCATCCCATTAAATTAATGTTGGCCCACCAATACTTTTGAAACCATTTAGGCAAAAAAGGGTGCCAATATTTCCGGAATCAGATTAGAAATCTTTTCCCTATTTACCGAATTTACTCATTGAAGAGAAAAACACTCTTGCTGGGTTGATTGTGAATTAGTGCTTCACCAGTAACATGGCTTCTTTCTACGACATATGGAAAATACAAGTGGGGTCGGCGCATGTAGAACATGTTAGCCAGCCTGGCATCTCAACTGGAAACTGGAATGGCAAATTTGGCTGGCAGATAAAGAGCGATGGAAGGATGAAGGGATAGGAGGGATAGAGGGATGGCGTATGCTGCCAACCCCAACAGATGCCTCCTCGTTTAAACCCACAACCCCTCCCTTCGCCTGTCAAATCCACGCCGCCTGAACTACATCACGTTCCAGGCTTCCTTGTGCTCTTTATCTTCCGTCCGTTGTATCTAGAGTGTGCCGTCGCTTCTTAGCTTTGCAGTTTTGGACTACGAGTCAGTTTGAAAATCCAAGGCAGGAGGCCGAAGGGATGGTGCTTGGCACCCTAGCCAAAGAGTGCATTGCCCAGGCAGGATGCCTGGAGATCTGCACACACTCCTTGCACCTGTTGGACTGAAGACCAACAGATTGCGTTGTTTTCAGACCTGCGTTATTATATGAGGTGCTGTTTTGGCAAGCGAACAATGTGTAATAAATGCACATCTTTATCTGAAAAAGTCAGAAATCTTGAGGGTGTATTCACTTATCCAGTGTTAGGTTCATTTAAAAGGAACCCTGGTGTGTTCTCGCGCTCAGTGTGGTTCTTCAGGCAGGTGAGAACTCAGTAATCGTACTCGTATCCAGACTGACTTCTTTCTGTTTGCGTCGGAGTGAATTCTATCTTGCGCTCCAACTGCGGCAATTAGACTGGGAATCAAATGAACTGTAGGAAATTGAATTAAACACATTGTGTGTTTTGAATTGAGCAAAAGGTCAGCGCAAACAGAAATGCAATTTTGGATATTTGGATATTTGGAGTAACAAAAACAAAGAAAATAAACACTGAATTAAAAGGTTAACATAACAAAACAAAGTACTGCCTCAAATCTATTCCAATATTGTGAAATATTAGACAAGCAGATTTTAGGCCCAATTTTTTCATGTCTGTCTTAAATCAAAACTGAGGCGCATACACGTACATTACAATATGTCTTGATTGGTATACATTTTCCTGCTCTGAAATCCTGAAACTGTGAAGTTTGTCAACTGGAAGGTGAGTATAACGCAAGTAATCGAACCTTCATTTCATGCAAAAATGCGTTCCAAAGTTCAGCGGACAAGTATGATCTAAATCACGTTGCTATGTTTACAGTAAGTTACTAAGTATATTTAGTACAAATGTAACCCTTTTCTTGTATATGTATATGGCTATTTCCGGTTAGTAGAAATGTACCGTGAATGTGCAGCTTCAAGACGCAAATGGATTAAAAGTATAAATTTGGCTTTGATTCAGTGTCAGCATACTGTCTGGTTTGAGAAAGTGATTTGATTCGATCTGATTTCAGGGAGGGAACCAAATATACTGTGTATTTTTTTTTCTTTTTGGCTAACCTGAACCAAAGAAGCTGAGCTCTAGAACTAGAGAAAATTATATGGAGATTTGGACTGACAAAGAAAAAGAAATTAAATATGTCATGTTGGCAGTTTGTTTATTTCTTTCTTTTGTTTTGTGATTTCTTTGCAATACTGGTTTTCTGAACAAGATTTATAATAAATATGTCACTTTAGTTTGGTTCACTAGACATATGCGAGCGGAATAAGAAATCAACCAAAAGCATACAATTTGAACATCATGATGTCATTGGATCATTAAATTATACCCACTGCGCAATGTGACGTCGTAGCGACGTCTTTTCCATGTCATTTTGGACGTCCAATTTCCGTCCATTGATGGGGTTGTTTTGTAACGCCAGGCGACGTCTTTTTTTCGGCGTCTACCACACGTCTAATTTTGATGTCAGTGGGACCGTCGTAGTGACGTCTTTTTCATGTCATTTTTGGACGTCCAATTTCCATCCATTGATGGGGTTGTTTTGTAACGCCAGGCGATGTCTTTTTTTCAACGTCTACCACACGTCTAATTTTGACGTCGGTGGGACCGTCGTAGTGACGTCTTTTTCATGTCATTTTTGGACGTCCAATTTCCGTCCATTGATGGGGTTGTTTTGTAACGCCAGGCGACATCTTTTTTTCTACGTCCAGCGCACATCTAATGTTGACTCCACCAAATTGCTTCGCCGGCTGACGGCGCTGTTGCTTGCCCCAACACTTGCGCAGCGTCACCATTGGGTTCCGAAAATGACGTCCCAAAAAAAATAAGCCAGATTAGGTCGTCAAGTTGGGTCATGGTTGGACGTCCAAATAATGGACCTAGTTTGGACGTCGAATAGACGTCCAGAATTGGTCATGGACCGACGGACCCAATATAGACATGATCTGCACGTCTATCCGACGTCCAATGTTTAGTGGATATATTTTCATAGACAAACAATTCATGAATTAAATCCTATTTCTAATCTGTTTATGTGATATCATGAAGAACCCAAAAGCCTCTTAGAACCCCTTTTAGAACTGTTCTTAATTGATGCAATGAGTGATATTGAATCCAAATCAAAGTTAAATTGATGTTTTTGTTTGGTTTTTGCTATTTGGTTGGGTTTCACACTTTACAAACCAAACGCAATAAAAAAAAAAATTAGCATGCAGGGCTTTAAACATGCTCGACACTTTACCCTAGAAATATGAACCACACTAAAGGCATCTTTGGAAAGTGCATGCATGAAGAAATCACAGAAATGACCCATGCACAAAGACCAGATTAACAGTCACATGGCAGGGAATCTCCACCCCTTAGCCTCTGTTCTCCTGCTTTTAGCTGTGACCTTGAGGTCACCTTGAAAGTGCTGACGTTTCGCCTCAGAGATATGCCTCAGCGGGTCCACATCTCAGTCTCCTATCTCATTATATCCTGACCACTCGGTTTGCAATTGGGTCCAGGACAATAAGCGGAGATCATGGTGTAATGATTATTCATTAATATAATTACAGTCATTATAAGTATTCGGTGATTAGAAAAAAAAAAGGGAGGGGGGGGAACGGGAACGAATTTGGGTCGCTGGTGGCGTGGGACGGGTTCGTTCGTCGTGTATAATTACTGTAATACTACCCACTTCCTCCTCCGTTCTTCCTTTTGTTGGGTACATGAATATGCACAGGATCTTCTGCGAATAAAAGTGAAAAGAGAGATATGTTTTATTTAGTAGAGCGCAGAGCGATCGCTTTGGTGGTCACGGAGTGAGGTAGAAATGAGAGATGAGAGATGGGAGGGAAACGAGAGGAAGGCACATGCACAAAAATGTAGTTACACACACACACACACACACACACACACACACACACACACACACACACACACACACATTTATCTCTTATCTCATACTCACCATAAGGTATATTCATGCATGTATAGAAGAAATCTAGAACATGGCCACTATTGCGGGCGGACTTGTTTTGACGCCCGGAGCAAGATGAATTTAAAACATTCCTCCAGCGAAAGGGGGCTTGTGCGAGTCAATAAAAGAGCCGAGGGCACCCAGCACCGGCAGAGAACATCTATATATTTATCAGACGCCGCAGCCGTGCTGCAAATAGCCTCCATCGATCTCGTATCAATAGTTAATCTCATATAGGGAGAACATAATAAGTTGTGGACCTAGGGAAAAATTCTTGCTCTATAAGTCTGTCGAAAGGGAATAGTTTTGCTCTAGGGGTTGTGTATATATGTGTGTGTCTGCGTGTGCATACAGATTTAGAGCTGCAGATTGAAGTACGCTCTTTGACGAACAAGGAACCGCTTTTTTTTTTCTTTTTTTTTTTTGCTGTGTGGCTTTGTTACACAGGACAAGGTGCTCAGCTGCAAATCACTGTGAAAGACTTAGCTGCTAACACCAGCCATACCCTACACGTAGCCTTGTGTATGTGTGTGTGGTGTCTGTCTGTCTGTCTGTCTGTCTGTCTGTCCCCTGCTGCTTGATGCAGTACTAGCTAAAGAAAGGCATGCACTGCAGTCATTTTTAACTCTGACTTATTACAAGAGCGCAGATCCCACAGGTAGCCTATGCTTCAAAATGGGCGAGTTCATAACGGCATGAATAATGAGCTCATTAGCAGATGAAAATGTCACGAGCATAATTTCAGAGTGGATTCTTTTTCTTTTCTTTTTTTAAAAGATGTAGTATATGTGCATGCAACAGAGTGTAATGTAGGATCTAAGGGTACAACCAAGAACTGTTTTTTTTTCCATGTCTTATAGATTAGAAACACATTTTTATACATGTTTGATATGCACAGACATTTTAAACCTTTCCTAGAGATGTCATTTTGGAAGATTTACCTGCTTACACCAGTAGCGACGCAACACAACAAAGCGTCTAGACGTTAGTCATTTGCAATGAAAGCAAAGGCATTAAAGGCTGCGTATCCAACTGCATGCTATGCACAAAATAGTGTTGTAAAGCAATAACAGACTTTACAAAAATAGTCCTATTATACTGGATTTATATAAAATCCTTAAAACTTTGGTTTTGCTGGGTATCAGTTGTATTGTGTGTTATTCTTATTGCAGCTTGTTAACAAACCTGGTAGTACAATGGCATGTGCCACAATTCCGTGGAACTTATTGTGTTATGGTGCCTACCTGTTAGCAGGTATCTATTGTTGTATGTTTGTGCACCCTGTATCATATTAGATATGTTAGTACGTACCACTGGTATGGTATAGTATGGGCAGTGTCATGTTACTGTATGTAATATTAAGAGTTTCAACATTATGGTATTTGATTAATGTTACATCCACTGGTAACATACTATATAAATATTACTATTATGGTGCATAAATATGCATAACATTTTTCACAGTATACTGCATGTGTTCCGTTCTATCCATTCTGTATCATACTTGAATATATTTACTGTTGTACCAAAGTATGAACCATGGTAGAACCATGTACCGTAGTGTGGTACCTCTGCTACTGTATATCAGCAAATAAGTACCAGGGTACTGTGAAAAATACCCTGGTACCTATACAACAGTAAACATTTCTTATGGATTGAGATACCGTAGCAAGAACCACTGCAGAAATGTGCAAGTTATTATAAACTCTCCTAATGAATAGATATGATACTGATACAAGCACTTTATGATCATGGTCTACCCTATGCAATGGAAAGGAAGGATCCATCAGGAGGAGCTACAAGCTTTATCTACAGTATTTGAAAATGGCTGAGTGAGAGTGCTGCTTCAATGCATGAACAAACCAGCTGCAAAATGTATGGGGAAGACATTGTGGCTACTTCATTGGGACTATTAGGCACAGAGGCCAGACCACCTCCTCCTTACCACGAGTGGTAATAATAGACAGGAATAGCACAGGGATGATTTACTATGTATATGTATCATTCCATGTCGCAGGTGTTTGAATAACTATTAATTATACTAACTGTCGGTCACCAGCATGGTTGGAAATAGGTCTGCAGTACCGAGGAGAGAGCAACTGCCTGCCAAAACCCTCATTCAAAACCAGTCAAAAAAGCACTTTCAGCATGAAAATACATGTGATAAAGTTGTCATCTTAAAAAAGAAAAACACTTTCTCTCCTTAATAATTCTTTCTGAATCACCTGTGAACCATCACTGATCTTTTATTTACCAATACAAAATTAACTAGCTTCTAACACAAGACTAAATCCCAAATCACTCTCCAACCCTTTGATCAAGGGCTCTACATGATGTGTGGGATTGTACACCGTACATAGTGCTCTAGCTTTCCATTTATCGCTATTTTGGATTATATTCTGGAACTCAGGTGTTTTTGGAGCTATTATTCTAAAGTGAACTAAGGGGTATTAGAAAGAGAAACTTACAGTAAGAGATTTAAAGAACTACTCAAAGAAGTGTTTGTGCTTATTTTCACATCATAGCTGTGCTGATAGTCATTCTAATAGCACTCCCTTTCATGTGATATTGCTTAATTATATTAGTTATCAAAAAAATTACACAGGCCAGGGTTGGGGGGGGGGGGGGGGGGGGTTGTATGAATCTTGCCTCCAGTCTGTGCATTTGTGGAGATCGCTTTTTCAATGCTTTGAGGGTTTTGTTCAGGGAATCCAGTTTCCTCTTACAGTCCAAAGATATTCCTTGATTGGCATGAATGCCACATTTCGTATAATGAGGCTACCATAAGCTACTGCGGCCAACCACTGCATAACATTTGCATTATTTTTAGGCATTTGGCGGATGCCCTTATCCAGAACGACTTACATTTTTATCTCATTATACACCTGAGCAGTTGAGGGTTAAGGGTCTTGCTCAAGGACCCAACAGTGGAAACTTGGTGGTCGTACGGTTTGAACCTGGGACCTTCTGAACCATAGTCCAATGCCTTAACCACTGAGCTACCAATGATTTATAAAAAAAAAAAAAAAACATAAATCTGTAATACTGATTTTCATTGTGTTTAATTTCTAATCATAGGTTAAGAAATGCCAATCAGTCCTAAAGTGCCAAATTGCTAATACCTTCTCAATGTACAATAATTAATTATGCTTATTAAGCTTCATAAAAGCAAAGTTTACAAAGCTAAAACCATTAAAATTAAGGTTTAACCGTTGAAAATTTCTTGAGTTTCCACTAATGCAGCTCAGAAAGTGCAGCGCATCAACTACCACAGATACAGGCTAACTGAGAGTAATTCCATTACTTTTGACTTAATTGAATAGCTAGTCTTATTTGTTTAAATTATTTTATTGAATTGCATTGCTTTATCTGCACAGCAGTACATTTATATTCCTATTTACTGTACTTTCATAACATTTGGCAGACCTTCTCCAAATCTTGAAGCAACTTACAGTACAGAAGTACTTGGAGAACGTCCTAGTGTTTAGTGCTCTGTAGACCAGACGGCTATTAATGCAAGGCTACACTTTCATAACTCTTACCATCATTTATAATTCATGGTTAATATGGTTTATTTCACAATCATTTATATTTCATGGTCATTTATATTTCACAATCATTTATATTTTACAATCATTTATATTTTATGTCATATTTCTAATCAATCCTATTTGTCATCTATCATCCTGTGTTGTTTATTGTTAAGTTAACAATAAGCATTTTCTACCATTTAATTTACATTAGTGTCGAATAAATGAGTGAATATAATAAAATGTTATAATTAAAATTTATTTGATTTCAAGAAATGACTAGACAAGATTACGTTTGTTAAAAACACCGTCGCCAATCAAGGGAGTAATTTTTGTTGGGTTTAAATGACTAACATCAGATCGTAAGCTAGCATTCTTGTATGTAATCAATATAAGAAGGGGTCTTAACTCTAGGCCACGTTCATGAAAATACCTTCATGAAGATATTACTATTATTTAATGAATGTTCCCCAATAGGTCTTTATTTTTGTATGGTCCTGATGATGCTTTTTTTCTCTAAACTATTATATATTGATGTAAATAATACATATTTATGTAAATAAAAAGCATAATAGTTGAGATAAATTTGGCCAGTATGTAACTACAAATGCATTCATACCATTGTACATTCTCATGCCTCTTCATAAAAGTTTTCAATACATTTACGGCATTTGACAGACGCCCTTATCCAGAGCGACTTACATTTTTTTTTTTGTCTTATTATACATCTGAGCAGTTGAGGGTTAAGTGGCCTTGCTCAAGGGCCCAACTTGGTGGTCGTTGGATTTGAACCTGGGACATTTCGAACGTCCTTAACCAACCCAACAGTGGCAATTTGGTCTTTGAACATGGGACCTTCCAACCTTTAATCCAATGCCTTAACCACTGAGCTACCCAAGTTTTTGTAATATTCAACACACACCCTTACGAAACTCTCTACCTGGCCAAACTATCTACAGTATACTCATAGCTATAATACAGTATATTACATGGAAATCCCAGAAGATATATACAAATCATTCAATTCTAGCTAGTATGCAGTAATGTTAGCTACAAGAGGTGTTTAAGTAAAAGCAGGATATTTGATATTAAGTTATGACAATAAAAACTATTGTAATTTCACTATTAAATACCTAAAATACACTTATGCCAGTGTTGAAATAGTAATTGAAAACTATCAAAGTAGCTTCACTTCTGAACCACTGGAAATCCTTTAACAGCCCAAATATGATGGTAGTGAGGTGAGGACTGTACAGAGGATGTGTCAAAAACTCCCAGCCATGTTCTTGCAACGTGCAAGTGGTGTTGGTGAATTATGTGTGTACATTTCCCATATACTGTACAGATGCGTCTCTTCCACAAGTTGGCCGCATCGATTTTCATGGATCAGGCGTTCCACTCACAGAACGTATACAGGAGCGACTGCAGTGGTTTCCCGAGCCACATCAACCAGGACGGCCAGATTTCACAGATGTACAGCCTTCTACCATTTAAATATGTCTCATCTTGAAGTCTTCTGTCCACTCCTTATTTGTCTTCATACATGAGAAACATCATTAAAATCCCTGGTTTGACTTGAACATCCCACATAAATTGAAGGAAAGTTTAGATGGTTAGCTAGCTAATACCAGAACGTGTACCCATGTAAGGAACATACATAAGTTAGTAGGAGTTATTAGTTATTAATATTTAAAGCAAGAATACACTCCTACATGAAAGACAAACCTCAAAGGAATATTATTTACCAGTTTCACAAGCATACAAGAAGAAGGACTTGGGTTTAATCGGTTCATCACATCGTAAACTTTTACCTCAGCTCAATCAGGATAATGACCCGTGTGCTTGTGAGTAATTCGGCTGTAATGAGCTTGTTTCTGAGTTTTAGATGCGATATACTGCTATACGGTTCAATTTGTGTGATTTTCCAGGATTTAACGGTCTAGAGAGTTCAGCACAGCTGTACGGGACGGACATGTGGGCAGCGTCCTGCTCCCTTCTTCCTCTTGGTCTGTTCTTCCTCACTATCATCTCTCCTTGGCTGTTCATCCGCTTCTGATCCATGTCCCATGTCAGATTTTCTGTTTTCCTTGCCCTGTTTCCTATTGTTATCTTCTCACACGTTCCTGCCTTACATTTTCTTCCCTCACTCCATTGAAGTCTTCTCTTCATCCTCTCCCACTTGTCTCTTTTACCTTTTCCCCTTTCATCCCTCTCTTTTCTCTTCTGCTTGTCTTCTTCTCCGTCCACTTCCCACTCCTCTCCTTTTCTCATCTCTTTCCTATTTCACATCATCCTTCTTTTTTCATCCACCCCCTTTATGTTTTCCCCTTTCTTCACTGTTCTCTGTTCTCTTTCCTCCTCTTCCTCTGCATCTTGTTTCTTTTTCTTTCACTTCCTTTGCCAGCCTTCATCCCTTTTCACTTCCCTATCTCCTCATTTTCCTCTGTTTTATCATCTCAGTTCTGTTCTCTTTGCTTTTTTTCTTCCCCCCCCTCTCATCATACTGTATCTCTCTCTCCTTCCTCTCTCGAGCCTCTTTTACTCTTCTCTTCTCTCTCCCTTCTCTTTCTCTTTCCCCGTTTCCATCTCTGCTCTCTACTCTAGAGTAAAGCCGTCTAATTCTCTGTTCTTTCTATTTTTTTCTCTCCCTCGTTGTTTCATCCTCCTGTTATTTCATGAAACCTGACATCTTGCCAACTCCAGTGCTTTAGACTCGCAAACCCGAGGAGTGTGAGGATACGGGTGTGGGTGTTGCAGGCACGTTTTGTTCATTGTAAATTCGTACAAAACAACTCATCCATAAACAACAGCAAAATCAGAGCAAGATCACGGAACGTTAAAGTAAAAAAGTACATCGCCTTATCTGAGTTGGCACCACTTTAAATTAGTTTGGGGTAAATGAAAAGCAAATGAGGCTTCTCACTCAATCTTCAGTAAGCACTTTATCTAGGCCAGAGTCGAGGTGGATGCAGAGACTATCCCTGGAACATTTGACGCAAAAACACGAATAACGTGGCACCACATACACATCCACGCACGTCCTGTGAGAATTTATTGTATAGAGTCTATCTACTGGAAGGTTTTCAGGAAGTGAAAGGAAACCACAGTTGAGATTCTGGAGGAAACCCACATGGACATCTGAATAAATGAGTTTGGCATCAAACTCGTACAGTATGTGTTAATGTTCCAGCTAAAATACAACTCATATCATGCATTCTGGCATGCTCGATTTTTCCATATTTTTATAGTCAATCTGAACATGTAAACCAAAAAGAAGGGGGGGGGGATACCTCCTTTTTAACCCATTAATATCCGGGATGTCCTAAAACGTTTTCCACTTGTTTTTGTGGCTTTGCCAACTTTAAATTTCTGACGAACAAAACAATCGCCAAAAGGATTTTCAGTAGTGAACGATGTAACGTGTACTTTAAGAGTTTTTATTTTAAAATATATATATTTGTAGTGGTGGCTTAGTTGCTTTTTACCTCCAGAGTCTCCAGAGTTAGATTCCCACCCTGGAATCTGTGTGCATGGAGTTTGCATGTTCTCCTCGTGCTTGGTGGGTTTCCAGGTACTCCAGTTTTCTCCCACAGTCCAAGGACAGGCTAACTGGCGTTCCCAAATTTCGCTGTAATGTGTGAATGAACGTTTGAGTGTATATGTTTGTGCCCAGCGATGGATTGGCATCCTGTCCAGGGTGTACCCTGTTTTGTGCCCTAAGCCACCTGGAATAGGCTCCAGACCCCCTTGGGACCTTCAGTACACATGAAACGGCAGGGTAAGGATTTCTTGAATTTTGGTAGTCCCCCTTTTGTCTACTCAGTGCTCAGCCTGCATTCTGCTTGTCCCGACTGGAGTCCCACAATGAAACACACAAGTCAGTGCTCAGTGAGATGTTCAAAGTTTATTGTAGGAGACAGGAGTGTATGTATATATATATATATATATATATATATATATATATATATATATATATATATGCACAAACACACAAAGAACCAAAAAGGTGGGTGCAGGAGCGGTTACATCTGGTCTGGAATGTTTTATAAAAGATAAGCTGAAGAAGAACAGAAACTTGGGAGTAGTTCTGCATTTATGAGCCTTCAACAGTTTTACGACCCTTAACATATGGAATATGTTTATTGATAGTGCAGTGTGTCGAAGTAAAAGAAAGAAGAACACTCTGTTGACATGCACACAAAATATCATGAAACACACTACAAATTAAATATTCCCTACAGGCGGTATAGGCGATGAGTGAGTGAGTAAAATATTCAGCGTTCAGTGATATGAAAGATAAAACACTACAAAAAACGAAGAAACTTAAAAAGCTGAAGAAAGCTAGGTTAGCCATTAGCATTTAGCAATGACAGAGCTGATATAGATTAGTTGTTGTTGTTGTTTTTTTTGCTTGTACATACACACACACACACACACACACAAACTCACTATGATCTATGTAACTGTTCAAAAAAGTTCAAAAGGTACATTTTCATACTTGGTCCCCTTCAAAGACAAATGAAAGAAAAAACTAACCATTGAATCTTGCCAAAAGAAAAAAAAAATGTATTCCCCTAAAACACTCACTTGGACTGCACACATCTTCAGACATGAACCCATATCATCCTTGCTATTTTTCAACAATCCAATCATTACTTCTTTCATATTCCTTGCCACATGGTTTCCTGGTATTATATGATATGGGCATACAGATCAACGCTGTCATACTCTTGATATAGTTTGACTTTTCTTTAAATCTCCATGTGCCAGATTGCGGTCTATATGCAACCCGATGCCTTTAAATCCCAATGGCGATGGTTCCACCAACTCCTATTTAATATGAGCGCAGTGGAATGACACGGTGCGGAAAAGTCATGCCGGTCTCTTCTATAGCGTTTTCCTCCGTCTCTGGCAGGGATCAGCAGCTGAAGCTGATGTGAGATCAGGAGAGACAGACGAAACATACAAAGGCTAACGCTGAGGAAAACAGATCAATAAATATTTCAGCAGCTGCCTGCGTTTACACACTCGCACACCTTCCCAAGCCAAACACTGGACGTGAAGGTGAGGGGGTGTAAGATGGTCATTTCAGGCCGAGAGCAACGGAAAAAGAGAGACGGAAGGAGAGAGATTGAAAATAGAGAATAACACAGGCCAGACATGAGGTAGGTAGTGTTGCAGTTACATAACAAGTTCAGCAACATGTTGTGCTCCATCACTACTGCTGCATTTTACACGGCATTTTGACATATTGAGCGAAGAATTATATCATATTGTGTGAGAGATATACTGTAATTAGACTAAATATTTTTTGACAGCTTTTTCATGGATCTGTGAACCCTACTGTAACCTGTTCTTGCACTGCATAGCCCTCACTTCCCAAGATGAATTTAGAGAGTGAATACACTAAGGTTGAAATTGTAAGACAGAACAAGAGCGGAGAGAAAGGTAGTGAGGAAAGTGCTAAAGGTGGAGTAATGGACGAGTGGCGACGGAGATTGCTACTTCAATGATGCTGGTGCTCCACTGGGATTTGGACCGTTAAGACCTGGGAGACATTGTGGCCTTATAAAGGAAACAAAGTGCAGACATGGAGCAAACATAACATGGTGTAAGTGGTGTAACAGATACCCTTTTCACACCTTTCCCAGCTGTTTCAGAATCAGGCCATTATATAATAACTTGAGGCTGGAGGTGTGAACGTCAGACATTTTCACACTAGTTTGAAAATATCCCAGTAAATGTAAGCAAATATGTATTATGTATTCAGTGTGCAAACATCTTTTTGGACATAGTTGTAAGGGAAATTAAACAAATACCAAAAGCATACAAAAGGAATATCCCTAATTCTTCTTCTTCTCTCTAAAAAATTACATTTCCTGTCTCTCTGCAGCCTACAGTATGTATAAGCCCAAGTATGAATAGTTGCCACACTAAACATTATACAGTATGCATACTATATCGTTCAATATTTACTGTTTAGTAGTGCATGTGGTTGCACAAGTCGATCATTACATTACATTACTCAGTACTGTTGTTTCTCCCTGCGATCAGTACAACGCTACCAGCAAGGATTCCTTCAACAAAACCCCTACAACATTCAGTCACCAAAGCAAAAAATCCCTGCTGCGCAACAACTATGGCATCATTCCTAATAGTTCCAGCAACACATCTAATAACAATCCCAGAACAATTCCTATACTGTAACACTGGCCACAGCTATTCCAACAACACGCCACACAACCATTCCAACATTTAAAAAATCCTGTGACGATCCCTACAATATTCAAACAAAACTTTAAACAACACTCCCAAGGACACTTCCAACAACTATCCAAATAACGCTACCTATGCCAATTTCTACAATAATCCCAGTAACAAGCACCACAATACTCCCTATAGCAATTTCATCAACAATTACTACAGCAATCCCAGCAACAATTCCTACTACAATCCCAACAACAATTCCAATCTTTATAACAATTCCAAGTGACTATTGCAACAATGACACCGCAAACAACATTCTCAACAATCCCTTCAATACTCTCTACAGTTACTTCTGCATCCCTCCCAACAACAATCTTTACAATACCAGCACCAATCCCAACCTTCACTCCAACACTTCCAAATAACAAGTCCTGACATTCCTAACAACACTTCCAGCAACACTTCCAACAACACTCCCAAAAATAACTCCTATAAAACACCCTACAGGTATTTCAACAACACTCCCTAAAACAATCCCTTACAAAATTCTCAACAACAATACCTCTACATCAATTTCAGTAACAAACTATACAGCACTCTATATGACTATTTCATCAACAATCACTACAGTACAGCAGTCTGAGCACCGATCCCTACAAAATTCCCAACAACAATTTTTACAAAAATCCTAGTGACAATCCCAGCAACACACTTAAATTACAATGTAAACACCACTCTTAACATGGGGTACTCTTAACCTTAATGTGTTAAGTTTTTTTTTTAACATGGGGTACACTTGATTGAGTGCCAATCGATTGCAGGGCACACACAATATGGGCAATTAGCCTAATCTGTCTGCATGTCTTTGGACTGAGGGAGGAAACCAGACTACCCGGAGGAAACCCACCAAGCACAGAGAGAACATGCAAACTCCATGCACACAGACCCGAGGCGGGAATCGAACCCAGATGCTGGAAGTGCAAGGTGAAAATGCTGTCCACTAAACCACCATGCCGCCTACACGTTCAACAGCAATTCCAAATTCCTATGACACTTCCAACACTAATCCTAGATACACTTAACAACAATCCCTACAGTTATTCCTACAACAATCCCAGCAACAATTTGTTTAAAACCCCCAGTGTCAGTCCCAACAACACTCCTAATGGCACGCCAAACAACAATCTGAAGAAAATCCCCAAAACCTTTATAGCTACAACCTGTAGGAAAGACAAAGGTTTGTCTTTCCTACAGGTTGTAGCTATAAAGGTACTATATAAAGTACTCAGGAAGTACTGTATCATTACAGTCAACTATGTACTCAAGTAAAGAATTCTGCAGAGAGAATATATACAGTAGCCTGTTATTTTCCAACCCCGGGTTTAGGTCTCTAATTTCAATCAAAAGTGTTACATGGAGCATTTGGAGCATTATTGTGTCTAAATTGTCTGAGGGCTTATAGTTCTACTTAACCTCTGTGTTGGTGTTCCAGTGGCTCATGTTTTATAAATGGAACACATAAAGTACTTACTGTACAAAAGTATTATTCTTTGTTTACATTATGTGTAGGTAGGAAACGTTTTAAAGTTAGAGAGAAAGTATAAAAATGTGGTCTGGAAATGGCCACAAGAGGTGACATGGGGGGGAAAAAAACACTGGTTCGAAATTGGTGGCTGGAGAAGAGACAGATGGCAAGTAGGAGAGGTGGGAAAAAAATGGACAAGTGAGAGGGAGATAGAGAGGGAGACGAATTAATCTAAAAGCAGTCATTACATGCAATAATAAACAACAGGTTTCTCAGACTAGTCAGAAAAACATGGCCAAATACGGCGTAGGCGGCCTGTAAAGTCATAATGTCCTCCTGCAGAAGCAAAGAACTGGCAGCGAACTAATATTTTCCTCACACCCCATGTTCCCTTCCTCATTAGTCCATCGTTCCAGGAAGTTAATCTGTTACCCTTGCTAGGTCCTGCTAATGAAAACAGGTTTTGTTTTCCACTTATGGTTTGGTAAAAGGGTGCTAGTGTTGGATCGCAGCATTATCATTGGCACCCAGTCATTTTGCTAGACAGCTAATAGGAAAGAGTCCTCTTCAATAACCAGTAATATACAGTTTGTGTGGACTGGGGTGTCCAGACCTGTCTCACTCTGCATTGCAATTTCCTTGTCACTTCTTCGACCTGGCACACGGGAGATATTGCAGCTGTGAAAGGTGCCAATACATTTTTTTTTTAGGATCTAATATTAGCATCACATTCAGGCAGTTTGAAGGCATTTTACAGAGGATTTGCACATAAAGGAGTCAAGGTGATTGCACTTCTCAAAGTTAATCGGTATAGTGTTTCGATAACCAGCTAATCAGTAAGTTTCAGTTTGTATTGATGGTAGATCCCACTAAAAGATATGTAGGAAGTGATAGTAGGGGATGACTCGGAGTGATTATTACTCTAATTGGGACTTCAGGGTTAGGCTTAAATACTTAACTGAGCTATGATAATAATCAAATTAGAGCTGTTGGGGTGGAATGTACCACTAATGTCATAGTCAGGGGAGGTCTTTCACAAAAGGCTCCCATTCATTTATTTTATCTGTTATTTTTTCCTATATTTTAACTGCATATCCTTTATTATTCCTTCTTATTGTTAAGAAAACACAAACATAAAGAACACTGTATACTTTCCATAATTTAATGTATAGCAGATGTATAGCCTCCTTACCAGCCTCTCCTTTTGGTTGCTCTTTCTTGAT
The DNA here is from genome assembly GCA_030522415.1 of Channallabes apus. Taxonomy (NCBI): domain Eukaryota; kingdom Metazoa; phylum Chordata; class Actinopteri; order Siluriformes; family Clariidae; genus Channallabes; species Channallabes apus. The sequence continues at coordinate 9,668,161 of CM060115.1, read as the reverse complement.
TGTCCCTAACCTGGGCATCCCCAATTCTTACCTCTCAGACAATAACCAACCATAGAGAGGAAAGGCTATCATGTGCCTCCTCAGAATGTGCCATTATTGGCTACTGTGGCTGTGATTGGTTTGTCAAGAGAATGTAGACCACTCCTTCCTTCCTCTCTCTCTGAGAGTACGGTCAGTTTAGCCCTGTTGGACCCCTGCCCATTATGAATGCGGCATCATTAGCATTCGAATGTGTGATCTCCAAGGGAAAACAATGCAGCTTGTCATGTTACTGAGAAGCTACAAAGTGGTGAAGACACGTCGCAAAACTTACGTAAAGTTACAGCTTTATTTCTAAGCATTACAGTGCACTTACACCGGAGATTCCTTCCCCTTCTCTGGATAAGATCACCATATTAAAAATTACACACATTTTCAAAATATAACAAATATGCAAGAATGACAAATTATTCTGGAAATAGTCCAGTATTCTTATGCATCTGCAAGCAGCGCTTGTGCTCTTGCTCTGAAATTTCCCTCACTTTTCCATTTTCAATGTCATTAAACAAAAAAGCAATTTCGTGTGTTTAATTAATCGTAATGAATTTCCCTGCATTATGTCCTGTTTGGGTGGATTAGATATTCATGGTTAATGAAATTCCCTTTCATTTCGAAACGGAATTGCTCTTGTAGCTCTTGCAGCTTGTCGGCATCTGCGTGACAGTTCGGAGCTTCTTCAGATTTGTCAAATACGTTGAAATGACATCATTCGGTTGCCGTTGAATGCAATTTACATAATAAAAGGTCATTTATTATTGACGTGAGTTGATATTAAACATCATTCGTGGGTTGCGCTCTTCTCTCAGCCTTTCCTCCCTACAGCTCATTTGATAAGCATGCATTATAGATAAGGTATTATCTTACTATATTACACAATCGGCACAATAAAGTCCCATTTCTTCTTTATCTGATCTAACGTTCTATCCCTGAGGAAATGAGTACAAAATGCACAGTAATGACTGGCATGTTTGCACAGCTGCAGTGACCTTTGTGCGGTCCACTCTGTAACGGTAATGAAAGTGTTATGGAGTTCGATTAACTTCCCCAATATTGTCAGGATACCCTCCAGTTTGTGCTAAGGAGTCAATATAAAGTGAAGTAGGGGTTCATTAGGCTCCATTTTAGATGTAATTCAGCTATTTATGCATCTCTGGAGCTAGCTTTTGCGGTTTAAGTCGGATGGCTCCAGCTTAGGTGAACTGTCTGTGTCGCTCCTTGTCTGGATGTGAACATTGTCCATCAAAAAGCTTCGATGAAAATTGATCTGTTTACCACCAAGCCCTTAATTCAGACACGTCTGTGACGATGGCGTCGCTCCCATCAAGCTGAGCCCATAGATAAAGCCTGTGAGATCCATCACAGTCAGCTCACATCGACAAATAAGACGTTATGATCCAGTGCTCCGAGTAAAAATAGATGGCTGTATCGACGGCGCCTTGGGTTCGACCCTACAGTGAGCTAGGTTTATCCAGACAGCACTCCATAATCTCAGGTTTTTAGTTTAATAAAAGTACATTCTTAAGTGCTAGCCCTTAAAACGACCTGTTTTAGGTGCGTCTCTTATTGATATTTGCGTAGCTCGAATAGACGAGAAGGAAAGACAAACATGACTAATAATTCTGAGCTCTTGAAATGTTTATAATACAACTGCGAGAGGCTGAGAAACACTTAGAGCTGTGCAAGCGAGTATATGAAGTATGAAGTAAACTTCGTCCAGTTGTTCGAGTGTCAGTTGATTAAAGCCTAACCAGATGTCTTCTATTCACGACGATTCTTTGAATGATAAATTATACACAAACTTGAGGTTATTAATCTTTTCTCTTTTTTTGATGTTTGATGTTAAATCAATTCGATTTTGACTGCCAAAATAAAATCCCATTGATTTATACAAATGTGGAAGTAATATATTATCAAACTATAAAGAGAGGCATATGTTGCAGTCTTTTGACAGCAGTGAAGAGTAGTAGTGCTTAGTAATAGAATTCTTTAAAACGTTGCTTTTAAGGGAAGCAAATAAGGAGTGTCGATGTTGATTCTTTTTGATTCAGCCACACGCTTTGAAGCTGAGGAAGGCACTGGGCTATTGACACACCACCATTTTTATACATCCAAGGAATGAAACCCTTGGAATGGAAATTATCAATGCCATTTGCTAGTGCTGCTCCGAGGTGTTTCCTGCTATAAGGTTGACTATAGACCTTATACAGTGACTACTCTTGTGATGGATAAATGTGCACACTGTTATAGTGACTACAACTATTACAGTACATCAGTCCCAACAGTGCATGATGGAATCATTGTTAAGCAACATTAGGCTACTATGGATTTTTGTTGATGATTACGTTACAGTTACGTAAGACTATTTCAAAGCCCAAAAAATTACAGATGATTACCTACCGGATTACCTAATGATGGTAGCACAGATAACACTGGCAATTCTGCTGATTATTTTCATATAGAGTATGGTGTTTTGGCCTTTGTAACTTATTCAGCTGTGAAACATGCATGTAAAAGTTGATTAAGAAGGTAATAGTGTAAGTATATCAATTTGCAGAAGTTTGATTTGATATCATAATCTCATTCAATGGTAGATTACAAGCATGTGGTCCTGGAATTGGTGCCATTTGCAGAACTATCTGTTCTGGGGTCGAATCCCAAATAGTGTAAAAAAAGAAACCCTAGTGCACTATGTAGGGTGTACAAATCCCTTGTTCCACAAACCAAGTAGTGCCCTTGTTGATGGGTGAGAGGAATTTGGGATTCTGCACTGAAAAGTGAAATACAACATGGGTGGTTTAGAGGCAATTCAGTTTGTCTGTTGGTTTCGGCATGGGCGATAAGTAACGTCCTTTTGGCAGCCAGACATAGGTGGGACCATGGCGGATAGACATCAAGTCAGGTGCAAAATGTCTATATTAATTGAATGTTTTATGTAAAGCAATTTTCCAATGCTACAATTTCCTCTTTTGAAATCAGTATGACAAAAAATACATGTCAAGTTACCAAGAACCCATGAGCTCTTCTGTCCTGAGGACCTTCCATTACAAGAACACCTACAGCGACTTTTAAAATCAGGTCCTCGGCTCTCCATGGAATGTTTTATTGAACATTAAAGAATGACTAATAAATGTGCCGTGCTATGTGATTCATGCGTACACTAAAAAAGATGAAGAAGAAGAATGTTGCTATGGTGGCGTTCATAATTTCAACGATGTTTCTCAATTTCAATTCCCGTCCTGGAAAATGAATTGTGAGCAAATATATTCTCTAATCTCGCACACGCAAAAACAAAAGTAGCCTGATGAAAGAAGTCCAAGTCAGACGAGCGCACAAAACAATGCGTCTCCAGACTCTTTTGTGCTTGTGTTCTCGCTGCACTATTCAAAACAGTTTCAGATGCGGCGTAGCCAGACGACACAATGCCATAATAATGTTTGGAAACAAAGTGCAGCCTTCTCAGCAATTACTGTTGACTTCCATTGAAATTCAAATGCTTCTAAACATGCTTTTAAAGCAACCCCCCACCATCCTACCCCACTACCGTGAGAGCATTATCTTCTTATATCAGCACGACAGCTTTGCATAGCCACTGCGATCCAGGAATGCACTTCTTCTATTGCTGAATAATAGCAAAATACAGACCACTTAGTGCAAATGCGATCATTTATCCAAACCATGTATGGTTTCAAACACAAAGTTTAGCTTTTTGCTTAAGTGGTTTTTACATAGACTTTGGTCAATGTAACACATCTATATTGGTTTAAAATGCTCTAAATTATGCATGTAGTACGCATTCTCTTGAGAACTGACTCATTTCCTTACTCAGCACATACAGAACTTTGACATCAGGAGATCAAAACAACAATATTTGATAGCGGAATCATAATAAGACACACTATATGGTTGGAACTTCATGGACACCTGACCATCGCACTCGCACGCAGGCTGTCCCTAAACTGTTACAGTTTCACTTCACTAGAATTAAGAAGCCTAAACATGGTCGAGCATGACAGTGAAGAATGGTTTGTAAAGGTTGGAGCAAAAAAACTTGCGTTTTCTTCACCTCAACTCCACTGGACACCTTTGCGATGAATTAGGACACTGACTGCACTCCAGGTCTCCATGCCGAACATCAGTGCCTGACCTTACTACAGGAGAAAGACTGTCGATTCGATTCAGTTTAATTTTTGAGACATTTGATTCGAAATTGTTTATTGTCTGATTCTTCTCAAACATGATTTTTTTTACTGATTATAAAGTATTAAGAAGCAATCTTACCGTATAAACAGGCTCCTCGCAACCCTGTATCAGAATAAACAGTACTGTATAGAAGATGAGGCGGCGCGGTGGTGTAGTGGTTAGCACTGTCACCTTGCACCTCCAGGGTCTGGGTTCGATTCCCCGGCCAGGCTCGATTCCCGTCTCTGTGTGCATGGAGTTTGCATGTTCTCCCCGTGCTTGGTGGGTTTCCTCCTAGTACTCCGGTTTCCTCCCACAGTCCAAAGACATGCAGATTAGGCTAATTGGCGTTCCCAAATTGACCATAGTGTGTGTGTGTGTGATCTGCGATAGATTGTACACTGCCTCGTGCCCTGAGTATCCTGGGATAGGCTCCAGGTCCCCGCGACCCTAAATACAGGATAAAGCGGTATAGAAGATGAATGAATGAATGACTGCTCCACACTCCGGTCCAGTAGGTGGCGGTATTGCACTAACCACTAATAAACTCTGAAGTAAAAAAAAGATGAAACGGCGAAGATGGAAGCAGTTTGCATTTCCTGCAGTAATTGTGGAATGTCTTAAGACAATTTTAGAAAACTTAACGTTTAAAAGTTTACCTAAATAGTTGAAAATTGTGAATCATTTCCGAATTAAAAACTGCCAAATCGAATTCTATCAAGTCTATCAACAAAAGATCAGTTAAATTGCATAATCGAATAAATCGCACATCTCTAGTCTTCTGATTCAGCACAAATCCCCATAGCCATGCTCCATCGTAGTAGCAAACCTTCCTAAACAGGACTACAGTAAATCCGGAATGGAATGTTTAATAAGGACAAATTGCTTGTAATGATCATTTTTGGCCATACAGTGTAGTTACAGTTTATTTTGTATATTTCATCGAATTAAATACAGTCTGCTAGACAGAGAAACACTATGTGTGGAGATATTATTAAGTCGAAAGACATGTTCTGGTGGTACACTGGTGCAGCAGATTGCTTTGCCACCTCACAATACCTCCAGACTAAGGAACAATTTATCCCCTGGGGCATCATTCTGCTGAATCAGTTTTTCCCGAACCACTGTCATCCCTGAATTGGAACTTTGCCGTGCGCGCACACACACACACACACACACACACACACACACACACACACACACACACACACACACACACACTCCACAATTTCACACTTTTACACAACATCAGCGCCCAGTAACAGACTGCTACACACATTTGTCTGTTGCCACTCCCATTATCTGCTCTTGTCAACCATTACACCATACACAATTATGCTGTTAGTTTTCATTACTCTATTAGTTTTTGGAACACAATCACCATTGAACTTCACTGCGCTGCTGCTACTATATATGGAATAAAATCACTGTCAAAAATAATTGTGCGTAAAAAAAAAATAAAGAAGATTTGTGTGTAATTCTGTCTTTTGTCTGAGTTGGATTCTGAAATCTACGGCCACGACAGCTTACAATACAACTCTGAAATATACGACTCTGACCGTTTACAAACACACAGAATCTCGTAAGCTGTCGTGGCCGTAGATTTTGGAATCCAACAGAATTACACACAATTCTTCTTTTTTTTTTTACGCACAATTATTTTTGACAGTGATTTTATTCCATACTATACTGCACCACTGCCCTTCTAATTGTCTAATTGGTTATCATTCTGCAACCTATATTTTAGTTCTAGTTCTCTAAATATGTAAGACTTTCCTATATATTAGACATGGGGGAAAAGCAATTCAGTTACACGTGGAAATTCATGTTTCGCCACACTGACTCTAAATTTGATTTTAAAATGCATTTCTTATTTATACTGTATGTGTTTGCATTTGAGGTGGTTATATGTTGCAGTTCCTCTATAATCCTTTAGGCGGTGTGCTCTAAACTGTTCACACAGTGTTCTGCTCACACAGGCTCCTGTGTGGTACTGTAAAAGCAAATTATTTGTCCAGTTTCTTTAGGATTTTAATGAAATCCAAATAATAAAAACAATTAATTAATTAATTAATTAATATTTTTTTAATTAAATGAAATTTTATTGAAATTGCCATTTAGGTATTGCCATTTTCATCTTGTGATGACGTGATATCTTGTGATAATATCTTGTCACTTTATGATAGTCATATGATATATCACTCATAACATTATGGCCATCTGCTTAACTGAGTACTGTAGGTCTCCCTTTGTGCCACCAAAACAGCAATGATCTGTGTGTTCTATTACCTTTCAATGGAGACCAGCATTAATCTTTTCAGCAATTCAAGATACAGTACTGTAGCTCTTATACTGGATCAGAATACATGGAACAGCCCTCACTCCCCATGTGCATCAGTGAGCCTTGGCCATCCATGACCCTTTTGCTGCCAAAAACAAACCGGTTGTAATTCCTTGCACCACTTTTGGTATGGACTGACCACTGCAGCCTGAAACATGGAGTAGCTCTTACCCTAGTCATCTAGCAATCATAATTTGGCCGTTGTTAAATAATCAAATCCTTATGTTTTCCCATTCTTTCTGTTTACAACACTTCAACTTCAGGGACAAATATGTGGACTTGCTGCCCAATATACCCACCCATTCTAGGTGCCATTGGCACGAGGTATTGTACCGTACTGTAGCTACTGTGAAAGGAGCTCCAAAAACTCCAAAACTCTTATGGGATGTTCCTGGTCTGCAGTGGTCAGAACCAACGAAGGAAAACTGGTGAACCGGCGACAGCATCTTGGGTCGGTGATGCACGTGGGGAGTGAAGCCTAGCCTGGGTAATCCAAGCCAATATACAGAGCTACTGTAGCTCAAATTGTGGAAAAGGTTGAGGCTGGTTTTCTTAGAAAGGTGTCAGGACACATAGGTTATTACTCTTTTAGTGGCAAAAGGGGGGACCTACTCAATAGTAAGCAGGTGTTCATAATGTTATGGCTGAACAGTGCATATCTAATTAGTTTTAATTCGTTTTTTTTTTTTTGTAGTTCTCATAGTCCCTTCTCACTCAGCTATGACACTAGTCAAACAGATGTTAAATCTAACTTTATCTCGTGCTTTTGTATGCCGCTAAGGAGACCTATGCTGCATACTGCCTGTATCATTTATATAAGCAGGTTGAAGTGCACCCTTGATGGGTTTATTTAAATATAGCACAGAAGTGACAAGCACGCTTATTCCATCCACTTAATGTCAGCGGCGTATCTCAACGGTGTCAGCTCTCGCTCGAGTGGCAGGTTTAATCACAGCACAAACCGAGTCTCACTCTCGCAATAATATCACTCACTCATTACACCTGAATCAAAGCACGTTCACACCCAAATTAGTGGCGCACTCCTCCCATCCGCACCTTGTGCACACCCGGTACTCAACGGCACCCAGCAGATGGTATAATCTTAGCGACACATTTTCATCGCTTAAACGGTTTTCCAAATGTCTTTTACTATTTTTATACGGCTAATCCATTTCATTAGTTTTCCATGTAAGTTTATACAGTATAGGAAAAAATGTGGGTGGTTAGCGTGGCAGGATTTCTGAGGTCATTTTTATGAAAAAAAAAAAAAAAAAAAAAAAAAAAAAAAAAAAATATATATATATATATATATATATATATATATATATATATATATATATATAAAACAGAGCCAGCTGAATAGGTTTTCTGACTAGCCAGCCAACAAACCTGAATAACAACTGAAATTTGATTTGAATGTTATTTCTCGTTTTTACTAGTTACCTATCTAACATTTAGACATTTTAAAGTCATATTCACAAATGTTTATTTCACTTCTCTCACTACATACCTACCCAGATAGCACATACAAGTCACGGAGACGTCTACTGTATGCGACGTCATCTTTTTCATCTGTCAGATGTCTGGCAGAGGGCGTTTGCTCATCTGGCAGATGTCGCCGAGACGACTGTGCCAGATGTTAGAACGATACTTAGCCTACGTGTTTAAGATGTAAATGAATTAAAAACGTCCCTGATCCGCTCTATCCACCATAATCAGATGTTCATATACTGTATTTGACAATTGACTGATTATTGTCGGATAGACGTCGTTTTATTAAAACACCCTCTTCCCATTATTTTAATTAAATACTCTCGGTTAATTATAATTAACCATGGTCAACAGAATTCTGTGAAGGAAGGAAGCATAAGACAAACGGGATAAAACAGAGATTTTTATTTAATATTTAATGTTTTAACACCAGCAGCAACTTACAAATGAGGTCTCAATTTGAAAAGATGTACAAAACATAAAACACCACAAATAAGTATTAATCATAGAAAAAAAAATTCAACACCAACAGAAACGTTTTGTACTTTATAACTGTACGTTATGATTTTTAAATATGACAGTTAGATACGTTGGTCAGGAAACTCCTGAAGTCAGATGCAGACACACTTTCAGTCTCAAACTGCTGTGAAAAAATACAGAGATAGATATTTAATTAAAATTCACGACACTTAATTTAGCAAATGAACAATATTTATACTTTGCTCCTCTCGCTTCACAGCTCATGAGAACAGACCGAAACCAGAACCGAACCGCAGATTAAGCACGCGCATATAACCGTCGGTATTTTAAGTGTGATTAAAAATACAAGAAATAACTTAAAGGGCGGCGCGGTGGTGTAGTGGGTAGCACTGTTGCCTTGCACCTCCAGGGTCTGGGTTCGATTCCCCGGCCAGGCTCGATTCCCGTCTCTGTGTGCATGGAGTTTGCATGTTCTCCCCGTGCTTGGTGGGTTTCCTCCGGGTACTCCGGTTTCCTCCCACAGTCCAAAGATATGCAGGTTAGGCTAATTGGCGTTCCTAAATTGCCCGTAGTGTGTGATTGGGTGTGTGAGTGTGTGTATGTGTGTGTGCCCTGCGATGGATTGGCACCCTGTCCAGGGTGTACCCCACCTAGTGCCCGAAGTCTCCTGGGATAGACTCCAGGTCCCCCGCGACCCTGAACACAGGATTAAGCGGTATAGAAGATGAATGAATGAATGAATGTTTAATGTTCATGATTTTCACTGCTAACACTAGATTTGAATTAACGAAATGAATAATAAATGAAAGTTATAATAGGTTTTTTATTTTTTCTTAAGAAACCATCTACATGTTGCAGTGTAAGTCTTTTTAGCCTACAAAACAAATCAAACTTGCATCGTTGAGGTTATTTGAAGAGGTTGTCTGGAGAGAATCGAATCAGGCGTAATCAGTGTGTAATAATTCCCATCATTAGACACACAAGCACACTTTTACCTGTGTTCAGACCACAAATCAGCACACCACCTACTCAAAATACATGCGAACGTTAGCCAAGGTGTTGAGTGGGCACGCACGCACACACACACACACACACACACACACACACACACACACACACACACACACACACACACACACAC